>JAJGMV010000232.1:0-28757 GCA_021527685.1 Aphanomyces euteiches
AGTGGACAATGTGATGCGAGTTGATACGTTGGAATCCTTGGTGGATATATGTGCCATCGTAGGCAGGTTGGGGAGCCGTCGAGTTGAACAGCCGTAGGACTTGGTATAGAACGCGTGAAATGCATGGTCGTCATTCGAATGGAATGGTTGTGGTGGAAAAGTCAGCTGTGTTGTGTGTCGTTTGTCTGTGAGCACGATTTGGTGCGTGGTATGAGTTGGTGAATACTTTTGTGTCGGAGTTCGGTAGTGAGTGTCCCGTGCGTTTTGAGTGTGCCATTGTTCTGGAGTGTGTTGTATGTATGGATTGTGTATGTCATCAGGAAGCCCGTCTAGCTCAGTCGGTAGAGCGCAAGGCTCTTAACCTTGTGGTCGTGGGTTCGAGCCCCACGGTGGGCGCTTCTTTTGCTATTTTTGGGTCCCAGACATACATTCTCTCACACACAATCCCCACTTTTAAAAAACGTTATCCCTCCAACTGCAGCTATGTGATGGAATGGTCGACACAATACCGTCGAGGTTGTGATGACGGTCGGAAACATGATACCGTCGAGTCTGGGATATACGTAGTACGTGCGAGTCCATGAAGTACACGGTGCAATGGAATACGTCATTTCGTGCAGCGCGTGGGACGGTCGAGTCTGTGAGACGGTGGAAAAGTGTGAAATCGTATAGCCAGTCTGTGAGGCAGTGCCGTATGTGACGAGGTCGGATAAATGACGGAGTTTGTGTCACTGTAGAATATGTGATTCAGTGCTGCATGTGGAGTCATGGAATGCGTGTTGGCAGGTTGGGAGCCGTCGAGTTAACAGCCGTAGGACTTGGTATAGAACGCGTGAAATGCATGGCGTCGTCATTCGAATGGAATGGTTGTGGTGGGAAAAGTCAGCTGTGTTGTGTGTCGTTTGTCTGTGAGCACGATTTGGTGCGTGGTATGAGTTGGTGAATACTTTTGTGTCGGAGTTCGGTAGTGAGTGTCCCGTGCGTTTTGAGTGTGCCATTGTTCTGGAGTGTGTTGTATGTATGGATTGTGTATGTCATCAGGAAGCCCGTCTAGCTCAGTCGGTAGAGCGCAAGGCTCTTAACCTTGTGGTCGTGGGTTCGAGCCCCACGGTGGGCGCTTCTTTTGCTCTTTTTGGGTCCCAGACATACATTCCTCTCACACACAATCCCCACTTTTTAAAAACGTTATCCTCCAACTGCAGCTATGTGATGGAATGGTCGACACAATACCGTCGAGGTTGTGATGACGGTCGGAAACATGATACCGTCGAGTCTGGGATATACGTAGTACGTGCGAGTTCATGAAGTACACGGTGCAATGGAATACGTCATTTCGTGCAGCGCGTGGGACGTCGAGTCTGTGAGACGGTGGAAAAGTGTGAAATCGTATAGCCAGTCTGTGAGGCAGTGCCGTATGTGACGAGGTCGGATAAATGACGGAGTTTGTGCCACTGTAGAATATGTGATTCAGTGCTGCATGTGAAGTCATGGAATGCGTGATACGTGACTCGGTGGTGCCACGGATAAGTTGGCGTCTGCGATATCGTGGCGTCTACGATGCGGTAGAGTGTGTGGTGGAGTAGACTTTGTGAGTGGAATATATGTTGTGTATGATGGCGTGATGTCTGTGACGCAGTGGGGTATGTGATGCAGTGGACAATGTGATGCAGTGGACAATGTGATGCGAGGTTGATACGTTGGAATCCTTGGTGGATATATGTGCCATCGTAGGCAGGTTGGGGAGCCGTCGAGTTGAACAGCCGTAGGACTTGGTATAGAACGCGTGAAATGCATGGCGTCGTCATTCGAATGGAATGGTTGTGGTGGAAAAGTCAGCTGTGTTGTGTGTCGTTTGTCTGTGAGCACGATTTGGTGCGTGGTATGAGTTGGTGAATACTTTTGTGTCGGAGTTCGGTAGTGAGTGTCCCGTGCGTTTTGAGTGTGCCATTGTTCTGGAGGTGTGTTGTATGTATGGATTGTGTATGTCATCAGGAAGCCCGTCTAGCTCAGTCGGTAGAGCGCAAGGCTCTTAACCTTGTGGTCGTGGGTTCGAGCCCCACGGTGGGCGCTTCTTTTGCTCTTTTTGGGTCCCAGACATACATTCCTCTCACACACAATCCCCACTTTTTAAAAACGTTATCCTCCAACTGCAGCTATGTGATGGAATGGTCGACACAATACCGTCGAGGTTGTGATGACGGTCGGAAACATGATACCGTCGAGTCTGGGATATACGTAGTACGTGCGAGTCATGAAGTACACGGTGCAATGGAATACGTCATTTCGTGCAGCGCGTGGGACGGTCGAGTCTGTGAGACGGTGGAAAAGTGTGAAATCGTATAGCCAGTCTGTGAGGCAGTGCGTATGTGACGAGGTCGGATAAATGACGGAGTTTGTGCACTGTAGAATATGTGATTCAGTGCTGCATGTGAAGTCATGGATGCGTGTAGCAGGTTTGGGGAGCCGTCGAGTTGAACAGCCGTAGGACTTGGTATAGAACGCGTGAAATGCATGCGTCGTCATTCGAATGGAATGGTTGTGGTGGAAAGTCAGCTGTGTTGTGTGTCGTTTGTCTGTGAGCACGATTTGGTGCGTGGTATGAGTTGGTGAATACTTTTGTGTCGGAGTTCGGTAGTGAGTGTCCCGTGCGTTTTGAGTGTGCCATTGTTCTGGAGTGTGTTGTATGTATGGATTGTGTATGTCATCAGGAAGCCCGTCTAGCTCAGTCGGTAGAGCGCAAGGCTCTTAACCTTGTGGTCGTGGGTTCGAGCCCACGGTGGGCGCTTCTTTTGCTATTTTGGGTCCCAGACATACATTCCTCTCACACACAATCCCCACTTTTTAAAACACGTTATCCCTCCAACTGCAGCTATGTGATGGAATGGTCGACACAATACCGTCGAGGTTGTGATGACGGTCGGAAACATGATACCGTCGAGTCTGGGATATACGTAGTACGTGCGAGTCCATGAAGTACACGGTGCAATGGAATACGTCATTTCGTGCAGCGCGTGGGACGGTCGAGTCTGTGAGACGGTGGAAAAGTGTGAAATCGTATAGCCAGTCTGTGAGGCAGTGCCGTATGTGACGAGGTCGGATAAATGACGGAGTTTGTGTCACTGTAGAATATGTGATTCAGTGCTGCATGTGAAGTCATGGAATGCGTGATACGTGACTCGGTGGTGCCACGGATAAGTTGGCGTCTGCGATATCGTGGCGTCTACGATGCGGTAGAGTGTGTGGTGGAGTAGACTTTGTGAGTGGAATATATGTTGAGTATGATGGCGTGATGTCTGTGACGCAGTGGAGTATGTGATGCAGTGGACAATGTGATGCGAGGTTGATACGTTGGAATCCTTGGTGGATATATGTGCCATCGTAGGCAGGTTGGGGAGCCGTCGAGTTGAACAGCCGTAGGACTTGGTATAGAACGCGTGAAATGCATGGCGTCGTCATTCGAATGGAATGGTTTGTGGTGGAAAAGTCAGCTGTGTTGTGTGTCGTTTGTCTGTGAGCACGATTTGGTGCGTGGTATGAGTTGGTGAATACTTTTGTGTCGGAGTTCGGTAGTGAGTGTCCCGTGCGTTTTGAGTGTGCCATTGTTCTGGAGTGTGTTGTATGTATGGATTGGGTATGTCATCAGGAAGCCCGTCTAGCTCAGCGTACAATCGCGTATATTGACTTTAAGTATACGCTAAATAATTATGACCCTTCATTAATCACTCTTGAGTGAATAATATTGGTACTTGTGAGATTTGAACTCAAGAAGTTTTACCTTTGAAACTTGATTTCGGTTGTATCAGTTGATACAGTGCAATGTTGACACTTGACATGTCGAGTCTTGGACTTGTGTGAGGGTCATCATGTATCGTGACAAGGTGACTGGTCTTGGGTGATGTAGACATGGACAAAAGTGTCTGGTCTTCGTCTTGAGATGGCTGTGGAATAATCTTGGTCGGGTGCATCATCTGGAGAACTCCCACATGTTTGCTTGACTAATCTTGGACGGGACCAGTGCCATAGGAAATATCCACATGTTGGTTGGACTCATCTTGGACGGAGCAGATTTCTTGTCTCAATGGCGCGTCATTGTCGGAACATGGGTGCGCTGTGTCCAAATGTTTCTTTGGCCGCATCCTGTATCTTGATTTTTGTATAGGGCGTCGTAGAGTCCAATCGTTGGGTAGTGTGAAATTCTTGAGGATGAGAATGGAGAACTTCCTTGTGGATTTGAATGGCTGCGGCTTCATTTTCCGATTTGCCTACTGCCCAACACACCGTCAGGCTGCCTCTCGTTGCCTCGCTTTGGTCGCTTGCCTCTCGTTGCTTCGCTGTGGTTGCTTGCCTCTCAACTGCTGAGCTGCCTTCAAGATGCTTGCTGCTATGTGGTCATCAAGATGTCTTGTGGTTGTCCGCGTCGCGTCACTTGCTTTGTGCTGCCGATGCTGGGTCGTCGTCGTCGCTGTTGTCTCTGCCGTTTGGCTGTGCCCTTGTCTGTGTTTTTGCCCTGTCGCTGGCGCTTTCGTCTCTGCCATGTGGGTGCGCGCTTGTCTCTGGTTTGGCCGTGTTGCTTTCGCTGTCGTCTCTGTCATCTGGGTGTGCGCTTGTCTCTTGTTTGGCCGTGTCGCCGTCGGTGTCATCTCTGCGATGTGGGTGCGCGCTTGTCTCTGGTTTGGCCGTGTCGCTGTCGCTTTCGTCTCGGCGCTTGTGGAAGAAGTTCAATGCGTTCAAGACATCAAGGCGTTCAAGACTTGGTTTTTGAAGCTAGGGCTCCAAATGGCGACCATCCTGTGTACTTCGCTCGTCGCAGGAAGGGGTGGTAGAAGGAGTCCTGAACTGCAAGCCCGTCTAGCTCAGTCGGTAGAGCGCAAGGCTCTTAACCTTGTGGTCGTGGGTTTCGAGCCCACGTGGGCGCTTTCTTTTGCTATTTTTGGGTCCCAGACATACATTCCTCTCACACACAATCCCCACTTTTTAAAACAACGTTATCCTCCAAACTGCAGCTATGTGATGGAATGGTCGACACAATACCGTCGAGGTTGTGATGACGGTCGGAAACATGATACCGTCGAGTCTGGGATATACGTAGTACGTGCGAGTCCATGAAGTACACGGTGCAATGGAATACGTCATTTCGTGCAGCGCGTGGGACGGTCGAGTCTGTTGAGACGGTGGAAAAGTGTGAAATCGTATAGCCAGTCCTGTGAGGCAGTGCGTATGTGTGACGAGTCGGATAAAATGACGGAGTTGTGTGCCACTGTAGAGATATGTGATTTCAGTGCTGCATGTGAAGTCATGGAATGCGTGATACGTGACTCGGTGGTGCCACCGGGATAAGTTGGCGTCTGCGAATATCGGTGGCGTCTACGATGCGGTAGGAGTGTGTGGTGGAGTAGACTTTGTGAGTGGAATATATGTTGAGTATGATGGCGTGATGTCTGTGACGCAGTGGAGTATGTGATGCAGTGGATCAATGTGATCGCGAGGTTTGATACGTTGGAATCCTTGGTGGATATATGTGCCATCGTAGGCAGGTTGGGAGCCGTCGAGTTGAAGAACAGCCGTAGGACTTGGTATAGAACGCGTGAAATGCATGGCGTCGTCATTCGAATGGAATGGGTTGTGGTGGAAAAAGTCAGCTGTGTTGTGTGTCGTTTGTCTGTGAGCACGATTTGGTGCGTGGTATGAGTTGGTGAATACTTTTGTGTCGGAGTTCGGTAGTGAGTGTCCCGTGCGTTTTTGAGTGTGCCATTGTTCTGGAGTGTGTTGTATGTATGGATTGGGTATGTCATCAGGAAGCCCGTCTAGCTCAGCGTACAATCGCGTATATTGACTTTAAGTATACGCTAAATAATTATGACCATTCATTAATCACTCTTGAGTGAATAATATTGGTACTTGTGAGATTTTGAACTCAAGAAGTTTTACCTTTGAAACTTGATTTCGGTTGTATCAGTTGATACAGTGCAATGTTGACACTTGACATGTCGAGTCTTGGACTTGTGTGAGGGTCATCATGTATCGTGACAAGGTGACTGGTCTTGGGTGATGTAGACATGGACAAAAGTGTCTGGTCTTCGTCTTGAGATGGCTGTGGAATAATCTTGGTCGGGTGCATCATCTGGAGAACTCCACATGTTTGCTTGACTAATCTTGGACGGGACCAGTGCCATAGGAACATATCCACATGTTGGTTGGACTCATCTTGGACGGAGCAGATTTCTTGTCTCAATGGCGCGTCATTGTCGGAACATGGGCTGTCGCTGTGTCCAAATGTTTCTTTGGCCGCATCCTGTATCTTGATTTTTGTATAGGGCGTCGTAGAGTCCAATCGTTGGGTAGTGTGAAATTCTTGAGGATGAGATGGAGAACTTCCTTGTGGATTTGAATGGCTGCGGCTTCATTTTCCGATTTGCCTACTGCCCAACACACCGTCAGGCTGCCTCTCCGTTGCCTCGCTTTGGTCGCTTGCCTCTCGTCTGCTTCGCTGTGGTTGCTTGCCTCTCAACTGCTGAGCTGCCTTCAAGATGCTTGCTGCTATGTTGGTCATCAAGATGTCTTGTGGTTGTCCGCGTCGCGTCACTTGCTTTGTGCTGCCGATGCTGGGTCGTCGTCGTCGCTGTTGTCTCTGCCGTTTGGCTGTGCCTTGTCTGTGTTTTTGCCCTGTCGCTGGCGCTTTCGTCTCTGCCATGTGGGTGCGCGCTTGTCTCTGGTTTGGCCGTGTTGCTTTCGCTGTCGTCTCTGTCATCTGGTGTGCGCTTGTCTCTTGTTTGGCCGTGTCGCCGTCGGTGTCATCTCTGCGATGTGGGTGCGCGCTTGTCTCTGGTTTGGCCGTGTCGCTGTCGCTTTCGTCTCGGCGCTTGTGGAAGAAGTTCAATGCGTTCAAGACATCAAGGCGTTCAAGACTTGGTTTTTGAAGCTAGGGCTCCAAAATGGCGACCATCCTGTGTACTTCGCTCGTCGCAGGAAGGGGTGGTAGAAGGAGTCTGAACTGCAAGCCCGTCTAGCTCAGTCGGTAGAGCGCAAGGCTCTTAACCTTGTGGTCGTGGGTTCGAGCCCCACGGTGGGCGCTTCTTTTGCTATTTTTGGGTCCCAGACATACATTCCTCTCACACACAATCCCCACTTTTTAAAAAACGTTATCCCTCCAACTGCAGCTATGTGATGGAATGGTCGACACAATACCGTCGAGGTTGTGATGACGGTCGGAAACATGATACCGTCGAGTCTGGGATATACGTAGTACGTGCGAGTCCATGAAGTACACGGTGCAATGGAATACGTCATTTCGTGCAGCGCGTGGGACGGTCGAGTCTGTGAGACGGTGGAAAAGTGTGAAATCGTATAGCCAGTCTGTGAGGCAGTGCCGTATGTGACGAGGTCGGATAAATGACGGAGTTTGTGCCACTGTAGAATATGTGATTCAGTGCTGCATGTGAAGTCATGGAATGCGTGATACGTGACTCGGTGGTGCCACGGATAAGTTGGCGTCTGCGATATCGTGGCGTCTACGATGCGGTAGAGTGTGTGGTGGAGTAGACTTTGTGAGTGGAATATATGTTGAGTATGATGGCGTGATGTCTGTGACGCAGTGGAGTATGTGATGCAGTGGACAATGTGATGCGAGGTTGATACGTTGGAATCCTTGGTGGATATATGTGCCATCGTAGGCAGGTTGGGGAGCCGTCGAGTTGAACAGCCGTAGGACTTGGTATAGAACGCGTGAAATGCATGGCGTCGTCATTCGAATGGAATGGTTGTGGTGGAAAAGTCAGCTGTGTTGTGTGTCGTTTGTCTGTGAGCACGATTTGGTGCGTGGTATGAGTTGGTGAATACTTTTGTGTCGGAGTTCGGTAGTGAGTGTCCCGTGCGTTTTGAGTGTGCCATTGTTCTGGAGTGTGTTGTATGTATGGATTGGGTATGTCATCAGGAAGCCCGTCTAGCTCAGCGTACAATCGCGTATATTGACTTTAAGTATACGCTAAATAATTATGACCTTCATTAATCACTCTTGAGTGAATAATATTGGTACTTGTGAGATTTGAACTCAAGAAGTTTTACCTTTGAAACTTGATTTCGGTTGTATCAGTTGATACAGTGCAATGTTGACACTTGACATGTCGAGTCTTGGACTTGTGTGAGGGTCATCATGTATCGTGACAAGGTGACTGGTCTTGGGTGATGTAGACATGGGACAAAAGTGTCTGGTCTTCGTCTTGAGATGGCTGTGGAATAATCTTGGTCGGGTGCATCATCTGGAGAACTCCCACATGTTTGCTTGACTAATCTTGGACGGGACCAGTGCCATAGGAAATATCCACATGTTGGTTGGACTCATCTTGGACGGAGCAGATTTCTTGTCTCAATGGCGCGTCATTGTCGGAACATGGGTGCGCTGTGTCCAAATGTTTCTTTGGCCGCATCCTGTATCTTGATTTTTGTATAGGGCGTCGTAGAGTCCAATCGTTGGGTAGTGTGAAATTCTTGAGGATGAGAATGGAGAACTTCCTTGTGGATTTGAATGGCTGCGGCTTCATTTTCCGATTTGCCTACTGCCCAACACACCGTCAGGCTGCCTCTCCGTTGCCTCGCTTTGGTCGCTTGCCTCTCGTCTGCTTCGCTGTGGTTGCTTGCCTCTCAACTGCTGAGCTGCCTTCAAGATGCTTGCTGCTATGTGGTCATCAAGATGTCTTGTGGTTGTCCGCGTCGCGTCACTTGCTTTGTGCTGCCGATGCTGGGTCGTCGTCGTCGCTGTTGTCTCTGCCGTTTGGCTGTGCCCTTGTCTGTGTTTTTGCCCTGTCGCTGTCGCTTTCGTCTCTGCCATGTGGGTGCGCGCTTGTCTCTGGTTTGGCCGTGTTGCTTTCGCTGTCGTCTCTGTCATCTGGGTGTGCGCTTGTCTCTTGTTTGGCCGTGTCGCCGTCGGTGTCATCTCTGCGATGTGGGTGCGCGCTTGTCTCTGGTTTGGCCGTGTCGCTGTCGCTTTCGTCTCGGCGCTTGTGGAAGAAGTTCAACGCGTTCAAGACATCAAGGCGTTCAAGACTTGGTTTTTGAAGCTAGGGCTCCAAATGGCGACCATCCTGTGTACTTCGCTCGTCGCAGGAAGGGGTGGTAGAAGGAGTCTGAACTGCAAGCCCGTCTAGCTCAGTCGGTAGAGCGCAAGGCTCTTAACCTTGTGGTCGTGGGTTCGAGCCCCACGGTGGGCGCTTCTTTTGCTATTTTTGGGTCCCAGACATACATTCCTCTCACACACAATCCCCACTTTTTAAAAAACGTTATCCCTCCAACTGCAGCTATGTGATGGAATGGTCGACACAATACCGTCGAGGTTGTGATGACGGTCGGAAACATGATACCGTCGAGTCTGGGATATACGTAGTACGTGCGAGTCCATGAAGTACACGGTGCAATGGAATACGTCATTTCGTGCAGCGCGTGGGACGGTCGAGTCTGTGAGACGGTGGAAAAGTGTGAAATCGTATAGCCAGTCTGTGAGGCAGTGCCGTATGTGACGAGGTCGGATAAATGACGGAGTTTGTGCCACTGTAGAATATGTGATTCAGTGCTGCATGTGAAGTCATGGAATGCGTGATACGTGACTCGGTGGTGCCACGGATAAGTTGGCGTCTGCGATATCGTGGCGTCTACGATGCGGTAGAGTGTGTGGTGGAGTAGACTTTGTGAGTGGAATATATGTTGTGTATGATGGCGTGATGTCTGTGACGCAGTGGGGTATGTGATGCAGTGGACAATGTGATGCGAGGTTGATACGTTGGAATCCTTGGTGGATATATGTGCCATCGTAGGCAGGTTGGGGAGCCGTCGAGTTGAACAGCCGTAGGACTTGGTATAGAACGCGTGAAATGCATGGCGTCGTCATTCGAATGGAATGGTTGTGGTGGAAAAGTCAGCTGTGTTGTGTGTCGTTTGTCTGTGAGCACGATTTGGTGCGTGGTATGAGTTGGTGAATACTTTTGTGTCGGAGTTCGGTAGTGAGTGTCCCGTGCGTTTTGAGTGTGCCATTGTTCTGGAGTGTGTTGTATGTATGGATTGTGTATGTCATCAGGAAGCCCGTCTAGCTCAGTCGGTAGAGCGCAAGGCTCTTAACCTTGTGGTCGTGGGTTCGAGCCCCACGGTGGGCGCTTCTTTTGCTCTTTTTGGGTCCCAGACATACATTCCTCTCACACACAATCCCCACTTTTTAAAAAACGTTATCCCTCCAACTGCAGCTATGTGATGGAATGGTCGACACAATACCGTCGAGGTTGTGATGACGGTCGGAAACATGATACCGTCGAGTCTGGGATATACGTAGTACGTGCGAGTCCATGAAGTACACGGTGCAATGGAATACGTCATTTCGTGCAGCGCGTGGGACGGTCGAGTCTGTGAGACGGTGGAAAAGTGTGAAATCGTATAGCCAGTCTGTGAGGCAGTGCCGTATGTGACGAGGTCGGATAAATGACGGAGTTTGTGCCACTGTAGAATATGTGATTCAGTGCTGCATGTGAAGTCATGGAATGCGTGATACGTGACTCGGTGGTACCACGGATAAGTTGGCGTCTGCGATATCGTGGCGTCTACGATGCGGTAGAGTGTGTGGTGGAGTAGACTTTGTGAGTGGAATATATGTTGAGTATGATGGCGTGATGTCTGTGACGCAGTGGAGTATGTGATGCAGTGGACAATGTGATGCGAGGTTGATACGTTGGAATCCTTGGTGGATATATGTGCCATCGTAGGCAGGTTGGGGAGCCGTCGAGTTGAACAGCCGTAGGACTTGGTATAGAACGCGTGAAATGCATGGCGTCGTCATTCGAATGGAATGGTTGTGGTGGAAAAGTCAGCTGTGTTGTGTGTCGTTTGTCTGTGAGCACGATTTGGTGCGTGGTATGAGTTGGTGAATACTTTTGTGTCGGAGTTCGGTAGTGAGTGTCCCGTGCGTTTTGAGTGTGCCATTGTTCTGGAGTGTGTTGTATGTATGGATTGGGTATGTCATCAGGAAGCCCGTCTAGCTCAATGACAATCGGGGTGTATTGACCTTTAACCCTATAAATGTTTGCCTAGACCACTAAATGGGAACAAGGACTACTAAGTTCTACTCGAAATATACTTGAATCGTTGCTTGAGTTCGATTGAGCTCGTGCATTGTCTTGGAATCTTGAGACTTCTTTACACAAGTGTCGCTCGCAAGTTCTTCTGCCAAAACCAAGTGTAGTTGGTATGAGACTTGAGTTTGTCGACTATCTCGGAGACTTGCATTGCTTCATCACTGTCGATTGTAGGATCACGGAGCATTCGTCTGATATTTGCGGTCCACGAAACAAGAGAGACTTCCTTGACCGCCTGGATGTATGGCACTGGTTTGCCTTCAAACTTGGTTCGATTGCGATGAATCCAAAAGTCCCGTAGCAAAGTTGAAACAAGAAGGACCCACAAACGACGAATCACTGAAAAATGAGGCACCCATTCTTCAGAAACCGCGAATTCGTCGAGGTTGATAATCGTATTCCATGTAAATGGAATACCAAACGGTCGCCACGCTGCTTGATGCCAATTCCACACAGGCTTGACAAACTTGCAGTCGAACAGGATGTGTTGCATCGTTTCGACGGCTGAGCAACCAGGATAGGAGCATTCGATAATGCTAGGGTTGGTGTCTTGAAGGAAAAAGAAGCGAGAGTTGACTGGTAGCATCCGAAACAAGATTCGCCACCACACATCGGCTTGAAGAGGAGTTGGATATCGCATCAAAGGTTTCACAGTCGTGTTGATGTATTTCTTGATTGCCAAGTCATTGTTTCTTGAATCGCTCGACATGGGGTGCTGCTTGGTGAGTAGTGGCGCACAAAAGCAAATCGATCGGATGTACTTGCGCGGCCATTGTTGAAAAGGAACAAAGACATTCTTCCAAACTTGTCCGACGGGGAATTGAACTTCACGGTTCGGAGGCACAGCTTCCTCGAGAGAGATACCCAGTACTTGCCAGACATTGGTCGCAATGAGTGAAAGCAGTGAGTACAAATGGCGAAACACGCGTGGAAAGTCATCACCAGGGAACCGCCAAACGTGAGACTCCATTTGCAACTTGAATTCTTCATAGGAGGGCCACACGCGTTGTGCGGTGACGAAATCGTCCAAGCAATGCAAGCCTTCTTGGGCGGTGAACTTGTAGAAGGGACGATGATGTTTGAGGGCGACCGCAAGCGAGGTTGGTCCATTGGAACCAGGAACCAAAAACAGCGGATGAACTTGCAGCCAAATAGACATGGTAAGGAGCTGAGATTGTGTCGGCGTCTCAGGACATTTGCGCGTAAGGGGGATGCGATGCCAGATGTCCCAGATTTTCCGCCACAAACAATGGGAGCACTTCAAGTCGCATGTGATTCGTGTTGTGGTTGGGATGATACATGAGGCAGTCCCACGACGAGTGTCTTGCGAACGGCTCCATGCACCTTCGAAAGAGTTGCTTCGGGAGAACAGACCATAACGATGGTTCTTCGTTGTCGGTCTGAAAAAGAAATTGAAGTCGCTGAACGCGTTGAGCACGAATTCTTGATGCAATATGCGGAATCCTGAGACCCAGGCTGGGATGATACGCCACGCCAGAGTTGATCAAGGACATGTGCTTGTCTTGCTTGTGTCGCTTTCTTGTCAAGATGAACTTGTACACCATGGACTGCCACTTGGCGACCGTGTCTTCAGGGATGTGGATGACAGCTGTGTAGTGCCAGAGCTTGGACAACATCATGGTGTTGGCAAGTAGCCTTCGACCTCGTAGCGTTCTCGCTCGACAGCCCCACGTGATGAAAGACTGATAGAACGAGTCGGAAAGCGCATTGATTTGAACTTGGTCGGATAAACGGTGGCCAAACAATATCCCCAAGTACTTTGTTGGAGTACCCGAGGTAACCATGGAGAGTCTTGGATGTCGAGGTACGTCTTGGTTTCCATTCAGCGTGAGAACTTTGCACTTGCTCACGTTGAGTTTTGCACCTGACTGAGTACAAAATTCTTGGACAAGCTCCAGTTGTCGTTCCAAGTCTTCAAGGGAGGACGAAACCAATGTTGTGTCATCAGCAAAGAACATTGCCATGGCAAAGAGCTCCTCAGAGAAAGGAAGGCTATATTCTTCGTGATTGCGCAGTAGCTGACTCAGAGGTTCCACCGAGAGGACAAACAACAGTGCCGACAAAGGATCCCCTTGCTTGACTCCACGCGTGGGGTAAATGGCTTGACTGAGCTCGCCGTTGATGACCAAGTGGATGATGGGACTATGGTACATCAGCTTGATCCAGCTGATGAACACAGGACCGAAGTTGAATGCTTCCAAAACGTCGTACATGAAATCCCAATTGACGCGATCATACGCTTTTTCAAAGTCCAGAAACATAGCGTATCCTTCGATGTCGTCCAGAAGTACACTTGTGTTGAAGGTCCTTGAGAAAGATGATGTGGTCATGAATGCGCCTGCCAGCCACGAATCCTGTTTGAATCGGATGGATCAGGGCAGGTAGCAGATCACGCAAACGATAAGCAAGTGCCCTTGTGAGAATTTTGACTTCAACTGGGATCAAAGCAATCGGTCGATAATTCCCAGGATTGCTTCTGTCACCACCTTTGAAGAGCAAGGACACGGCAGAACGTCGTTGAATGCCAAGCAACTCGCCACGTGAAAGTTGATACTTGAAGACCAAGCAAAGTATCTCGGCAAATAGATCCGCCTCCAACTGGTAAAAGGCCGTAGGGAATCCATCCATTCCGGGAGACTTGTGTGGAGCCATGGTCTTGATGGCTTGCGCAAGTTCATAGGTTGTGATTGGGCTGTCAAGGGAATCGCGTTGCTCGTCCGTCAAACGTTTTTGCAATAGCCGTAAGAATCGGCGTCGACTGGCACGGTTCGGAGCTTGAAAGTCGTTTTCGCACATCACGGCAGACCATTTTGCATGAAACACATCATGGATGACTTGAGGACATGTCGAGACTGTGCCGTCAGCGTCTTGAACTTCCAGGATGGGCACGTTGTACAGAACTTTCTTTGGGGGACGAAAGAAGTGCGCTGTAGAAGTTTCATTCTTGGTCGCGTGAAAATCGAAGTTGATGTCATTTTGGTATGACTTCCACTCGGACATCATCTCGTCATACTTGGCTTGAGCTTGTTCCAATGCTTGAGGCGGCAAACGTCCCGCATCGAACGCTGCCTGTGCACGTAACAGTTCCCGTTTGGCCAAGTCTGAAACGCGTGTCTTTGCCAAGAGATGCTCCACATGATACTCTTGGAAAAACTTTTTGGCTCGCTTTTTCCATCCAGCCCAGACAACTCCAGGATTGTTGGCCTGACGGAGCACTGGAAGAAGTTGTTTCGCCTCAGCGACAATGGTTTCGACCACTTCGGGTACTTGGAGAAGCTCCTTCGGTAGTTTCCAATAGGCACGGCGCTTGGGTTGAGACACCGGTTGCAGAATAACTCTGTGGCACATGTGCTCGACAATTTCCGGGGAACGAAAGTACGCCGATTGATGATATGCCGTGCGCATAAGGTCTTCATCCATAAAGATATAGTCGAGGCGATTTCGTCCATGTGGAGAGGAGAATACCCGGGCTGATGGATTGTGTAGACGCCAAGCATCCACGACATGCAAGGCCTCGAGCCATTGAGAGCATTGGGATCGGCCAGTGTGACGACATGAGGAATGGATCCATCGCATCCAATTCACGCTGGAGTGGTAGGTTGAAGTCGCCCATAATGATGTGTTGCGCGTTGACTGGGAAATCTCGAGGCAGTGCATCAAAAAAGGCTTCTCGCTCTTGATTTTGAACAGGCGCATACACGTTGTGAAAAAACACAGGAGTATCTTCCCACCAAGTGTGAACAACCATGTACTTGTTGAAGATATCCAGGGCCTTGTTGTGTACGAGACGCGCAAAGCCAGGGGTCTCCTTGTGAAATAACATCATGACGCCACTGCTGCGATGTTGCTCAGAGGAATCTTGAGTGTGCCGCTGATCGTTGGTAGCCAAGAAGTAGTTGCCAACTCCCAGGGCATGATCAAGATGGAAACGAAAGGTGTCGTGTTGGAAGCGATGAGCTATCTTCGTTTCTTGGAGTGCCACAACGTTGTGATATTGAGCAAGCCTTCGGCAAGTTTGTGGCCGTTATCTTTCAAGCCGTTGATGTTGGCTGTCAAGATTTGCAGTTCTTGAGTGTCGGAGCCAGGGAAGGTACTGCGAGAAACACCAGACAGAGGTGGTCTTCGTGAACGAGCTGCAGGGGGAACCATGGAGAACTTGGTTAATAGTGGAGGGTCAAGCCTAGCTGCAGTTGGCAGTGTGGCTTGTCTTCGATCAAGTATTGCTTGAACATAGCCGTGCGCTGTTCAGAGTAGCGAAACCCAAGCTTCTGCAACTCAAGCAACACGGACGTAGTGAGGCCAGGGAGGGCATGTGCCAGGTTAGCCATCATGACATGGCCAAATGTTGAGTGTAAAACATTCCACAGGGTATCCGCCGAGAAGAGCCGCGAGCCAGCATGTGTGGGAAGCGGGATGACAGGGGTTCCGTGATGCTGATCAACCAAGCATCTTTGTCCAGCATGTCTCTCGCTTGCAAGGATAGCCAGACTTCTAGTGCTGATAATGCGTCTTCAACTCCAAGGAAAGAGAGGCCATCGAGCAACTCCAATCTTTCGGCAAAAGCTGTATCCATCGGAAAGTTGTTCAGGTTCTCGACTGTGGGTAAACAGCCAAAAACGTGCTTGAAACCTTCAGCAAATGACATTGCCCCCGGTGCTGTAGTCGCCAAAATCCACCGATGCCAAGTATGGAGCCGTACAAACGTTTGAAAGGCTGCTGGGGTGTTGAGTTCGGTGATATGAAAATTCGCCGTCAATGCGTTCACAGAGGCCCATTGCCAGAGTTCGTCGATTTTGCCTTCGTTTAGCCAAGCTTCGAGAGGCTCTGCAATTGGTCTCGCCGCATATCTTTCGCGTCTTGTCACACTGTCCACGAGTTCATTGCCTTGGACAGCATGCTGCGCCAAAAGATCCACAATCTCTTTGAGAGAAAGGTTGTCTGGGTGCCAATCCAGACGTCCGTCCTTGGTTTGAGTTCTCTTGATAGACGTGGAGAGATCGCTTGACGTCAAATGAGGGATATCGCCCATCGTCACGTGATATGCTTGGCGTTGGGGATCGCTGAACTTGACGAGAAGTGTTTTGAGTTGAAGGTCTCTCAAGTGATCGAACACATTTTCAGACGCCCAAGACTTGGCCAAATCCTCTTGTTTGCGCTTGCTAGTCTTCTTGGGCTTCAAAAATGAGTTCGAGGCTCTCGCCTGTTCACTTGGTGGTTCGTTTTGAATGTCGTTGTTGTTGGTCTTGGCTGAGTCAAGCTGTGCTCCCATGGGATCGTCTTGCAAAGGTGGCTCCACTGCTGGTAGTTCATTTTGCTGCTCAGTTGTGCCAGGATTGACGTTCGAGGCTCTCGCCTGTTCACTTGGTGGTTCGTTTTCATTGAGATTGTTGTTGGCCTTGGATGAGTCAAGCTGTGCTCCCATGGGATCGTCTTGCAAAGGTGGCTCCACTGCTGGTTCATTTTGCTGGTCCTTTGTGCCAGCATTGACTTCGCTCAGGTCAATAACTTTGCCCGTTTTGGCCTTCTTCATGTCGGTTGTATTTGAATCGGCATTTGCTTCAGGCGGACCTTGTGCAGATTGTCCGATCCAATCCAAATAAAGGCAATGTGCGGAGCGGTTGTTCTCACGCGCAACCGATGACTTGACGTAATTCTTTGCGAACACAGCGTAGTAGACACCATCCAGTTTGATTTGGTCCACAGGGTGTCCGTTGATCGTAAGTGGGGTAGGCATATCACTTGCTCGAAAATAGACACGCCAAATGTTTCCGTGACAAGCACCTCCTTGAACAGTGGTCTTGTAGCCTTGGAAAATTGGACTCGTCTTGAATCGTCGAAGCAAACGAATCAGTTTCTTGGAATCAAAATTCGAGCGTATTCCAATAATGTCGATGAAATAGTGGTCGTGGATGGAGTTCGATAGATCTTGAAAACCACCACGTCGAGAGGAACGAGGAGCGCGGGGAGGCGCAACAACATATTGCTTTCCAAATATGGTAATCTTTTGCTCCGACATCGCAATCTTGGCAGATTCTGAAGCAACATGTATCACCAGGTCGCCGTCTCTGGCCTTGTTCACTTGGACGAAATCCGGTCAAAATGCGCTTCATGTGGTTGAATCATTTTCCGAGAAAATGGATGAAATGATCTTGTCGTTCGATTGAGCAGCCAAATCAGATCCCGTCTCAACCCAGAAGTGTGTAACAGCAGTCTTCTGGGGGTACGGAATGGCGTCTTCCATGGCTGCAAGCATAGCATCGTCATCGCACGTATCATCGTCGGCCATTTCAATGAGCTTGAGAAGTTTCTCACGTGCGGGTCGAGCGAAAACAGTTAGGATTTTCGCTTCGCCGTTAGCCCGTCTAGCTCAGTCGGTAGAGCGCAAGGCTCTTAACCTTGTGGTCGTGGGTTCGAGCCCCACGGTGGGCGCTTCTTTTGCTATTTTTGGGTCCCAGACATACATTCCTCTCACACACAATCCCCACTTTTTAAAAAACGTTATCCCTCCAACTGCAGCTATGTGATGGAATGGTCGACACAATACCGTCGAGGTTGTGATGACGGTCGGAAACATGATACCGTCGAGTCTGGGATATACGTAGTACGTGCGAGTCCATGAAGTACACGGTGCAATGGAATACGTCATTTCGTGCAGCGCGTGGGACGGTCGAGTCTGTGAGACGGTGGAAAAGTGTGAAATCGTATAGCCAGTCTGTGAGGCAGTGCCGTATGTGACGAGGTCGGATAAATGACGGAGTTTGTGCCACTGTAGAATATGTGATTCAGTGCTGCATGTGAAGTCATGGAATGCGTGATACGTGACTCGGTGGTGCCACGGATAAGTTGGCGTCTGCGATATCGTGGCGTCTACGATGCGGTAGAGTGTGTGGTGGAGTAGACTTTGTGAGTGGAATATATGTTGAGTATGATGGCGTGATGTCTGTGACGCAGTGGAGTATGTGATGCAGTGGACAATGTGATGCGAGGTTGATACGTTGGAATCCTTGGTGGATATATGTGCCATCGTAGGCAGGTTGGGGAGCCGTCGAGTTGAACAGCCGTAGGACTTGGTATAGAACGCGTGAAATGCATGGCGTCGTCATTCGAATGGAATGGTTGTGGTGGAAAAGTCAGCTGTGTTGTGTGTCGTTTGTCTGTGAGCACGATTTGGTGCGTGGTATGAGTTGGTGAATACTTTTGTGTCGGAGTTCGGTAGTGAGTGTCCCGTGCGTTTTGAGTGTGCCATTGTTCTGGAGTGTGTTGTATGTATGGATTGTGTATGTCATCAGGAAGCCCGTCTAGCTCAGTCGGTAGAGCGCAAGGCTCTTAACCTTGTGGTCGTGGGTTCGAGCCCCACGGTGGGCGCTTCTTTTGCTATTTTTGGGTCCCAGACATACATTCCTCTCACACACAATCCCCACTTTTTAAAAAACGTTATCCCTCCAACTGCAGCTATGTGATGGAATGGTCGACACAATACCGTCGAGGTTGTGATGACGGTCGGAAACATGATACCGTCGAGTCTGGGATATACGTAGTACGTGCGAGTCCATGAAGTACACGGTGCAATGGAATACGTCATTTCGTGCAGCGCGTGGGACGGTCGAGTCTGTGAGACGGTGGAAAAGTGTGAAATCGTATAGCCAGTCTGTGAGGCAGTGCCGTATGTGACGAGGTCGGATAAATGACGGAGTTTGTGCCACTGTAGAATATGTGATTCAGTGCTGCATGTGAAGTCATGGAATGCGTGATACGTGACTCGGTGGTGCCACGGATAAGTTGGCGTCTGCGATATCGTGGCGTCTACGATGCGGTAGAGTGTGTGGTGGAGTAGACTTTGTGAGTGGAATATATGTTGTGTATGATGGCGTGATGTCTGTGACGCAGTGGAGTATGTGATGCAGTGGACAATGTGATGCGAGGTTGATACGTTGGAATCCTTGGTGGATATATGTGCCATCGTAGGCAGGTTGGGGAGCCGTCGAGTTGAACAGCCGTAGGACTTGGTATAGAACGCGTGAAATGCATGGCGTCGTCATTCGAATGGAATGGTTGTGGTGGAAAAGTCAGCTGTGTTGTGTGTCGTTTGTCTGTGAGCACGATTTGGTGCGTGGTATGAGTTGGTGAATACTTTTGTGTCGGAGTTCGGTAGTGAGTGTCCCGTGCGTTTTGAGTGTGCCATTGTTCTGGAGTGTGTTGTATGTATGGATTGTGTATGTCATCAGGAAGCCCGTCTAGCTCAGTCGGTAGAGCGCAAGGCTCTTAACCTTGTGGTCGTGGGTTCGAGCCCCACGGTGGGCGCTTCTTTTGCTATTTTTGGGTCCCAGACATACATTCCTCTCACACACAATCCCCACTTTTTAAAAAACGTTATCCCTCCAACTGCAGCTATGTGATGGAATGGTCGACACAATACCGTCGAGGTTGTGATGACGGTCGGAAACATGATACCGTCGAGTCTGGGATATACGTAGTACGTGCGAGTCCATGAAGTACACGGTGCAATGGAATACGTCATTTCGTGCAGCGCGTGGGACGGTCGAGTCTGTGAGACGGTGGAAAAGTGTGAAATCGTATAGCCAGTCTGTGAGGCAGTGCCGTATGTGACGAGGTCGGATAAATGACGGAGTTTGTGCCACTGTAGAATATGTGATTCAGTGCTGCATGTGAAGTCATGGAATGCGTGATACGTGACTCGGTGGTGCCACGGATAAGTTGGCGTCTGCGATATCGTGGCGTCTACGATGCGGTAGAGTGTGTGGTGGAGTAGACTTTGTGAGTGGAATATATGTTGAGTATGATGGCGTGATGTCTGTGACGCAGTGGAGTATGTGATGCAGTGGACAATGTGATGCGAGGTTGATACGTTGGAATCCTTGGTGGATATATGTGCCATCGTAGGCAGGTTGGGGAGCCGTCGAGTTGAACAGCCGTAGGACTTGGTATAGAACGCGTGAAATGCATGGCGTCGTCATTCGAATGGAATGGTTGTGGTGGAAAAGTCAGCTGTGTTGTGTGTCGTTTGTCTGTGAGCACGATTTGGTGCGTGGTATGAGTTGGTGAATACTTTTGTGTCGGAGTTCGGTAGTGAGTGTCCCGTGCGTTTTGAGTGTGCCATTGTTCTGGAGTGTGTTGTATGTATGGATTGTGTATGTCATCAGGAAGCCCGTCTAGCTCAGTCGGTAGAGCGCAAGGCTCTTAACCTTGTGGTCGTGGGTTCGAGCCCCACGGTGGGCGCTTCTTTTGCTATTTTTGGGTCCCAGACATACATTCCTCTCACACACAATCCCCACTTTTTAAAAAACGTTATCCCTCCAACTGCAGCTATGTGATGGAATGGTCGACACAATACCGTCGAGGTTGTGATGACGGTCGGAAACATGATACCGTCGAGTCTGGGATATACGTAGTACGTGCGAGTCCATGAAGTACACGGTGCAATGGAATACGTCATTTCGTGCAGCGCGTGGGACGGTCGAGTCTGTGAGACGGTGGAAAAGTGTGAAATCGTATAGCCAGTCTGTGAGGCAGTGCCGTATGTGACGAGGTCGGATAAATGACGGAGTTTGTGCCACTGTAGAATATGTGATTCAGTGCTGCATGTGAAGTCATGGAATGCGTGATACGTGACTCGGTGGTGCCACGGATAAGTTGGCGTCTGCGATATCGTGGCGTCTACGATGCGGTAGAGTGTGTGGTGGAGTAGACTTTGTGAGTGGAATATATGTTGTGTATGATGGCGTGATGTCTGTGACGCAGTGGAGTATGTGATGCAGTGGACAATGTGATGCGAGGTTGATACGTTGGAATCCTTGGTGGATATATGTGCCATCGTAGGCAGGTTGGGGAGCCGTCGAGTTGAACAGCCGTAGGACTTGGTATAGAACGCGTGAAATGCATGGCGTCGTCATTCGAATGGAATGGTTGTGGTGGAAAAGTCAGCTGTGTTGTGTGTCGTTTGTCTGTGAGCACGATTTGGTGCGTGGTATGAGTTGGTGAATACTTTTGTGTCGGAGTTCGGTAGTGAGTGTCCCGTGCGTTTTGAGTGTGCCATTGTTCTGGAGTGTGTTGTATGTATGGATTGTGTATGTCATCAGGAAGCCCGTCTAGCTCAGTCGGTAGAGCGCAAGGCTCTTAACCTTGTGGTCGTGGGTTCGAGCCCCACGGTGGGCGCTTCTTTTGCTATTTTTGGGTCCCAGACATACATTCCTCTCACACACAATCCCCACTTTTTAAAAAACGTTATCCCTCCAACTGCAGCTATGTGATGGAATGGTCGACACAATACCGTCGAGGTTGTGATGACGGTCGGAAACATGATACCGTCGAGTCTGGGATATACGTAGTACGTGCGAGTCCATGAAGTACACGGTGCAATGGAATACGTCATTTCGTGCAGCGCGTGGGACGGTCGAGTCTGTGAGACGGTGGAAAAGTGTGAAATCGTATAGCCAGTCTGTGAGGCAGTGCCGTATGTGACGAGGTCGGATAAATGACGGAGTTTGTGCCACTGTAGAATATGTGATTCAGTGCTGCATGTGAAGTCATGGAATGCGTGATACGTGACTCGGTGGTGCCACGGATAAGTTGGCGTCTGCGATATCGTGGCGTCTACGATGCGGTAGAGTGTGTGGTGGAGTAGACTTTGTGAGTGGAATATATGTTGAGTATGATGGCGTGATGTCTGTGACGCAGTGGAGTATGTGATGCAGTGGACAATGTGATGCGAGGTTGATACGTTGGAATCCTTGGTGGATATATGTGCCATCGTAGGCAGGTTGGGGAGCCGTCGAGTTGAACAGCCGTAGGACTTGGTATAGAACGCGTGAAATGCATGGCGTCGTCATTCGAATGGAATGGTTGTGGTGGAAAAGTCAGCTGTGTTGTGTGTCGTTTGTCTGTGAGCACGATTTGGTGCGTGGTATGAGTTGGTGAATACTTTTGTGTCGGAGTTCGGTAGTGAGTGTCCCGTGCGTTTTGAGTGTGCCATTGTTCTGGAGTGTGTTGTATGTATGGATTGTGTATGTCATCAGGAAGCCCGTCTAGCTCAGTCGGTAGAGCGCAAGGCTCTTAACCTTGTGGTCGTGGGTTCGAGCCCCACGGTGGGCGCTTCTTTTGCTATTTTTGGGTCCCAGACATACATTCCTCTCACACACAATCCCCACTTTTTAAAAAACGTTATCCCTCCAACTGCAGCTATGTGATGGAATGGTCGACACAATACCGTCGAGGTTGTGATGACGGTCGGAAACATGATACCGTCGAGTCTGGGATATACGTAGTACGTGCGAGTCCATGAAGTACACGGTGCAATGGAATACGTCATTTCGTGCAGCGCGTGGGACGGTCGAGTCTGTGAGACGGTGGAAAAGTGTGAAATCGTATAGCCAGTCTGTGAGGCAGTGCCGTATGTGACGAGGTCGGATAAATGACGGAGTTTGTGCCACTGTAGAATATGTGATTCAGTGCTGCATGTGAAGTCATGGAATGCGTGATACGTGACTCGGTGGTGCCACGGATAAGTTGGCGTCTGCGATATCGTGGCGTCTACGATGCGGTAGAGTGTGTGGTGGAGTAGACTTTGTGAGTGGAATATATGTTGTGTATGATGGCGTGATGTCTGTGACGCAGTGGAGTATGTGATGCAGTGGACAATGTGATGCGAGGTTGATACGTTGGAATCCTTGGTGGATATATGTGCCATCGTAGGCAGGTTGGGGAGCCGTCGAGTTGAACAGCCGTAGGACTTGGTATAGAACGCGTGAAATGCATGGCGTCGTCATTCGAATGGAATGGTTGTGGTGGAAAAGTCAGCTGTGTTGTGTGTCGTTTGTCTGTGAGCACGATTTGGTGCGTGGTATGAGTTGGTGAATACTTTTGTGTCGGAGTTCGGTAGTGAGTGTCCCGTGCGTTTTGAGTGTGCCATTGTTCTGGAGTGTGTTGTATGTATGGATTGTGTATGTCATCAGGAAGCCCGTCTAGCTCAGTCGGTAGAGCGCAAGGCTCTTAACCTTGTGGTCGTGGGTTCGAGCCCCACGGTGGGCGCTTCTTTTGCTATTTTTGGGTCCCAGACATACATTCCTCTCACACACAATCCCCACTTTTTAAAAAACGTTATCCCTCCAACTGCAGCTATGTGATGGAATGGTCGACACAATACCGTCGAGGTTGTGATGACGGTCGGAAACATGATACCGTCGAGTCTGGGATATACGTAGTACGTGCGAGTCCATGAAGTACACGGTGCAATGGAATACGTCATTTCGTGCAGCGCGTGGGACGGTCGAGTCTGTGAGACGGTGGAAAAGTGTGAAATCGTATAGCCAGTCTGTGAGGCAGTGCCGTATGTGACGAGGTCGGATAAATGACGGAGTTTGTGCCACTGTAGAATATGTGATTCAGTGCTGCATGTGAAGTCATGGAATGCGTGATACGTGACTCGGTGGTGCCACGGATAAGTTGGCGTCTGCGATATCGTGGCGTCTACGATGCGGTAGAGTGTGTGGTGGAGTAGACTTTGTGAGTGGAATATATGTTGTGTATGATGGCGTGATGTCTGTGACGCAGTGGGGTATGTGATGCAGTGGACAATGTGATGCGAGGTTGATACGTTGGAATCCTTGGTGGATATATGTGCCATCGTAGGCAGGTTGGGGAGCCGTCGAGTTGAACAGCCGTAGGACTTGGTATAGAACGCGTGAAATGCATGGCGTCGTCATTCGAATGGAATGGTTGTGGTGGAAAAGTCAGCTGTGTTGTGTGTCGTTTGTCTGTGAGCACGATTTGGTGCGTGGTATGAGTTGGTGAATACTTTTGTGTCGGAGTTCGGTAGTGAGTGTCCCGTGCGTTTTGAGTGTGCCATTGTTCTGGAGTGTGTTGTATGTATGGATTGTGTATGTCATCAGGAAGCCCGTCTAGCTCAGTCGGTAGAGCGCAAGGCTCTTAACCTTGTGGTCGTGGGTTCGAGCCCCACGGTGGGCGCGCTTCTTTTGCTCTTTTTGGGTCCCAGACATACATTCCTCTCACACACAATCCCCACTTTTTAAAAAACGTTATCCCTCCAACTGCAGCTATGTGATGGAATGGTCGACACAATACCGTCGAGGTTGTGATGACGGTCGGAAACATGATACCGTCGAGTCTGGGATATACGTAGTACGTGCGAGTCCATGAAGTACACGGTGCAATGGAATACGTCATTTCGTGCAGCGCGTGGGACGGTCGAGTCTGTGAGACGGTGGAAAAGTGTGAAATCGTATAGCCAGTCTGTGAGGCAGTGCCGTATGTGACGAGGTCGGATAAATGACGGAGTTTGTGCCACTGTAGAATATGTGATTCAGTGCTGCATGTGAAGTCATGGAATGCGTGATACGTGACTCGGTGGTGCCACGGATAAGTTGGCGTCTGCGATATCGTGGCGTCTACGATGCGGTAGAGTGTGTGGTGGAGTAGACTTTGTGAGTGGAATATATGTTGTGTATGATGGCGTGATGTCTGTGACGCAGTGGGGTATGTGATGCAGTGGACAATGTGATGCGAGGTTGATACGTTGGAATCCTTGGTGGATATATGTGCCATCGTAGGCAGGTTGGGGAGCCGTCGAGTTGAACAGCCGTAGGACTTGGTATAGAACGCGTGAAATGCATGGCGTCGTCATTCGAATGGAATGGTTGTGGTGGAAAAGTCAGCTGTGTTGTGTGTCGTTTGTCTGTGAGCACGATTTGGTGCGTGGTATGAGTTGGTGAATACTTTTGTGTCGGAGTTCGGTAGTGAGTGTCCCGTGCGTTTTGAGTGTGCCATTGTTCTGGAGTGTGTTGTATGTATGGATTGTGTATGTCATCAGGAAGCCCGTCTAGCTCAGTCGGTAGAGCGCAAGGCTCTTAACCTTGTGGTCGTGGGTTCGAGCCCCACGGTGGGCGCTTCTTTTGCTATTTTTGGGTCCCAGACATACATTCCTCTCACACACAATCCCCACTTTTTAAAAAACGTTATCCCTCCAACTGCAGCTATGTGATGGAATGGTCGACACAATACCGTCGAGGTTGTGATGACGGTCGGAAACATGATACCGTCGAGTCTGGGATATACGTAGTACGTGCGAGTCCATGAAGTACACGGTGCAATGGAATACGTCATTTCGTGCAGCGCGTGGGACGGTCGAGTCTGTGAGACGGTGGAAAAGTGTGAAATCGTATAGCCAGTCTGTGAGGCAGTGCCGTATGTGACGAGGTCGGATAAATGACGGAGTTTGTGCCACTGTAGAATATGTGATTCAGTGCTGCATGTGAAGTCATGGAATGCGTGATACGTGACTCGGTGGTGCCACGGATAAGTTGGCGTCTGCGATATCGTGGCGTCTACGATGCGGTAGAGTGTGTGGTGGAGTAGACTTTGTGAGTGGAATATATGTTGTGTATGATGGCGTGATGTCTGTGACGCAGTGGGGTATGTGATGCAGTGGACAATGTGATGCGAGGTTGATACGTTGGAATCCTTGGTGGATATATGTGCCATCGTAGGCAGGTTGGGGAGCCGTCGAGTTGAACAGCCGTA
The DNA here is from genome assembly GCA_021527685.1 of Aphanomyces euteiches. NCBI lineage: Eukaryota > Oomycota > Saprolegniomycetes > Saprolegniales > Verrucalvaceae > Aphanomyces > Aphanomyces euteiches. Next base: position 25,683 of record JAJGMV010000232.1, read on the forward strand.
GGACTTGGTATAGAACGCGTGAAATGCATGGCGTCGTCATTCGAATGGAATGGTTGTGGTGGAAAAGTCAGCTGTGTTGTGTGTCGTTTGTCTGTGAGCACGATTTGGTGCGTGGTATGAGTTGGTGAATACTTTTGTGTCGGAGTTCGGTAGTGAGTGTCCCGTGCGTTTTGAGTGTGCCATTGTTCTGGAGTGTGTTGTATGTATGGATTGTGTATGTCATCAGGAAGCCCGTCTAGCTCAGTCGGTAGAGCGCAAGGCTCTTAACCTTGTGGTCGTGGGTTCGAGCCCCACGGTGGGCGCTTCTTTTTGCTATTTTGGGTCCCAGACATACATTCCTCTCACACACAATCCCCACTTTTTAAAAAACGTTATCCCTCCAACTGCAGCTATGTGATGGAATGGTCGACACAATACCGTCGAGGTTGTGATGACGGTCGGAAACATGATACCGTCGAGTCTGGGATATACGTAGTACGTGCGAGTCCATGAAGTACACGGTGCAATGGAATACGTCATTTCGTGCAGCGCGTGGGACGGTCGAGTCTGTGAGACGGTGGAAAAGTGTGAAATCGTAATAGCCAGTCTGTGAGGCAGTGCCGTATGTGACGAAGGTCGGATAAATGACGGAGTTTGTGCCACTGTAGAATATGTGATTCAGTGCTGCATGTGAAGTCATGGAATGCGTGATACGTGACTCGGTGGTGCCACGGATAAGTTGGCGTCTGCGATATCGTGGCGTCTACGATGCGGTAGAGTGTGTGGTGGAGTAGACTTTGTGAGTGGAATATATGTTGTGTATGATGCGTGATGTCTGTGACGCAGTGAGTAATGTGATGCAGTGGACAATGTGATGCGAGGTTGATACGTTGGAATCCTTGGTGGATATATGTGCCATCGTAGGCAGGTTGGGGAGCCGTCGAGTTGAACAGCCGTAGGACTTGGTATAGAACGCGTGAAATGCATGGCGTCGTCATTCGAATGGAATGGTTGTGGTGGAAAAGTCAGCTGTGTTGTGTGTCGTTTGTCTGTGAGCACGATTTGGTGCGTGGTATGAGTTGGTGAATACTTTTGTGTCGGAGTTCGGTAGTGAGTGTCCCGTGCGTTTTGAGTGTGCCATTGTTCTGGAGTGTGTTGTATGTATGGATTGTGTATGTCATCAGGAAGCCCGTCTAGCTCAGTCGGTAGAGCGCAAGGCTCTTAACCTTGTGGTCGTGGGTTCGAGCCCCACGGTGGGCGCTTCTTTTGCTATTTTTGGGTCCCAGACATACATTCCTCTCACACACAATCCCCACTTTTTAAAAAACGTTATCCCTCCAACTGCAGCTATGTGATGGAATGGTCGACACAATACCGTCGAGGTTGTGATGACGGTCGGAAACATGATACCGTCGAGTCTGGGATATACGTAGTACGTGCGAGTCCATGAAGTACACGGTGCAATGGAATACGTCATTTCGTGCAGCGCGTGGGACGGTCGAGTCTGTGAGACGGTGGAAAAGTGTGAAATCGTATAGCCAGTCTGTGAGGCAGTGCCGTATGTGACGAGGTCGGATAAATGACGGAGTTTGTGCCACTGTAGAATATGTGATTCAGTGCTGCATGTGAAGTCATGGAATGCGTGATACGTGACTCGGTGGTGCCACGGATAAGTTGGCGTCTGCGATATCGTGGCGTCTACGATGCGGTAGAGTGTGTGGTGGAGTAGACTTTGTGAGTGGAATATATGTTGAGTATGATGGCGTGATGTCTGTGACGCAGTGGAGTATGTGATGCAGTGGACAATGTGATGCGAGGTTGATACGTTGGAATCCTTGGTGGATATATGTGCCATCGTAGGCAGGTTGGGGAGCCGTCGAGTTGAACAGCCGTAGGACTTGGTATAGAACGCGTGAAATGCATGGCGTCGTCATTCGAATGGAATGGTTGTGGTGGAAAAGTCAGCTGTGTTGTGTGTCGTTTGTCTGTGAGCACGATTTGGTGCGTGGTATGAGTTGGTGAATACTTTTGTGTCGGAGTTCGGTAGTGAGTGTCCGTGCGTTTTGAGTGTGCCATTGTTCTGGAGTGTGTTGTATGTATGGATTGTGTATGTCATCAGGAAGCCCGTCTAGCTCAGCGTACAATCGCGTATATTGACTTTAAGTATACGCTAAATAATTATGACCTTCATTAATCACTCTTGAGTGAATAATATTGGTACTTGTGAGATTTGAACTCAAGAAGTTTTACCTTTGAAACTTGATTTCGGTTGTATCAGTTGATACAGTGCAATGTTGACACTTGACATGTCGAGTCTTGGACTTGTGTGAGGGTCATCATGTATCGTGACAAGGTGACTGGTCTTGGGTGATGTAGACATGGGACAAAAGTGTCTGGTCTTCGTCTTGAGATGGCTGTGGAATAATCTTGGTCGGGTGCATCATCTGGAGAGAACTCCCACATGTTTGCTTGACTAATCTTGGACGGGACCAGTGCCATAGGAAATATCCACATGTTGGTTGGACTCATCTTGGACGGAGCAGATTTCTTGTCTCAATGGCGCGTCATTGTCGGAACATGGGTGCGCTGTGTCCAAATGTTTCTTTGGCCGCATCCTGTATCTTGATTTTTGTATAGGGCGTCGTAGAGTCCAATCGTTGGGTAGTGTGAAATTCTTGAGGATGAGAATGGAGAACTTCCTTGTGGATTTGAATGGCTGCGGCTTCATTTTCCGATTTGCCTACTGCCCAACACACCGTCAGGCTGCCTCTCCGTTGCCTCGCTTTGGTCGCTTGCCTCTCGTCTGCTTCGCTGTGGTTGCTTGCCTCTCAACTGCTGAGCTGCCTTCAAGATGCTTGCTGCTATGTGGTCATCAAGATGTCTTGTGGTTGTCCGCGTCGCGTCACTTGCTTTGTGCTGCCGATGCTGGGTCGTCGTCGTCGCTGTTGTCTCTGCCGTTTGGCTGTGCCCTTGTCTGTGTTTTTGCCCTGTCGCTGTCGCTTTCGTCTCTGCCATGTGGGTGCGCGCTTGTCTCTGGTTTGGCCGTGTTGCTTTCGCTGTCGTCTCTGTCATCTGGGTGTGCGCTTGTCTCTTGTT
>JAJGMV010000043.1:0-37472 GCA_021527685.1 Aphanomyces euteiches
CTTGTTCTTGAACGCCTTGAACGCCTTGAATCTTGTCTTCCTTGAAGCCAATCGCCTTCTTCAGCCAACGTGTGTCGCCGTCGCACCATCGCCCCCTGGCAGATCGCACCCCAGATAGTACCCCCACGTCAAGTCGCACCCACGTCAAGTCGCATCCACGGCAAGTCGCACCACGGCACGTCGTTCGAACGGAGCATAGCAAGCGGCAGCACGGACACGGCAGCAGAAACAGCGGCACAGCAGAGCAAGCGACCAAAGCAACAACACGGACAAAGCAGCAGCAGACCACGGCAAGGCAACGGCACGGCACACAAGCGACCACAGCAGCAGCAGCACGGCACAGTAAGCGGCAACAACATCACGACACGACCACGGACAGCAGCGGCAAACCGAAGCAACAAAGCGGCAGCATCACAGCGGCATGGCAGCGGCAAAATTGAAAAATGGCCAAGGAACTTTGCAAAACATCCTCAAGGAAGTTCTCTGCCACTCAAAACTTTCAACTCCGCCAAGAAAAATCCAGTGGACTTCCTCTGGCAAGACAATACAAATATCAAGATACGATCGTCGACTCAACAACATGCGACATCAAGGCACCCATGACGACTGCACAATCGACGGTGACGCGCCAACAATCGACGACGACGTCACGATGCGACAAGAAAAATCCAGTGGAAGATTAGTTCCCAAGTCATCTGGGGCCAAGGTCCCGTCCAAGATTAGTCAAAGACAACATGTGGACGTTCTGAAGCCAGTCCAAGATTACTCCGCACCCATCTGACGTCGAAGACAAGACAAGTTTGTCCCATGTCCACATCACCCAAGACCATCCATGCTGTTACACGACATGAAGACCACAATCAACAACACATGCGACGTATCAAGATGCCAACAATTACCTGAATCAAATGATACAACTAAAATCAAGTTTCAAGAGTCACTCAAGAGTGATTAATGACGGTCATTATTATTTAGCGTATAATTAAATTTAATATACGCGATTGTACACTGAGCTATAGGGGCACTTTTACTTTTGCCGTCAACCACTCAAGTTCAACTGCCAAAGTAAGGTACCCTCGACCAATGTCATCTCCCGCCGCCGATACTGCCGCCGCTGCACCGCCGATGCCGCCAAGCCTTCTCCGCCGAATGTCGCCTCCACGAAGAACTTTGAGCCTTCTGGTCCACCAGAAGAAGGGCAAGGTCCGACGTCGTCTCCTTCCACCGACGTTGAAGATCGCCAACTCCACGCCAACGAAATCTCCGTCGAGTCCAACGCAAGCGAGTCCGACAAGCGCCACGAAGATGGTTCCCACCACGCCGAAGACGCCGCCATGTCCCAACAAGCCTCTCCACCCGACCAAGCGAGCGATCCTGCGCTGCGCCGAGTTATCGTCGATCTCTCCGATCCCGTTGGTGCTCCGCCACGCGAAATACCACCCCAAAAAGAACAAGAACAAGCCAAGAAAAAATCCTATGCCGACCTACTCAAGGGCGACCAAGACAATGCACCCCCGAAACGAGTCAAGACTGTCGTCAACCGCCCCAAGCCGGAGTACCTCAGCAAACTCATCGACCTCGCGAGCCAAGAAGATGCCAACGAGGAAGACGTGCTTGAGGCCATCTCGCAGGCGACCCCAATCCAAGTCAAGAAGGCCACCACAACGATGTGGATCGAGACGAATGGAGCCCTCTACGACAAGGTCTACACCAACGAGAAAATCATCGATGCAATCTTCAAGGAAAATCAAAATGCCGCCTGGTCGTATCTCCTATTGGAGTTCGTTCAGCTCAACAAAACGCGCATCGGCGACATCGTCGTGTCCGTTACCTCGCGTCACGTGAAGGACATGCTCGTTGGGAAAACCATTTCGATCTTCGGCAAGGAGTTCACTATTCCAGTGCCTAAGGTCAGGAGCCTTGGATCATCTCCATCACAAGAATTGAACGACCCGATGGACAAGTTCTTCTTCATGGACATCGTGGGCATTCGATTCAACTTCGACTCGGCCAAGCTCTTCCGTTTGCTACGACGTTTGAAGATGAAGCCAATCTTTCAAGCGTACCGGCAACACATACCCAATGTCTCCTGCCAGTCCAATGTGTGGCGTGTCTACTTCTTGGAGGCAGAAGTCCCCAAACAACTCGTTGTCAATGGTCATCCAGCAGACCGTCTGAAGATGGATGGTGTGGCCTACAATGTGTTTGTCAAGAATTTCGAACGCTCGGCTTCTCGCACCTCCTCTGCTTCACCTCATCTCTTGGACTTGGATCACGCAGCAGCGTTGATGCAAAATCCAGAGAAGAAACTGCCGGAACCAGCAGGACAAGGCGCAGAGGACCAAGGAGCTACACAAACCAAACGCGCCAAAGTCAACGAGGAAAAGCAACACGAAGAACCTATAGTTCAAGGTCAGAGTGAAGAGTCACAAACTATAGAAGTGATCCCTCCTCTTACCGAGCAAAAATCAAACGAAGAACCTTTACCTCAGGGGGGCGATGAAGAGTCACAAGAGATGGAAGTCACGCCTCTAGAGATCGAGCCAATTGTTCCTCCTGCTTCATCGCAGTTGAGCTCCAACATGGAAGTCGATCCAAAATCAACTAAGCGCACCACGAGTCAATCCGTCGACGAAGATGGCTTTGTTGTACCTCGTTCGAAGAAGCGAGTAGCCGCTGCACAAGCATCTCCAACATTCGTCTCGTGGGCTTCCGACAACTTCTTCAATGCCCTCGCAACCATCGAAGCAACTACTACGCCAGTGGACTCTCAACATGAAACACCAACTCGTGTGTACATACCTGCGATCAAGAAGATCTCAGAAGAAAGCTTGAAAGCACGTGACGCCTTTGTCAAGAGGCAACATGTGGCCGACAACAAGCTTTGCTGGCACCCAGACAACCTCACCATGGAGGAGCTTGTCCAAGTGCTCCAAGCCAGTGTCGAAGAAGGAGCTGCCTTCCAACACCACAATCAAGCAAACACCACGGACATTGCCGGAACGGAACTTGATGTTGTTGATTACATCCGTCGATGCAACGTTGACGGACTCTGGAAAGTTGTCCATTCTCACACGCAAAGCATGAACGTCGTCCTCACCAAGCTAGCCACGCATACGTACAGCGATTACCTCAAAGTCGTTCGTATGCACGCTTGGCAACGATGGATGTCAGCGACACAACTACCAGTAGTCGATTCATTCACGAATGGATTCAAGTTTACCTTTCAAGAACATCCAAAGTGGACAAGGCTTGAAGAAATCTCACGCGTCTTGAGTTTCTTCGAAGACGCACCAAAACACCCTGCCTTTCCAACGGATCAAGTGGAAGATGCTCTTGCCGCTTTCGAACTCTGGATCGCTGTGCAAGCTCCATTAGTGTTCAGAAATGATGCATGGATCTTGTACCTCACACGTCAGCCAGTGGCGTGGCTTCCAGCCAAACATGGCCGCATGTTGGCACCATCCACGCTATGGGCTTTGCTAAAGTCACTGTTCGGCCAATACTTTGCGGAAGAACTGAATCGGGTGTGCAAAACCGAGATGTCTTCGCGGATATGGCAGCTCAGCGTTGATGCCTACCAGCCTACAGACAACTCGTTAACAGCATTTGTTGGCAACGACAATACCCGCCTGCAACGCAGGAACAACTTGTTGTACTAAGGTCATCGCGGCTTCAGTACAACCACCTTCAGCGCATCAAAACCAAACACCACCACAGCCAACGTTCCCCAACTCTTCACTTGTCAACTTGTCCATCGTCACGGCCAACATCAATGGTCTGTCTCGCGACAATGGAAACCAACTCGTCAACACCATGATCTCACGGAACGAGATCGTCGCCCTACAAGAAACCAAATTTGCCAGTGAGAAGAAATTCTCAACGTTCATGTTTCACCTTGATCATGCTCTTGGAAAAAACAAGTACTTCATTGCTGCCAATGACCACCGGCTCCTTGGTGGCGAACTTGAGCAATACCGATCTGGTGGTGTCGCCATGATCTTCCAACACACCATCCCTGGCTTTGACAAACTTCATCATGAACGCCAATATGACATCGAAGATCGCTACATGGTGGTCAGTTCAATGTGGGGAGATGATCCCATCTACTACCACAATGTTTACGCACCTGTTGAAGACAGCGAGCGGGACGCCTTCTTTGATGCTTTACCACGAAACTTTCCAATTGCATCAAAGCATGTCGTCATGGGCGACTTCAATCTCCCCATGGATCGAGCATTAGACTCACGTGGGTCCACAAACTCCAACCACCAAGTCAACAGGCAGTCTTGTTTTGCATGGCTTCAAGAACTGAATGTCATTGATGCTTGGCGATCTTTCAACCCTACAAAAAAAGTTTACTCCTCACCCAAGGGAATCAATCGACTTGATTACGTCTTTTTGAACACCGCTTTCTGTCGAATGTATGCTTCGGGCGAATACTTTAAGCCTACAGCGAACACGGATCATTTATGGCATAAAGTGGAGCTCCAACCTGTGAAGACAACCCGTGTCAAATGCTATTGGAAGCTTCCCAAAGAACTTTTGGCGATCCGAGAGGTTCGCGAAGCAATCGTCTCTGAAGCCGGTGAGCTCCTCGAGCGTCTGCGGAATTCAAACCAACCAGGCGACATGTGGACTCAATGGCAACGCCGCACCAAACGCTTTCTCCAGAAATATCACGCTCGTATGGTCACGAACCAAAAGAACGCACTTCAAGAGGCCAAGATCCAATGGCTACAAGCTCAGTTACGACACCATCACGGACGCCTCACCGAAGCAGCTCTCAATACCGCAAGGGCACAGTATGAGACCAAAAAGCAGGACTTGAAACAACACCACGCGGACTTGAGTTTCGACTTCCACGCCACCCAGAACGAGGCACCGACAAGTCACTTCTTTCGCAAACCACGCGCTCGGCAGTTTTCCATACCTATCGTCGAATGTTACGATGAACAAGGAAACGTCACTGCCATACCTGAGGAAATTCATGCAGCGTTCACTCGACATTGGTCATCGGTGATGAGTGAAGGCGACTTTCAACCTAGAAGTCCACAAGAAACGTCAAATTTCCTAAATGTCCTGGAGCGCCACTTACCCCAGGACGATTCAGAGGCTTTGGATGCGCCGTTAACGATCGACGAGCTCGCGCAATCCATCGAAACGATGAATCCTCACAAGTCCCCTGGAATCGATGGGTTCTCGGCTGGCTTTTACCAGCTGCACCCAGCCTTGTTTGGTGAAATCTTGTCGATAGTCTTCAACCACCAACTTCAGGAAGGCATCATGTTGGCCTCGCAACGCTGGTCGGCCATATCGCTGCTCTTCAAAGGTGGCGATCGACGCAACCCAGCGAACTATCGACCCATCGCCTTGATTCCAGTTGAAGTAAAAGTCCTATCCCGCGCGTTAGCGTACAGAATGTCTCAAGTCTTACCGATGATTGTCCAACCCGAACAAAATGGCTTCGTCAAGGGCAGACGAATTCACGATCACGTCATCTTCCTTCAAGATCTTCAACATCATTGCACCACCTTCAATCAAGAAGCTTACGCAATGTTCTTGGACTTTGAAAAGGCCTATGATCGTGTGAATCACGAGTTCATGTTTGCCGTTTTGAAGAAATTCAATGTGGGAGATCAGTTCATTGAATGGGTTAAGTTACTCTACAACCAAACCCAAGTCAGTTTGAACATCAATGGCACACTTACCGATCCATTCTATCCATCGCGAGGAGTCAAACAAGGCGATCCGTTGTCTTCGATGCTTTTCGTCTTGACGATAGAGCCGCTCGCTCAAATGCTTCGCAATCACCCCGAGTATGGCTACGCTTTCTCGGACTCTGGGATTGCTTCCGTTCTTCTCTTCGCCGACGACACAACGCTCATCTCCAGCTCCGTGGGGGACTTGGAATCACAGCTTGAGCTCGTCGACGAGTTTTGCCGACACTCTGGAGCCAAACTCAATCGCAACAAGAGCAAAGTCTTGACGCTAGACAACACTCAATCAGTATTCGAACATCCAAGATTGAACATGGTACCAAGTGGGACGCCAGTGAAATATCTTGGGATTGAACTGGGACACCAATTGGATCCTATGCTTCAAATCAATGCCATCAGCGACAAGTTTTACAAGTCGTTTACCACATGGGCGTGTCGAGCAAGAACCCTCAAAGGCAGGCGTTTGCTTGTGAACACGATGATCCTATCACAACTGTGGCATTACACGATGGTGCTACCGATACCAGACAATACCGTGCGAAAATGACAGTCCATGGTCAACAAGTTTGTGATGAGCCGACGCACACTAGCCGAAGACAAGTATTTGGCACTTGCTCCAAGTGGCCTAATCCATGACTCGAAGACGGGCTTCAAAGTGCCGCATATTGCTTCAGTGATTCGGAAACAAAGAGTCACTCGTCTTCAACTCCTAGTCCAAGCCGATCAAGACGAGCCTCCACAATGGGCAATCTTACCGACAGATCGCTTGAGTCGTTGCATGTATCCATACTCTCGAGTGGCAAATTGGGACTTCATGATGTACCATCCTAGCCCAAACAATAAGCTCGTCCAGTTCAAGTTGCTCTCACCATTTTGGCGCGATGTCTGGAAGCAATGGGCCCAAATTCCAATGACGATGAAGACACCGCACGAACCTACGCTGAGCCAGATGACACAAATGCCATTGTGGTTGTCGTCGCACCCTCTCTTTCAAGTCCCGGGTCGAGACGGGACTTCGTCGCTGGCAATCACGCTTCAAAATCATCGCGACTGGTACAGACACCTCGCTTGGAGAGGCATACACTGCCTTAAGGACTTCTTAACTCCAAGCCGAACATGGCCAACCTACGAAGAGTTTCGTGAGTCGATGGACGAGCACATGGATCACTTCGTCGAAGAATTACCTGTCCCGACATCCTTCAGATACTTTTACAAGCTGGTGACGCTGATTGCAACGAATGTTTGGACTCAAGCCAACAAGCGACTAGACACCCCAGTCGAAAACAATCCTCGTCCAGACATAGTGATTTCATATCGACAAGGAGATGTCGCCGTACCGTTCAAGTCGTGGACAACGAAAATCATCAAGCGAGTGAGCTTCCATGCTCCTTTGTTAACGCGGCCGCATCCCTTCCACTCTAGCACACGTGAGACTCGAGCAAAAATCGCCAAGTACCTTTCACAATGCGTCAAGCCTTTTGCCAGTCTTGTGACACCCGTTCAAGCTGACCTTTGGACGCGAATTCTCTACGACATCATCCCAGTGGGCGATAAATTCAAGTACAAGGAGGCCACTGACCCGAGAGCGCTTCGATGCTGTTATCCGAATTGTTATGCGCGAGAAACATTGCGGCACTTGTTCATGGAATGCACAATCACACGTGACCTTTGGCTACAACATCGTGAGGCCTGGAGTTTGTTTGGGGTTCGCTTCACCTGGGAGTGGATCGAAAACATTGATGCTTTTCAAGTCGCACAACGATGGACTCGCTATCAAGACGTCCTCCATCGACTCTGGTTTATGCTGGTTTGCGGTATTCTTCACCTCCTATGGACACACAGAAACAAAGTCAAGTTTGACCGAGCCAAGTCACCACACTTACCTGCGTTGAACGATGTTGCGTTGACTTTTTGGGCATCTAATGTCCGGCGATGGCTTCGGCACGTTCATCACGATCAAGACACCTATGAACAAGCAATGATCATCCTTGGATTGTTAAGACACCGTGATTCGTACCGCCGATTTTTGACTAAACATCCCGCAATCTTCAAGTTCAAGTTGACTTGATTACGCCGGCTTGATTACTCAACTTGATGAGTCTACAACTTGAAGTTAGATCTTTGTTGGATTTGAAGCCAACTTACCCGCAAGCGCGCCAAAGAGTTGAAGGCAAGCCCAACCAAGTTGAAAACCAACTACAAAAATCAAGAAAAATCGATAATTCCAAGGTGAATTACGAAATTAAAAAATTGGGCAGCGCTTCGCACAAAATCGGCGAGGTTTTTCGCGTCGACTTCAAGATTTTCGCCAACTTCCTTGAAAAAAGCGGGAAAAAAAACAAGCTAAGCACAAACGTCAAGCCAAAACAAAGGAAAGAACTTACGAAGTTGGTCGAATGGACCGCGGATGGCTGGCCCGGCGTAGCCAATTCCCACCTTCTTGGACGCGCCGACGACGAATCATCGACGCCAAAATGGGCGACCGGTCGCAAAATTCGCTCGCTCGCTCGCTTCCTAAACAAGTCATACAAACAAGCACGAGATACCCACCCAAAAATCGCTGAAGTCTTCCTTGAAGCCCCGGGGCATCCCCTTGAGACGAAGTCCCAAGGGTTGAAAGTCACGGTCGAAGCCACGACTCGACGGCGGCAAAGTAAAAAAGCAACGCGCCCTCAAGAAGTATCCGGGTAGGGGGACTACCAACTGGCCTAGGAGCGATCGGAGGTATCCCCCCCTCGTCACACCCCACAGCCAGCTTTTTTCGGCACTTCAAGCGACGCATTGGCGACCCCACAAAAGCAGAGTCGACTTGGAAAAAGGTCTTCGCGCTTTTCTTCCTTGAACGCCTTGGACGCCTTCTTCTCAAAAGCCAGCCGAATCAAACCACGAGCAGAAAGACGGGTGAGGCCCTGCGTCCCGACACTCACGAAGGGACGGAGATTTGACCGCTCGCTATTCGCTCCAGCTGGCTCTTGTTCTTGAACGCCTTGAACGCCTTGAATCTTGTCTTCCTTGAAGCCAATCGCCTTCTTCAGCCAACGTGTGTCGCCGTCGCACCCATCGCACCCCTGGCAGATCGCACCCATCGCAGATAGTACCCACGTCAAGTCGCACCCACGTCAAGTCGCATCCACGGCAAGTCGCACCCACGGCACGTCGTTCGAACGGAAGCATAGCAAGCGGCAGCACGGACACGGCAGCAGAAACAGCGGCACAGCAGAGCAAGCGACCAAAGCAACAACACGGACAAAGCAGCAGCAGACCACGGCAAGGCAACGGCACGGCACACAAGCGACCACAGCAGCAGCAGCACGGCACAGTAAGCGGCAACAACATCACGACACGACCACGGACAGCAGCGGCAAACCGAAGCAACAAAGCGGCAGCATCACAGCGGCATGGCAGCGGCAAAATTGAAAAATGGCCAAGGAACTTTGCAAAACATCCTCAAGGAAGTTCTCTGCCACTCAAAACTTTCAACTCCGCCAAGAAAAATCCAGTGGACTTCCTCTGGCAAGACAATACAAATATCAAGATACGATCGTCGACTCAACAACATGCGACATCAAGGCACCCATGACGACTGCACAATCGACGGTGACGCGCCAACAATCGACGACGACGTCACGATGCGACAAGAAAAATCCAGTGGAAGATTAGTTCCCAAGTCATCTGGTGCCCATGGTCCCGTCCAAGATTAGTCAAAGACAACATGTGGACGTTCTGAAGCCAGTCCAAGATTACTCCGCACCCATCTGACGTCGAAGACAAGACAAGTTTGTCCCATGTCCACATCACCCAAGACCATCCATGCTGTTACACGACATGAAGACCACAATCAACAACACATGCGACGTATCAAGATGCCAACAATTACCTGAATCAAATGATACAACTAAAATCAACTTTCAAGAGTCACTCAAGAGTGATTAATGACGGTCATTATTATTTAGCGTATAATTAAATTTAATATACGCGATTGTACACTGAGCTATAGGGGCGGACATACTTCCATACCCCATTCCTACACCACAAACAATGTTTTCGCATAATCCTCCTGCGTCCCTGCATCCCCGAGCAACGCTTCCTACAAAACAAACATACACCAATCGTCTCATCGTCTCATATACACAAAAAACATAGATTCCACAGGCCATTCAAAGCACACAAACACATACGGCTGCATTGCACGCACCATCCTTTTATACAAAATCACACATGGCCTACATTACCAAATCTCGTCAAGAAACTCGTCGCAATTGCTGCATACAGTCTCCACTTCCTATGATCTAGAATATCCCCCTTCCACTGTAATCTTTCACATGGAACACATTTCGTCAAAAATTATTATGGCATGCGATTTTAGACTGATGTACGAAATTTTGCTTGCTTCAAAGCTGACTATGAGAATGAATCTTCTTCACTTTGGTCGTCTCAGGAAACCAGGACGCGTCTCCTGCACATGAATATCGCGATCAAAATACGAGAAATATCTCAAAAATACATATGTGTGGACAGTATTCGCACCCCTTCCAGATTAAACGCCCAGCGAGTCATTGTGATACGTCTTAGATCGCTGAACTCCCGGAATGTGTGGTGATAAAAGACCAACCTAACACCGTGAAATGTCTTGCGTGTCAAATTCGTGAAATTGGGATATGAAAAGCAACAAAATATTTCCTCTTAAAGTTGGAGCGGGTGAAATATTCTCACAACACGAGAGTTTTTCGTCGCTTTATTTCCGATGGGCGTGAGGATCCTAACACATCCATGACGGTCGTCGATTTCTGATCGACAGATTGTTGATAAATGTGCTTTTTATGGCTCTCATGGAAAAAGGGAAAAGAGTATCGATGGAGGGGATCGAACCCTCGATCTCAAGCGTGTGAAGCTTGCGTCCTAACCACTAGACGACATCGACTCCTTACTCCACAACTCAATCCCAAAGTGTCATACATCCAACTCATCACAACTCACACATGACTTTCACAAAAAGTATAACTTTAGCATACACTGAAACCTATCATGATACATAGAGAACACATATCAGACTGAATTAGCCCAGGCATTTGTAGACTATGACTTGCACTTCACTCCGTTCGATCGTGATAACAAATGTAGCCGTTGCAAGGTGTGGCCCAACATTTTGGTCTATTCGCACTCCCAGCAAAAGGTCGCGTGTAAAACAAACAGCCCGTAAGTCATGTAGACACCAGGAAACGAAATGTGACTAGCATGTGATTTTACTTTCTATTCGCCATGCCGATCGTCTATCTTGGCTAGAAGAGTATTGAAAGAAACGTGTTTTACATTCAACAGTAAATGATCCTTTTTGACAGGGTTTCATTGCACTGGGAAGACTCTAACATAGGAATGGGTTGTGTTTGCGAAAAACGAACGACGACGAAGAGAAAGAGAGTTTCAGGTACAAGCGGTCACGGTGTTGGGGATATGCTCACCACAACGAGAAAGAAAACCCTCAAGGACAACCTCTTCTGTTCTGTGACAAATTCAAGTAATGCTCTTGAGCACCATGAATAAATCTTGCACGATATGAATTGTTTTCAGACGACCCAAATCTGTCAATTTTACATCAATTGATTTTCATACAGTGAGAATGAGTGAACTTTTTGTGTCACGTCTTTGAAATGGTGTGGGCTCCTGCAAGATGAAGGACTTGTGTATTTGGCGAGACTGACGAGTGTTCGTGAATGTAGTTTGTTTTGAGTGATTGAGGGGTAAGGATGATGTCTAGTCTTTAGGGTTGAAAGGACAGATCCGACAATAGAGCTGTCGAGGGATAAATATGTGGGAAAAACATAAATGCAAGCCCCCACGCGGGATCGAACCACGGACCTTTCGCTTACGAAGCGAGTGCTCTACCACTGAGCTATAGGGGCGCGAGACGGGACTTCGTCGCTGGCAATCACGCTTCAAAATCATCGCGACTGGTACAGACACCTCGCTTGGAGAGGCATACACTGCCTTAAGGACTTCTTAACTCCAAGCCGAACATGGCCAACCTACGAAGAGTTTCGTGAGTCGATGGACGAGCACATGGATCACTTCGTCGAAGAATTACCTGTCCCGACATCCTTCAGATACTTTTACAAGCTGGTGACGCTGATTGCAACGAATGTTTGGACTCAAGCCAACAAGCGACTAGACACCCCAGTCGAAAACAATCCTCGTCCAGACATAGTGATTTCATATCGACAAGGAGATGTCGCCGTACCGTTCAAGTCGTGGACAACGAAAATCATCAAGCGAGTGAGCTTCCACGCTCCTTTGTTAACGCGGCCGCATCCCTTCCACTCTAGCACACGTGAGACTCGAGCAAAAATCGCCAAGTACCTTTCACAATGCGTCAAGCCTTTTGCCAGTCTTGTGACGCCCGTTCAAGCTGACCTCTGGACGCGAATTCTCTACGACATCATTCCAGTGGGCGATAAATTCAAGTACAAGGAGGCCACTGACCCGAGAGCGCTTCGATGCTGTTATACGAATTGCTATGCGCGGGAAACATTGCGGCACTTGTTCATGGAATGCACAATCACACGTGACCTTTGGCTACAACATCGTGAGGCCTGGAGTTTGTTTGGGGTTCGCTTCACCTGGGAGTGGATCGAAAACATCGATGCTTTTCAAGTCGCACAACGATGGACTCGCTATCAAGACGTCCTCCATCGACTCTGGTTTATGCTGGTTTGCGGTATTCTTCACCTCCTATGGACACACAGAAACAAAGTCAAGTTTGACCGAGCCAAGTCACCACACTTACCTGCGTTGAACGATGTTGCGTTGACTTTTTGGGCATCTAATGTCCGGCGATGGCTTCGGCACGTTCATCACGATCAAGACACCTATGAACAAGCAATGATCATCCTTGGATTGTTAAGACACCGTGATTCGTACCGCCGATTTTTGACTAAACATCCCGCAATCTTCAAGTTCAAGTTGACTTGATTACGCCGGCTTGATTACTCAACTTGATGAGTCTACAACTTGAAGTTAGATCTTTGTTGGATTTGAAGCCAACTTACCCGCAAGCGCGCCAAAGAGTTGAAGGCAAGCCCAACCAAGTTGAAAACCAACTACAAAAATCAAGAAAAATCGATAATTCCAAGGTGAATTACGAAATTAAAAAATTGGGCAGCGCTTCGCACAAAATCGGCGAGGTTTTTCGCGTCGACTTCAAGATTTTCGCCAACTTCCTTGAAAAAAGCGGGAAAAAAAACAAGCTAAGCACAAACGTCAAGCCAAAACAAAGGAAAGAACTTACGAAGTTGGTCGAATGGACCGCGGATGGCTGGCCCGGCGTAGCCAATTCCCACCTTCTTGGACGCGCCGACGACGAATCATCGACGCCAAAATGGGCGACCGGTCGCAAAATTCGCTCGCTCGCTCGCTTCCTAAACAAGTCATACAAACAAGCACGAGATACCCACCCAAAAATCGCTGAAGTCTTCCTTGAAGCCCCGGGGCATCCCCTTGAGACGAAGTCCCAAGGGTTGAAAGTCACGGTCGAAGCCACGACTCGACGGCGGCAAAGTAAAAAAGCAACGCGCCCTCAAGAAGTATCCGGGTAGGGGGACTACCAACTGGCCTAGGAGCGATCGGAGGTATCCCCCCCTCGTCACACCCCACAGCCAGCTTTTTTCGGCACTTCAAGCGACGCATTGGCGACCCCACAAAAGCAGAGTCGACTTGGAAAAAGGTCTTCGCGCTTTTCTTCCTTGAACGCCTTGGACGCCTTCTTCTCAAAAGCCAGCCGAATCAAACCACGAGCAGAAAGACGGGTGAGGCCCTGCGTCCCGACACTCACGAAGGGACGGAGATTTGACCGCTCGCTATTCGCTCCAGCTGGCTCTTGTTCTTGAACGCCTTGAACGCCTTGAATCTTGTCTTCCTTGAAGCCAATCGCCTTCTTCAGCCAACGTGTGTCGCCGTCGCACCCATCGCACCCCTGGCAGATCGCACCCATCGCAGATAGTACCCACGTCAAGTTGCACCCACGTCAAGTCGCATCCACGGCAAGTCGCATCCACGGCAAGTCGCACCCACGGCACGTCGTTCGAACGGAGGCATAGCAAGCGGCAGCACGGACACGGCAGCAGAAACAGCGGCACAGCAGAGCAAGCGACCAAAGCAACAACACGGACAAAGCAGCAGCAGACCACGGCAAGGCAACGGCACGGCACACAAGCGACCACAGCAGCAGCAGCACGGCACAGTAAGCGGCAACAACATCACGACACGACCACGGACAGCAGCGGCAAACCGAAGCAACAAAGCGGCAGCATCACAGCGGCATGGCAGCGGCAAAATTGAAAAATGGCCAAGGAACTTTGCAAAACATCCTCAAGGAAGTTCTCTGCCACTCAAAACTTTCAACTCCGCCAAGAAAAATCCAGTGGACTTCCTCTGGCAAGACAATACAAATATCAAGATACGATCGTCGACTCAACAACATGCGACATCAAGGCACCCATGACGACTGCACAATCGACGGTGACGCGCCAACAATCGACGACGACGTCACGATGCGACAAGAAAAATCCAGTGGAAGATTAGTTCCCAAGTCATCTGGTGCCCATGGTCCCGTCCAAGATTAGTCAAAGACAACATGTGGACGTTCTGAAGCCAGTCCAAGATTACTCCGCACCCATCTGACGTCGAAGACAAGACAAGTTTGTCCCATGTCCACATCACCCAAGACCATCCATGCTGTTACACGACATGAAGACCACAATCAACAACACATGCGACGTATCAAGATGCCAACAATTACCTGAATCAAATGATACAACTAAAATCAACTTTCAAGAGTCACTCAAGAGTGATTAATGACGGTCATTATTATTTAGCGTATAATTAAATTTAATATACGCGATTGTACACTGAGCTATAGGGGCGGCACTTTTACTTTTGCCGTCAACCACTCAATTCAACTGCCAAAGTAAGGTACCCTCGACCAATGTCATCTCCCGCCGCCGATACTGCCGCCGCTGCCACCGCCGATGCCGCCAAGCCTTCTCCGCCGAATGTCGCCTCCACGAGGAACTTTGAGCCTTCTGGTCCACCAGAATAAGGGCAAGGTCCGACGTCGTCTCCTTCCACCGACGTTGAAGATCGCCAACTCCACGCCAACGAAATCTCCGTCGAGTCCAACGCAAGCGAGTCCGACAAGCGCCACGAAGATGGTTCCCACCACGCCGAAGACGCCGCCATGTCCCAACAAGCCTCTCCACCCGACCAAGCGAGCGATCCTGCGCTGCGCCGAGTTATCGTCGATCTCTCCGATCCCGTTGGTGCTCCGCCACGCGAAATACCACCCCAAAAAGAACAAGAACAAGCCAAGAAAAAATCCTATGCCGACCTACTCAAGGGCGACCAAGACAATGCACCCCCGAAACGAGTCAAGACTGTCGTCAACCGCCCCAAGCCGGAGTACCTCAGCAAACTCATCGACCTCGCGAGCCAAGAAGATGCCAACGAGGAAGACGTGCTTGAGGCCATCTCGCAGGCGACCCCAATCCAAGTCAAGAAGGCCACCACAACGATGTGGATCGAGACGAATGGAGCCCTCTACGACAAGGTCTACACCAACGAGAAAATCATCGACGCAATCTTCAAGGAAAATCAAAATGCCGCCTGGTCGTATCTCCTATTGGAGTTCGTTCAGCTCAACAAAACGCGCATCGGCGACATCGTCGTGTCCGTTACCTCGCGTCACGTGAAGGACATGCTCGTTGGGAAAACCATTTCGATCTTCGGCAAGGAGTTCACTATTCCAGTGCCTAAGGTCAGGAGCCTTGGATCATCTCCATCACAAGAATTGAACGACCCGATGGACAAGTTCTTCTTCATGGACATCGTGGGCATTCGATTCAACTTCGACTCGGCCAAGCTCTTCCGTTTGCTACGACGTTTGAAGATGAAGCCAATCTTTCAAGCGTACCGGCAACACATACCCAATGTCTCCTGCCAGTCCAATGTGTGGCGTGTCTACTTCTTGGAGGCAGAAGTCCCCAAACAACTCGTTGTCAATGGTCATCCAGCAGACCGTCTGAAGATGGATGGTGTGGCCTACAATGTGTTTGTCAAGAATTTCGAACGCTCGGCTTCTCGCACCTCCTCTGCTTCACCTCATCTCTTGGACTTGGATCACGCAGCAGCGTTGATGCAAAATCCAGAGAAGAAACTGCCGGAACCAGCAGGACAAGGCGCAGAGGACCAAGGAGCTACACAAACCAAACGCGCCAAAGTCAACGAGGAAAAGCAACACGAAGAACCTATAGTTCAAGGTCAGAGTGAAGAGTCACAAACTATAGAAGTGATCCCTCCTCTTACCGAGCAAAAATCAAACGAAGAACCTTTACCTCAGGGGGGCGATGAAGAGTCACAAGAGATGGAAGTCACGCCTCTAGAGATCGAGCCAATTGTTCCTCCTGCTTCATCGCAGTTGAGCTCCAACATGGAAGTCGATCCAAAATCAACTAAGCGCACCACGAGTCAATCCGTCGACGAAGATGGCTTTGTTGTACCTCGTTCGAAGAAGCGAGTAGCCGCTGCACAAGCATCTCCAACATTCGTCTCGTGGGCTTCCGACAACTTCTTCAATGCCCTCGCAACCATCGAAGCAACTACTACGCCAGTGGACTCTCAACATGAAACACCAACTCGTGTGTACATACCTGCGATCAAGAAGATCTCAGAAGAAAGCTTGAAAGCACGTGACGCCTTTGTCAAGAGGCAACATGTGGCCGACAACAAGCTTTGCTGGCACCCAGACAACCTCACCATGGAGGAGCTTGTCCAAGTGCTCCAAGCCAGTGTCGAAGAAGGAGCTGCCTTCCAACACCACAATCAAGCAAACACCACGGACATTGCCGGAACGGAACTTGATGTTGTTGATTACATCCGTCGATGCAACGTTGACGGACTCTGGAAAGTTGTCCATTCTCACACGCAAAGCATGAACGTCGTCCTCACCAAGCTAGCCACGCATACGTACAGCGATTACCTCAAAGTCGTTCGTATGCACGCTTGGCAACGATGGATGTCAGCGACACAACTACCAGTAGTCGATTCATTCACGAATGGATTCAAGTTTACCTTTCAAGAACATCCAAAGTGGACAAGGCTTGAAGAAATCTCACGCGTCTTGAGTTTCTTCGAAGACGCACCAAAACACCCTGCCTTTCCAACGGATCAAGTGGAAGATGCTCTTGCCGCTTTCGAACTCTGGATCGCTGTGCAAGCTCCATTAGTGTTCAGAAATGATGCATGGATCTTGTACCTCACACGTCAGCCAGTGGCGTGGCTTCCAGCCAAACATGGCCGCATGTTGGCACCATCCACGCTATGGGCTTTGCTAAAGTCACTGTTCGGCCAATACTTTGCGGAAGAACTGAATCGGGTGTGCAAAACCGAGATGTCTTCGCGGATATGGCAGCTCAGCGTTGATGCCTACCAGCCTACAGACAACTCGTTAACAGCATTTGTTGGCAACGACAATACCCGCCTGCAACGCAGGAACAACTTGTTGTACTAAGGTCATCGCGGCTTCAGTACAACCACCTTCAGCGCATCAAAACCAAACACCACCACAGCCAACGTTCCCCAACTCTTCACTTGTCAACTTGTCCATCGTCACGGCCAACATCAATGGTCTGTCTCGCGACAATGGAAACCAACTCGTCAACACCATGATCTCACGGAACGAGATCGTCGCCCTACAAGAAACCAAATTTGCCAGTGAGAAGAAATTCTCAACGTTCATGTTTCACCTTGATCATGCTCTTGGAAAAAACAAGTACTTCATTGCTGCCAATGACCACCGGCTCCTTGGCGGCGAACTTGAGCAATACCGATCTGGTGGTGTCGCCATGATCTTCCAACACACCATCCCTGGCTTTGACAAACTTCATCATGAACGCCAATATGACATCGAAGATCGCTCATGGTGGTCAGTTCAATGTGGGGAGATGATCCCATCTACTACCACAATGTTTACGCACCTGTTGAAGACAGCGAGCGGGACGCCTTCTTTGATGCTTTACCACGAAACTTTCCAATTGCATCAAAGCATGTCGTCATGGGCGACTTCAATCTCCCCATGGATCGAGCATTAGACTCACGTGGGTCCACAAACTCCAACCACCAAGTCAACAGGCAGTCTTGTTTTGCATGGCTTCAAGAACTGAATGTCATTGATGCTTGGCGATCTTTCAACCCTACAAAAAAAGTTTACTCCTCACCCAAGGGAATCAATCGACTTGATTACGTCTTTTTGAACACCGCTTTCTGTCGAATGTATGCTTCGGGCGAATACTTTAAGCCTACAGCGAACACGGATCATTTATGGCATAAAGTGGAGCTCCAACCTGTGAAGACAACCCGTGTCAAATGCTATTGGAAGCTTCCCAAAGAACTTTTGGCGATCCGAGAGGTTCGCGAAGCAATCGTCTCTGAAGCCGGTGAGCTCCTCGAGCGTCTGCGGATTTCAAACCAACCAGGCGACATGTGGACTCAATGGCAACGCCGCACCAAACGCTTTCTCCAGAAATATCACGCTCGTATGGTCACGAACCAAAAGAACGCACTTCAAGAGGCCAAGATCCAATGGCTACAAGCTCAGTTACGACACCATCACGGACGCCTCACCGAAGCAGCTCTCAATACCGCAAGGGCACAGTATGAGACCAAAAAGCAGGACTTGAAACAACACCACGCGGACTTGAGTTTCGACTTCCACGCCACCCAGAACGAGGCACCGACAAGTCACTTCTTTCGCAAACCACGCGCTCGGCAGTTTTCCATACCTATCGTCGAATGTTACGATGAACAAGGAAACGTCACTGCCATACCTGAGGAAATTCATGCAGCGTTCACTCGACATTGGTCATCGGTGATGAGTGAAGGCGACTTTCAACCTAGAAGTCCACAAGAAACGTCAAAATTTCCTAAATGTCCTGGAGCGCCACTTACCCCAGGACGATTCAGAGGCTTTGGATGCGCCGTTAACGATCGACGAGCTCGCGCAATCCATCGAAACGATGAATCCTCACAAGTCCCCTGGAATCGATGGGTTCTCGGCTGGCTTTTACCAGCTGCACCCAGCCTTGTTTGGTGAAATCTTGTCGATAGTCTTCAACCACCAACTTCAGGAAGGCATCATGTTGGCCTCGCAACGCTGGTCGGCCATATCGCTGCTCTTCAAAGGTGGCGATCGACGCAACCCAGCGAACTATCGACCCATCGCCTTGATTCCAGTTGAAGTAAAAGTCCTATCCCGCGCGTTAGCGTACAGAATGTCTCAAGTCTTACCGATGATTGTCCAACCCGAACAAAATGGCTTCGTCAAGGGCAGACGAATTCACGATCACGTCATCTTCCTTCAAGATCTTCAACATCATTGCACCACCTTCAATCAAGAAGCTTACGCAATGTTCTTGGACTTTGAAAAGGCCTATGATCGTGTGAATCACGAGTTCATGTTTGCCGTTTTGAAGAAATTCAATGTGGGAGATCAGTTCATTGAATGGGTTAAGTTACTCTACAACCAAACCCAAGTCAGTTTGAACATCAATGGCACACTTACCGATCCATTCTATCCATCGCGAGGAGTCAAACAAGGCGATCCGTTGTCTTCGATGCTTTTCGTCTTGACGATAGAGCCGCTCGCTCAAATGCTTCGCAATCACCCCGAGTATGGCTACGCTTTCTCGGACTCTGGGATTGCTTCCGTTCTTCTCTTCGCCGACGACACAACGCTCATCTCCAGCTCCGTGGGGGACTTGGAATCACAGCTTGAGCTCGTCGACGAGTTTTGCCGACACTCTGGAGCCAAACTCAATCGCAACAAGAGCAAAGTCTTGACGCTAGACAACACTCAATCAGTATTCGAACATCCAAGATTGAACATGGTACCAAGTGGGACGCCAGTGAAATATCTTGGGATTGAACTGGGACACCAATTGGATCCTATGCTTCAAATCAATGCCATCAGCGACAAGTTTTACAAGTCGTTTACCACATGGGCGTGTCGAGCAAGAACCCTCAAAGGCAGGCGTTTGCTTGTGAACACGATGATCCTATCACAACTGTGGCATTACACGATGGTGCTACCGATACCAGACAATACCGTGCGAAAATGGCAGTCCATGGTCAACAAGTTTGTGATGAGCCGACGCACACTAGCCGAAGACAAGTATTTGGCACTTGCTCCAAGTGGCCTAATCCATGACTCGAAGACGGGCTTCAAAGTGCCGCATATTGCTTCAGTGATTCGGAAACAAAGAGTCACTCGTCTTCAACTCCTAGTCCAAGCCGATCAAGACGAGCCTCCACAATGGGCAATCTTACCGACAGATCGCTTGAGTCGTTGCATGTATCCATACTCTCGAGTGGCAAATTGGGACTTCATGATGTACCATCCTAGCCCAAACAATAAGCTCGTCCAGTTCAAGTTGCTCTCACCATTTTGGCGCGATGTCTGGAAGCAATGGGCCCAAATTCCAATGACGATGAAGACACCGCACGAACCTACGCTGAGCCAGATGACACAAATGCCATTGTGGTTGTCGTCGCACCCTCTCTTTCAAGTCCCGGGTCGAGACGGGACTTCGTCGCTGGCAATCACGCTTCAAAATCATCGCGACTGGTACAGACACCTCGCTTGGAGAGGCATACACTGCCTTAAGGACTTGTTAACTCCAAGCCGAACATGGCCAACCTACGAAGAGTTTCGTGAGTCGATGGACGAGCACATGGATCACTTCGTCGAAGAATTACCTGTCCCGACATCCTTCAGATACTTTTACAAGCTGGTGACGCTGATTGCAACGAATGTTTGGACTCAAGCCAACAAGCGACTAGACACCCCAGTCGAAAACAATCCTCGTCCAGACATAGTGATTTCATATCGACAAGGAGATGTCGCCGTACCGTTCAAGTCGTGGACAACGAAAATCATCAAGCGAGTGAGCTTCCATGCTCCTTTGTTAACGCGGCCGCATCCCTTCCACTCTAGCACACGTGAGACTCGAGCAAAAATCGCCAAGTACCTTTCACAATGCGTCAAGCCTTTTGCCAGTCTTGTGACACCCGTTCAAGCTGACCTTTGGACGCGAATTCTCTACGACATCATCCCAGTGGGCGATAAATTCAAGTACAAGGAGGCCACTGACCCGAGAGCGCTTCGATGCTGTTATCCGAATTGTTATGCGCGGGAAACATTGCGGCACTTGTTCATGGAATGCACAATCACACGTGACCTTTGGCTACAACATCGTGAGGCCTGGAGTTTGTTTGGGGTTCGCTTCACCTGGGAGTGGATCGAAAACATTGATGCTTTTCAAGTCGCACAACGATGGACTCGCTATCAAGACGTCCTCCATCGACTCTGGTTTATGCTGGTTTGCGGTATTCTTCACCTCCTATGGACACACAGAAACAAAGTCAAGTTTGACCGAGCCAAGTCACCACACTTACCTGCGTTGAACGATGTTGCGTTGACTTTTTGGGCATCTAATGTCCGGCGATGGCTTCGGCACGTTCATCACGATCAAGACACCTATGAACAAGCAATGATCATCCTTGGATTGTTAAGACACCGTGATTCGTACCGCCGATTTTTGACTAAACATCCCGCAATCTTCAAGTTCAAGTTGACTTGATTACGCCGGCTTGATTACTCAACTTGATGAGTCTACAACTTGAAGTTAGATCTTTGTTGGATTTGAAGCCAACTTACCCGCAAGCGCGCCAAAGAGTTGAAGGCAAGCCCAACCAAGTTGAAAACCAACTACAAAAATCAAGAAAAATCGATAATTCCAAGGTGAATTACGAAATTAAAAAATTGGGCAGCGCTTCGCACAAAATCGGCGAGGTTTTTCGCGTCGACTTCAAGATTTTCGCCAACTTCCTTGAAAAAAGCGGGAAAAAAACAAGCTAAGCACAAACGTCAAGCCAAAACAAAGGAAAGAACTTACGAAGTTGGTCGAATGGACCGCGGATGGCTGGCCCGGCGTAGCCAATTCCCACCTTCTTGGACGCGCCGACGACGAATCATCGACGCCAAAATGGGCGACCGGTCGCAAAATTCGCTCGCTCGCTCGCTTCCTAAACAAGTCATACAAACAAGCACGAGATACCCACCCAAAAATCGCTGAAGTCTTCCTTGAAGCCCCGGGGCATCCCCTTGAGACGAAGTCCCAAGGGTTGAAAGTCACGGTCGAAGCCACGACTCGACGGCGGCAAAGTAAAAAAGCAACGCGCCCTCAAGAAGTATCCGGGTAGGGGGACTACCAACTGGCCTAGGAGCGATCGGAGGTATCCCCCCCTCGTCACACCCCACAGCCAGCTTTTTTCGGCACTTCAAGCGACGCATTGGCGACCCCACAAAAGCAGAGTCGACTTGAAAAAAGGTCTTCGCGCTTTTCTTCCTTGAACGCCTTGGACGCCTTCTTCTCAAAAGCCAGCCGAATCAAACCACGAGCAGAAAGACGGGTGAGGCCCTGCGTCCCGACACTCACGAAGGGACGGAGATTTGACCGCTCGCTATTCGCTCCAGCTGGCTCTTGTTCTTGAACGCCTTGAACGCCTTGAATCTTGTCTTCCTTGAAGCCAATCGCCTTCTTCAGCCAACGTGTGTCGCCGTCGCACCCATCGCACCCCTGGCAGATCGCACCCATGGCAGATAGTACCCACGTCAAGTCGCACCCACGTCAAGTCGCATCCACGGCAAGTCGCACCCACGGCACGTCGTTCGAACGGAAGCATAGCAAGCGGCAGCACGGACACGGCAGCAGAAACAGCGGCACAGCAGAGCAAGCGACCAAAGCAACAACACGGACAAAGCAGCAGCAGACCACTGCAAGGCAACGGCACGGCACACAAGCGACCACAGCAGCAGCAGCACGGCACAGTAAGCGGCAACAACATCACGACACGACCACGGACAGCAGCGGCAAACCGAAGCAACAAAGCGGCAGCATCACAGCGGCATGGCAGCGGCAAAATTGAAAAATGGCCAAGGAACTTTGCAAAACATCCTCAAGGAAGTTCTCTGCCACTCAAAACTTTCAACTCCGCCAAGAAAAATCCAGTGGACTTCCTCTGGCAAGACAATACAAATATCAAGATACGATCGTCGACTCAACAACATGCGACATCAAGGCACCCATGACGACTGCACAATCGACGGTGACGCGCCAACAATCGACGACGACGTCACGATGCGACAAGAAAAATCCAGTGGAAGATTAGTTCCCAAGTCATCTGGTGCCCAAGGTCCCGTCCAAGATTAGTCAAAGACAACATGTGGACGTTCTGAAGCCAGTCCAAGATTACTCCGCACCCATCTGACGTCGAAGACAAGACAAGTTTGTCCCATGTCCACATCACCCAAGACCATCCATGCTGTTACACGACATGAAGACCACAATCAACAACACATGCGACGTATCAAGATGCCAACAATTACCTGAATCAAATGATACAATTAAAATCAAGTTTCAAGAGTCACTCAAGAGTGATTAATGACGGTCATTATTATTTAGCGTATAATTAAATTTAATATACGCGATTGTACACTGAGCTATAGGGGCGGACATACTTCCATACCCCATTCCTACACCACAAACAATGTTTTCGCATAATCCTCCTGCGTCCCTGCATCCCCGCGCAACGCTTCCTACAAAACAAACATACACCAATCGTCTCATCGTCTCATATACACAAAAAACATAGATTCCACAGGCCATTCAAAGCACACAAACACATACGGCTGCATTGCACGCACCATCCTTTTATACAAAATCACACATGGCCTACATTACCAAATCTCGTCAAGAAACTCGTCGCAATTGCTGCATACAGTCTCCACTTCCTATGATCTAGAATATCCCCCTTCCACTGTAATCTTTCACATGGAACACATTTCGTCAAAAATTATTATGGCATGCGATTTTAGACTGATGTACGAAATTTTGCTTGCTTCAAAGCTGACTATGAGAATGAATCTTCTTCACTTTGGTCGTCTCAGGAAACCAGGACGCGTCTCCTGCACATGAATATCGCGATCAAAATACGAGAAATATCTCAAAAATACATATGTGTGGACAGTATTCGCACCCCTTCCAGATTAAACGCCCAGCGAGTCATTGTGATACGTCTTAGATCGCTGAACTCCCGGAATGTGTGGTGATAAAAGACCAACCTAACACCGTGAAATGTCTTGCGTGTCAAATTCGTGAAATTGGGATATGAAAAGCAACAAAATATTTCCTCTTAAAGTTGGAGCGGGTGAAATATTCTCACAACACGAGAGTTTTTCGTCGCTTTATTTCCGATGGGCGTGAGGATCCTAACACATCCATGACGGTCGTCGATTTCTGATCGACAGATTGTTGATAAATGTGCTTTTTATGGCTCTCATGGAAAAAGGGAAAAGAGTATCGATGGAGGGGATCGAACCCTCGATCTCAAGCGTGTGAAGCTTGCGTCCTAACCACTAGACGACATCGACTCCTTACTCCACAACTCAATCCCAAAGTGTCATACATCCAACTCATCACAACTCACACATGACTTTCACAAAAAGTATAACTTTAGCATACACTGAAACCTATCATGATACATAGAGAACACATATCAGACTGAATTAGCCCAGGCATTTGTAGACTATGACTTGCACTTCACTCCGTTCGATCGTGATAACAAATGTAGCCGTTGCAAGGTGTGGCCCAACATTTTGGTCTATTCGCACTCCCAGCAAAAGGTCGCGTGTAAAACAAACAGCCCGTAAGTCATGTAGACACCAGGAAACGAAATGTGACTAGCATGTGATTTTACTTTCTATTCGCCATGCCGATCGTCTATCTTGGCTAGAAGAGTATTGAAAGAAACGTGTTTTACATTCAACAGTAAATGATCCTTTTTGACAGGGTTTCATTGCACTGGGAAGACTCTAACATAGGAATGGGTTGTGTTTGCGAAAAACGAACGACGACGAAGAGAAAGAGAGTTTCAGGTACAAGCGGTCACGGTGTTGGGGATATGCTCACCACAACGAGAAAGAAAACCCTCAAGGACAACCTCTTCTGTTCTGTGACAAATTCAAGTAATGCTCTTGAGCACCATGAATAAATCTTGCACGATATGAATAGTTTTCAGACGACCCAAATCTGTCAATTTTACATCAATTGATTTTCATACAGTGAGAATGAGTGAACTTTTTGTGTCACGTCTTTGAAATGGTGTGGGCTCCTGCAAGATGAAGGACTTGTGTATTTGGCGAGACTGACGAGTGTTCGTGAATGTAGTTTGTTTTGAGTGATTGAGGGGTAAGGATGATGTCTAGTCTTTAGGGTTGAAAGGACAGATCCGACAATAGAGCTGTCGAGGGATAAATATGTGGGAAAAACATAAATGCAAGCCCCCACGCGGGATCGAACCACGGACCTTTCGCTTACGAAGCGAGTGCTCTACCACTGAGCTATAGGGGCACTTTTACTTTTGCCGTCAACCACTCAATTCAACTGCCAAAGTAAGGTACCCTCGACCAATGTCATCTCCCGCCGCCGATACTGCCGCCGCTGCCACCGCCGATGCCGCCAAGCCTTCTCCGCCGAATGTCGCCTCCACGAAGAACTTTGAGCCTTCTGGTCCACCAGAAGAAGGGCAAGGTCCGACGTCGTCTCCTTCCACCGACGTTGAAGATCGCCAACTCCACGCCAACGAAATCTCCGTCGAGTCCAACGCAAGCGAGTCCGACAAGCGCCACGAAGATGGTTCCCACCACGCCGAAGACGCCGCCATGTCCCAACAAGCCTCTCCACCCGACCAAGCGAGCGATCCTGCGCTGCGCCGAGTTATCGTCGATCTCTCCGATCCCGTTGGTGCTCCGCCACGCGAAATACCACCCCAAAAAGAACAAGAACAAGCCAAGAAAAAATCCTATGCCGACCTACTCAAGGGCGACCAAGACAATGCACCCCCGAAACGAGTCAAGACTGTCGTCAACCGCCCCAAGCCGGAGTACCTCAGCAAACTCATCGACCTCGCGAGCCAAGAAGATGCCAACGAGGAAGACGTGCTTGAGGCCATCTCGCAGGCGACCCCAATCCAAGTCAAGAAGGCCACCACAACGATGTGGATCGAGACGAATGGAGCCCTCTACGACAAGGTCTACACCAACGAGAAAATCATCGACGCAATCTTCAAGGAAAATCAAAATGCCGCCTGGTCGTATCTCCTATTGGAGTTCGTTCAGCTCAACAAAACGCGCATCGGCGACATCGTCGTGTCCGTTACCTCGCGTCACGTGAAGGACATGCTCGTTGGGAAAACCATTTCGATCTTCGGCAAGGAGTTCACTATTCCAGTGCCTAAGGTCAGGAGCCTTGGATCATCTCCATCACAAGAATTGAACGACCCGATGGACAAGTTCTTCTTCATGGACATCGTGGGCATTCGATTCAACTTCGACTCGGCCAAGCTCTTCCGTTTGCTACGACGTTTGAAGATGAAGCCAATCTTTCAAGCGTACCGGCAACACATACCCAATGTCTCCTGCCAGTCCAATGTGTGGCGTGTCTACTTCTTGGAGGCAGAAGTCCCCAAACAACTCGTTGTCAATGGTCATCCAGCAGACCGTCTGAAGATGGATGGTGTGGCCTACAATGTGTTTGTCAAGAATTTCGAACGCTCGGCTTCTCGCACCTCCTCTGCTTCACCTCATCTCTTGGACTTGGATCACGCAGCAGCGTTGATGCAAAATCCAGAGAAGAAACTGCCGGAACCAGCAGGACAAGGCGCAGAGGACCAAGGAGCTACACAAACCAAACGCGCCAAAGTCAACGAGGAAAAGCAACACGAAGAACCTATAGTTCAAGGTCAGAGTGAAGAGTCACAAACTATAGAAGTGATCCCTCCTCTTACCGAGCAAAAATCAAACGAAGAACCTTTACCTCAGGGGGGCGATGAAGAGTCACAAGAGATGGAAGTCACGCCTCTAGAGATCGAGCCAATTGTTCCTCCTGCTTCATCGCAGTTGAGCTCCAACATGGAAGTCGATCCAAAATCAACTAAGCGCACCACGAGTCAATCCGTCGACGAAGATGGCTTTGTTGTACCTCGTTCGAAGAAGCGAGTAGCCGCTGCACAAGCATCTCCAACATTCGTCTCGTGGGCTTCCGACAACTTCTTCAATGCCCTCGCAACCATCGAAGCAACTACTACGCCAGTGGACTCTCAACATGAAACACCAACTCGTGTGTACATACCTGCGATCAAGAAGATCTCAGAAGAAAGCTTGAAAGCACGTGACGCCTTTGTCAAGAGGCAACATGTGGCCGACAACAAGCTTTGCTGGCACCCAGACAACCTCACCATGGAGGAGCTTGTCCAAGTGCTCCAAGCCAGTGTCGAAGAAGGAGCTGCCTTCCAACACCACAATCAAGCAAACACCACGGACATTGCCGGAACGGAACTTGATGTTGTTGATTACATCCGTCGATGCAACGTTGACGGACTCTGGAAAGTTGTCCATTCTCACACGCAAAGCATGAACGTCGTCCTCACCAAGCTAGCCACGCATACGTACAGCGATTACCTCAAAGTCGTTCGTATGCACGCTTGGCAACGATGGATGTCAGCGACACAACTACCAGTAGTCGATTCATTCACGAATGGATTCAAGTTTACCTTTCAAGAACATCCAAAGTGGACAAGGCTTGAAGAAATCTCACGCGTCTTGAGTTTCTTCGAAGACGCACCAAAACACCCTGCCTTTCCAACGGATCAAGTGGAAGATGCTCTTGCCGCTTTCGAACTCTGGATCGCTGTGCAAGCTCCATTAGTGTTCAGAAATGATGCATGGATCTTGTACCTCACACGTCAGCCAGTGGCGTGGCTTCCAGCCAAACATGGCCGCATGTTGGCACCATCCACGCTATGGGCTTTGCTAAAGTCACTGTTCGGCCAATACTTTGCGGAAGAACTGAATCGGGTGTGCAAAACCGAGATGTCTTCGCGGATATGGCAGCTCAGCGTTGATGCCTACCAGCCTACAGACAACTCGTTAACAGCATTTGTTGGCAACGACAATACCCGCCTGCAACGCAGGAACAACTTGTTGTACTAAGGTCATCGCGGCTTCAGTACAACCACCTTCAGCGCATCAAAACCAAACACCACCACAGCCAACGTTCCCCAACTCTTCACTTGTCAACTTGTCCATCGTCACGGCCAACATCAATGGTCTGTCTCGCGACAATGGAAACCAACTCGTCAACACCATGATCTCACGGAACGAGATCGTCGCCCTACAAGAACCAAATTTGCCAGTGAGAAGAAATTCTCAACGTTCATGTTTCACCTTGATCATGCTCTTGGAAAAAACAAGTACTTCATTGCTGCCAATGACCACCGGCTCCTTGGCGGCGAACTTGAGCAATACCGATCTGGTGGTGTCGCCATGATCTTCCAACACACCATCCCTGGCTTTGACAAACTTCATCATGAACGCCAATATGACATCGAAGATCGCTCATGGTGGTCAGTTCAATGTGGGGAGATGATCCCATCTACTACCACAATGTTTACGCACCTGTTGAAGACAGCGAGCGGGACGCCTTCTTTGATGCTTTACCACGAAACTTTCCAATTGCATCAAAGCATGTCGTCATGGGCGACTTCAATCTCCCCATGGATCGAGCATTAGACTCACGTGGGTCCACAAACTCCAACCACCAAGTCAACAGGCAGTCTTGTTTTGCATGGCTTCAAGAACTGAATGTCATTGATGCTTGGCGATCTTTCAACCCTACAAAAAAAGTTTACTCCTCACCCAAGGGAATCAATCGACTTGATTACGTCTTTTTGAACACCGCTTTCTGTCGAATGTATGCTTCGGGCGAATACTTTAAGCCTACAGCGAACACGGATCATTTATGGCATAAAGTGGAGCTCCAACCTGTGAAGACAACCCGTGTCAAATGCTATTGGAAGCTTCCCAAAGAACTTTTGGCGATCCGAGAGGTTCGCGAAGCAATCGTCTCTGAAGCCGGTGAGCTCCTCGAGCGTCTGCGGAATTCAAACCAACCAGGCGACATGTGGACTCAATGGCAACGCCGCACCAAACGCTTTCTCCAGAAATATCACGCTCGTATGGTCACGAACCAAAAGAACGCACTTCAAGAGGCCAAGATCCAATGGCTACAAGCTCAGTTACGACACCATCACGGACGCCTCACCGAAGCAGCTCTCAATACCGCAAGGGCACAGTATGAGACCAAAAAGCAGGACTTGAAACAACACCACGCGGACTTGAGTTTCGACTTCCACGCCACCCAGAACGAGGCACCGACAAGTCACTTCTTTCGCAAACCACGCGCTCGGCAGTTTTCCATACCTATCGTCGAATGTTACGATGAACAAGGAAACGTCACTGCCATACCTGAGGAAATTCATGCAGCGTTCACTCGACATTGGTCATCGGTGATGAGTGAAGGCGACTTTCAACCTAGAAGTCCACAAGAAACGTCAAATTTCCTAAATGTCCTGGAGCGCCACTTACCCCAGGACGATTCAGAGGCTTTGGATGCGCCGTTAACGATCGACGAGCTCGCGCAATCCATCGAAACGATGAATCCTCACAAGTCCCCTGGAATCGATGGGTTCTCGGCTGGCTTTTACCAGCTGCACCCAGCCTTGTTTGGTGAAATCTTGTCGATAGTCTTCAACCACCAACTTCAGGAAGGCATCATGTTGGCCTCGCAACGCTGGTCGGCCATATCGCTGCTCTTCAAAGGTGGCGATCGACGCAACCCAGCGAACTATCGACCCATCGCCTTGATTCCAGTTGAAGTAAAAGTCCTATCCCGCGCGTTAGCGTACAGAATGTCTCAAGTCTTACCGATGATTGTCCAACCCGAACAAAATGGCTTCGTCAAGGGCAGACGAATTCACGATCACGTCATCTTCCTTCAAGATCTTCAACATCATTGCACCACCTTCAATCAAGAAGCTTACGCAATGTTCTTGGACTTTGAAAAGGCCTATGATCGTGTGAATCACGAGTTCATGTTTGCCGTTTTGAAGAAATTCAATGTGGGAGATCAGTTCATTGAATGGGTTAAGTTACTCTACAACCAAACCCAAGTCAGTTTGAACATCAATGGCACACTTACCGATCCATTCTATCCATCGCGAGGAGTCAAACAAGGCGATCCGTTGTCTTCGATGCTTTTCGTCTTGACGATAGAGCCGCTCGCTCAAATGCTTCGCAATCACCCCGAGTATGGCTACGCTTTCTCGGACTCTGGGATTGCTTCCGTTCTTCTCTTCGCCGACGACACAACGCTCATCTCCAGCTCCGTGGGGGACTTGGAATCACAGCTTGAGCTCGTCGACGAGTTTTGCCGACACTCTGGAGCCAAACTCAATCGCAACAAGAGCAAAGTCTTGACGCTAGACAACACTCAATCAGTATTCGAACATCCAAGATTGAACATGGTACCAAGTGGGACGCCAGTGAAATATCTTGGGATTGAACTGGGACACCAATTGGATCCTATGCTTCAAATCAATGCCATCAGCGACAAGTTTTACAAGTCGTTTACCACATGGGCGTGTCGAGCAAGAACCCTCAAAGGCAGGCGTTTGCTTGTGAACACGATGATCCTATCACAACTGTGGCATTACACGATGGTGCTACCGATACCAGACAATACCGTGCGAAAATGGCAGTCCATGGTCAACAAGTTTGTGATGAGCCGACGCACACTAGCCGATATTTGGCACTTGCTCCAAGTGGCCTAATCCATGACTCGAAGACGGGCTTCAAAGTGCCGCATATTGCTTCAGTGATTCGGAAACAAAGAGTCACTCGTCTTCAACTCCTAGTCCAAGCCGATCAAGACGAGCCTCCACAATGGGCAATCTTACCGACAGATCGCTTGAGTCGTTGCATGTATCCATACTCTCGAGTGGCAAATTGGGACTTCATGATGTACCATCCTAGCCCAAACAATAAGCTCGTCCAGTTCAAGTTGCTCTCACCATTTTGGCGCGATGTCTGGAAGCAATGGGCCCAAATTCCAATGACGATGAAGACACCGCACGAACCTACGCTGAGCCAGATGACACAAATGCCATTGTGGTTGTCGTCGCACCCTCTCTTTCAAGTCCCGGGTCGAGACGGGACTTCGTCGCTGGCAATCACGCTTCAAAATCATCGCGACTGGTACAGACACCTCGCTTGGAGAGGCATACACTGCCTTAAGGACTTGTTAACTCCAAGCCGAACATGGCCAACCTACGAAGAGTTTCGTGAGTCGATGGACGAGCACATGGATCACTTCGTCGAAGAATTACCTGTCCCGACATCCTTCAGATACTTTTACAAGCTGGTGACGCTGATTGCAACGAATGTTTGGACTCAAGCCAACAAGCGACTAGACACCCCAGTCGAAAACAATCCTCGTCCAGACATAGTGATTTCATATCGACAAGGAGATGTCGCCGTACCGTTCAAGTCGTGGACAACGAAAATCATCAAGCGAGTGAGCTTCCATGCTCCTTTGTTAACGCGGCCGCATCCCTTCCACTCTAGCACACGTGAGACTCGAGCAAAAATCGCCAAGTACCTTTCACAATGCGTCAAGCCTTTTGCCAGTCTTGTGACACCCGTTCAAGCTGACCTTTGGACGCGAATTCTCTACGACATCATCCCAGTGGGCGATAAATTCAAGTACAAGGAGGCCACTGACCCGAGAGCGCTTCGATGCTGTTATACGAATTGCTATGCGCGGGAAACATTGCGGCACTTGTTCATGGAATGCACAATCACACGTGACCTTTGGCTACAACATCGTGAGGCCTGGAGTTTGTTTGGGGTTCGCTTCACCTGGGAGTGGATCGAAAACATTGATGCTTTTCAAGTCGCACAACGATGGACTCGCTATCAAGACGTCCTCCATCGACTCTGGTTTATGCTGGTTTGCGGTATTCTTCACCTCCTATGGACACACAGAAACAAAGTCAAGTTTGACCGAGCCAAGTCACCACACTTACCTGCGTTGAACGATGTTGCGTTGACTTTTTGGGCATCTAATGTCCGGCGATGGCTTCGGCACGTTCATCACGATCAAGACACCTATGAACAAGCAATGATCATCCTTGGATTGTTAAGACACCGTGATTCGTACCGCCGATTTTTGACTAAACATCCCGCAATCTTCAAGTTCAAGTTGACTTGATTACGCCGGCTTGATTACTCAACTTGATGAGTCTACAACTTGAAGTTAGATCTTTGTTGGATTTGAAGCCAACTTACCCGCAAGCGCGCCAAAGAGTTGAAGGCAAGCCCAACCAAGTTGAAAACCAACTACAAAAATCAAGAAAAATCGATAATTCCAAGGTGAATTACGAAATTAAAAAATTGGGCAGCGCTTCGCACAAAATCGGCGAGGTTTTTCGCGTCGACTTCAAGATTTTCGCCAACTTCCTTGAAAAAAGCGGGAAAAAAAACAAGCTAAGCACAAACGTCAAGCCAAAACAAAGGAAAGAACTTACGAAGTTGGTCGAATGGACCGCGGATGGCTGGCCCGGCGTAGCCAATTCCCACCTTCTTGGACGCGCCGACGACGAATCATCGACGCCAAAATGGGCGACCGGTCGCAAAATTCGCTCGCTCGCTCGCTCGCTTCCTAAACAAGTCATACAAACAAGCACGAGATACCCACCCAAAAATCGCTGAAGTCTTCCTTGAAGCCCCGGGGCATCCCTTGAGACGAAGTCCCAAGGATTGAAAGTCACGGCCGAAGCCACGACTCGACGGCGGCAAAGTAAAAAAGCAACGCGCCCTCAAGAAGTATCCGGGTAGGGGGACTACCAACTGGCCTAGGAGCGATCGGAGGTATCCCCCCCTCGTCACACCCCACAGCCAGCTTTTTTCGGCACTTCAAGCGACGCATTGGCGACCCCACAAAAGCAGAGTCGACTTGAAAAAAGGTCTTCGCGCTTTTCTTCCTTGAACGCCTTGGACGCCTTCTTCTCAAAAGCCAGCCGAATCAAACCACGAGCAGAAAGACGGGTGAGGCCCTGCGTCCCGACACTCACGAAGGGACGGAGATTTGACCGCTCGCTATTCGCTCCAGCTGGCTCTTGTTCTTGAACGCCTTGAACGCCTTGAATCTTGTCTTCCTTGAAGCCAATCGCCTTCTTCAGCCAACGTGTGTCGCCGTCGCACCCATCGCACCCCTGGCAGATCGCACCCATGGCAGATAGTACCCACGTCAAGTCGCACCCACGTCAAGTCGCATCCACGGCAAGTCGCACCCACGGCACGTCGTTCGAACGGAAGCATAGCAAGCGGCAGCACGGACACGGCAGCAGAAACAGCGGCACAGCAGAGCAAGCGACCAAAGCAACAACACGGACAAAGCAGCAGCAGACCACTGCAAGGCAACGGCACGGCACACAAGCGACCACAGCAGCAGCAGCACGGCACAGTAAGCGGCAACAACATCACGACACGACCACGGACAGCAGCGGCAAACCGAAGCAACAAAGCGGCAGCATCACAGCGGCATGGCAGCGGCAAAATTGAAAAATGGCCAAGGAACTTTGCAAAACATCCTCAAGGAAGTTCTCTGCCACTCAAAACTTTCAACTCCGCCAAGAAAAATCCAGTGGACTTCCTCTGGCAAGACAATACAAATATCAAGATACGATCGTCGACTCAACAACATGCGACATCAAGGCACCCATGACGACTGCACAATCGACGGTGACGCGCCAACAATCGACGACGACGTCACGATGCGACAAGAAAAATCCAGTGGAAGATTAGTTCCCAAGTCATCTGGTGCCCAAGGTCCCGTCCAAGATTAGTCAAAGACAACATGTGGACGTTCTGAAGCCAGTCCAAGATTACTCCGCACCCATCTGACGTCGAAGACAAGACAAGTTTGTCCCATGTCCACATCACCCAAGACCATCCATGCTGTTACACGACATGAAGACCACAATCAACAACACATGCGACGTATCAAGATGCCAACAATTACCTGAATCAAATGATACAATTAAAATCAAGTTTCAAGAGTCACTCAAGAGTGATTAATGACGGTCATTATTATTTAGCGTATAATTAAATTTAATATACGCGATTGTACACTGAGCTATAGGGGCGGACATACTTCCATACCCCATTCCTACACCACAAACAATGTTTTCGCATAATCCTCCTGCGTCCCTGCATCCCCGCGCAACGCTTCCTACAAAACAAACATACACCAATCGTCTCATCGTCTCATATACACAAAAAACATAGATTCCACAGGCCATTCAAAGCACACAAACACATACGGCTGCATTGCACGCACCATCCTTTTATACAAAATCACACATGGCCTACATTACCAAATCTCGTCAAGAAACTCGTCGCAATTGCTGCATACAGTCTCCACTTCCTATGATCTAGAATATCCCCCTTCCACTGTAATCTTTCACATGGAACACATTTCGTCAAAAATTATTATGGCATGCGATTTTAGACTGATGTACGAAATTTTGCTTGCTTCAAAGCTGACTATGAGAATGAATCTTCTTCACTTTGGTCGTCTCAGGAAACCAGGACGCGTCTCCTGCACATGAATATCGCGATCAAAATACGAGAAATATCTCAAAAATACATATGTGTGGACAGTATTCGCACCCCTTCCAGATTAAACGCCCAGCGAGTCATTGTGATACGTCTTAGATCGCTGAACTCCCGGAATGTGTGGTGATAAAAGACCAACCTAACACCGTGAAATGTCTTGCGTGTCAAATTCGTGAAATTGGGATATGAAAAGCAACAAAATATTTCCTCTTAAAGTTGGAGCGGGTGAAATATTCTCACAACACGAGAGTTTTTCGTCGCTTTATTTCCGATGGGCGTGAGGATCCTAACACATCCATGACGGTCGTCGATTTCTGATCGACAGATTGTTGATAAATGTGCTTTTTATGGCTCTCATGGAAAAAGGGAAAAGAGTATCGATGGAGGGGATCGAACCCTCGATCTCAAGCGTGTGAAGCTTGCGTCCTAACCACTAGACGACATCGACTCCTTACTCCACAACTCAATCCCAAAGTGTCATACATCCAACTCATCACAACTCACACATGACTTTCACAAAAGTATAACTTTAGCATACACTGAAACCTATCATGATACATAGAGAACACATATCAGACTGAATTAGCCCAGGCATTTGTAGACTATGACTTGCACTTCACTCCGTTCGATCGTGATAACAAATGTAGCCGTTGCAAGGTGTGGCCCAACATTTTGGTCTATTCGCACTCCCAGCAAAAGGTCGCGTGTAAAACAAACAGCCCGTAAGTCATGTAGACACCAGGAAACGAAATGTGACTAGCATGTGATTTTACTTTCTATTCGCCATGCCGATCGTCTATCTTGGCTAGAAGAGTATTGAAAGAAACGTGTTTTACATTCAACAGTAAATGATCCTTTTTGACAGGGTTTCATTGCACTGGAAGACTCTAACATAGGAATGGGTTGTGTTTGCGAAAAACGAACGATGACGAAGAGAAAGAGAGTTTCAGGTACAAGCGGTCACGGTGTTGGGGATATGCTCCCCACAACGAGAAAGAAAACCCTCAAGGACAACCTCTTCTGTTCTGTGACAAATTCAAGTAATGCTCTTGAGCACCATGAATAAATCTTGCACGATATGAATAGTTTTCAGACGACCCAAATCTGTCAATTTTACATCAATTGATTTTCATACAGTGAGAATGAGTGAACTTTTTGTGTCACGTCTTTGAAATGGTGTGGGCTCCTGCAAGATGAAGGACTTGTGTATTTGGCGAGACTGACGAGTGTTCGTGAATGTAGTTTGTTTTGAGTGATTGAGGGGTAAGGATGATGTCTAGTCTTTAGGGTTGAAAGGACAGATCCGACAATAGAGCTGTCGAGGGATAAATATGTGGGAAAAACATAAATGCAAGCCCCCACGCGGGATCGAACCACGGACCTTTCGCTTACGAAGCGAGTGCTCTACCACTGAGCTATAGGGCACTTTTACTTTTGCCGTCAACCACTCAATTCAACTGCCAAAGTAAGGTACCCTCGACCAATGTCATCTCCCGCCGCCGATACTGCCGCCGCTGCCACCGCCGATGCCGCCAAGCCTTCTCCGCCGAATGTCGCCTCCACGAAGAACTTTGAGCCTTCTGGTCCACCAGAAGAAGGGCAAGGTCCGACGTCGTCTCCTTCCACCGACGTTGAAGATCGCCAACTCCACGCCAACGAAATCTCCGTCGAGTCCAACGCAAGCGAGTCCGACAAGCGCCACGAAGATGGTTCCCACCACGCCGAAGACGCCGCCATGTCCCAACAAGCCTCTCCACCCGACCAAGCGAGCGATCCTGCGCTGCGCCGAGTTATCGTCGATCTCTCCGATCCCGTTGGTGCTCCGCCACGCGAAATACCACCCCAAAAAGAACAAGAACAAGCCAAGAAAAATCCTATGCCGACCTACTCAAGGGCGACCAAGACAATGCACCCCCGAAACGAGTCAAGACTGTCGTCAACCGCCCCAAGCCGGAGTACCTCAGCAAACTCATCGACCTCGCGAGCCAAGAAGATGCCAACGAGGAAGACGTGCTTGAGGCCATCTCGCAGGCGACCCCAATCCAAGTCAAGAAGGCCACCACAACGATGTGGATCGAGACGAATGGAGCCCTCTACGACAAGGTCTACACCAACGAGAAAATCATCGATGCAATCTTCAAGGAAAATCAAAATGCCGCCTGGTCGTATCTCCTATTGGAGTTCGTTCAGCTCAACAAAACGCGCATCGGCGACATCGTCGTGTCCGTTACCGTCGCGTCACGTGAAGGACATGCTCGTTGGGAAACCATTTCGATCTTCGGCAAGGAGTTCACTATTCCAGTGCCTAAGGTCAGGAGCCTTGGAGCATCTCCATCACAAGAATTGAACGACCCGATGGACAAGTTCTTCTTCATGGACATCGTGGGCATTCGATTCAACTTCGACTCGGCCAAGCTCTTCCGTTTGCTACGACGTTTGAAGATGAAGCCAATCTTTCAAGCGTACCGCAACACATACCCAATGTCTCCTGCCAGTCCAATGTGTGGCGTGTCTACTTCTTGGAGGCAGAAGTCCCCAAACAACTCGTTGTCAATGGTCATCCAGCAGACCGTCTGAAGATGGATGGTGTGGCCTACAATGTGTTTGTCAAGAATTTCGAACGCTCGGCTTCTCGCACCTCCTCTGCTTCACCTCATCTCTTGGACTTGGATCACGCAGCAGCGTTGATGCAAAATCCAGAGAAGAAACTGCCGGAACCAGAGGACAAGGCGCAGAGGACCAAGGAGCTACACAAACCAAACGCGCCAAAGTCAACGAGGAAAAGCAACACGAAGAACCTATAGTTCAAGGTCAGAGTGAAGAGTCACAAACTATAGAAGTGATCCCTCCTCTTACCGAGCAAAAATCAAACGAAGAACCTTTACCTCAGGGGGGCGATGAAGAGTCACAAGAGATGGAAGTCACGCCTCTAGAGATCGAGCCAATTGTTCCTCCTGCTTCATCGCAGTTGAGCTCCAACATGGAAGTCGATCCAAAATCAACTAAGCGCACCACGAGTCAATCCGTCGACGAAGATGGCTTTGTTGTACCTCGTTCGAAGAAGCGAGTAGCCG
>JAJGMV010000144.1:0-27188 GCA_021527685.1 Aphanomyces euteiches
TGAGAGTCCCAAGCATACCCCACAAAGTGCCTCTCGATGCCACTTTTTCTCCACTTGGTGCCCACGTGCCACATGCATATCTCGACCCCATCGAGATACCCACTCGTCACATCGGGCATGTTTGAAAGGTGTCATGCTCAGGTGGTGGACGTCCAAGCACCAACTTGGTCCGAAATCAACACGCGAGGGTCCCAAGCATACCCCACAAAGTGCCTCTCGATGCCACTTTTTCTCCACTTGGTGCCCACGTGCCACATGCATATCTCGACCCCATCGAGATACCCACTCGTCACATCGGGCATGTTTGAAAGGTGTCATGCTCAGGTGGTGGACGTCCAAGCACCAACTTGGTCCGAAATCAACACGCGAGGGTCCCAAGCATACCCCACAAAGTGCCTCTCGATGCCACTTTTTCTCCACTTGGTGCCCACGTGCCACATGCATATCTCGACCCCATCGAGATACCCACTCGTCACATCGGGCATGTTTGAAAGGTGTCATGCTCAGGTGGTGGACGTCCAAGCACCAACTTGGTCCGAAATCAACACGCGAGGGTCCCAAGCATACCCCACAAAGTGCCTCTCGATGCCACTTTTTCTCCACTTGGTGCCCACGTGCCACATGCATATCTCGACCCCATCGAGATACCCACTCGTCACATCGGGCATGTTTGAAAGGTGTCATGCTCAGGTGGTGGACGTCCAAGCACCAACTTGGTCCGAAATCAACACGCGAGGGTCCCAAGCATACCCCACAAAGTGCCTCTCGA
Organism: Aphanomyces euteiches; assembly: GCA_021527685.1. Classification (NCBI taxonomy): domain Eukaryota; phylum Oomycota; class Saprolegniomycetes; order Saprolegniales; family Verrucalvaceae; genus Aphanomyces; species Aphanomyces euteiches. The sequence continues at coordinate 770 of JAJGMV010000144.1, forward strand.
TGCCACTTTTTCTCCACTTGGTGCCCACGTGCCACATGCATATCTCGACCCCATCGAGATACCCACTCGTCACATCGGGCATGTTTGAAAGGTGTCATGCTCAGGTGGTGGACGTCCAAGCACCAACTTGGTCCGAAATCAACACGCGAGGGTCCCAAGCATACCCCACAAAGTGCCTCTCGATGCCACTTTTTCTCCACTTGGTGCCCACGTGCCACATGCATATCTCGACCCCATCGAGATACCCACTCGTCACATCGGGCATGTTTGAAAGGTGTCATGCTCAGGTGGTGGACGTCCAAGCACCAACTTGGTCCGAAATCAACACGCGAGGGTCCCAAGCATACCCCACAAAGTGCCTCTCGATGCCACTTTTTCTCCACTTGGTGCCCACGTGCCACATGCATATCTCGACCCCATCGAGATACCCACTCGTCACATCGGGCATGTTTGAAAGGTGTCATGCTCAGGTGGTGGACGTCCAAGCACCAACTTGGTCCGAAATCAACACGCGAGGGTCCCAAGCATACCCCACAAAGTGCCTCTCGATGCCACTTTTTCTCCACTTGGTGCCCACGTGCCACATGCATATCTCGACCCCATCGAGATACCCACTCGTCACATCGGGCATGTTTGAAAGGTGTCATGCTCAGGTGGTGGACGTCCAAGCACCAACTTGGTCCGAAATCAACACGCGAGGGTCCCAAGCATACCCCACAAAGTGCCTCTCGATGCCACTTTTTCTCCACTTGGTGCCCACGTGCCACATGCATATCTCGACCCCATCGAGATACCCACTCGTCACATCGGGCATGTTTGAAAGGTGTCATGCTCAGGTGGTGGACGTCCAAGCACCAACTTGGTCCGAAATCAACACGCGAGGGTCCCAAGCATACCCCACAAAGTGCCTCTCGATGCCACTTTTTCTCCACTTGGTGCCCACGTGCCACATGCATATCTCGACCCCATCGAGATACCCACTCGTCACATCGGGCATGTTTGAAAGGTGTCATGCTCAGGTGGTGGACGTCCAAGCACCAACTTGGTCCGAAATCAACACGCGAGGGTCCCAAGCATACCCCACAAAGTGCCTCTCGATGCCACTTTTTCTCCACTTGGTGCCCACGTGCCACATGCATATCTCGACCCCATCGAGATACCCACTCGTCACATCGGGCATGTTTGAAAGGTGTCATGCTCAGGTGGTGGACGTCCAAGCACCAACTTGGTCCGAAATCAACACGCGAGGGTCCCAAGCATACCCCACAAAGTGCCTCTCGATGCCACTTTTTCTCCACTTGGTGCCCACGTGCCACATGCATATCTCGACCCCATCGAGATACCCACTCGTCACATCGGGCATGTTTGAAAGGTGTCATGCTCAGGTGGTGGACGTCCAAGCACCAACTTGGTCCGAAATCAACACGCGAGGGTCCCAAGCATACCCCACAAAGTGCCTCTCGATGCCACTTTTTCTCCACTTGGTGCCCACGTGCCACATGCATATCTCGACCCCATCGAGATACCCACTCGTCACATCGGGCATGTTTGAAAGGTGTCATGCTCAGGTGGTGGACGTCCAAGCACCAACTTGGTCCGAAATCAACACGCGAGGGTCCCAAGCATACCCCACAAAGTGCCTCTCGATGCCACTTTTTCTCCACTTGGTGCCCACGTGCCACATGCATATCTCGACCCCATCGAGATACCCACTCGTCACATCGGGCATGTTTGAAAGGTGTCATGCTCAGGTGGTGGACGTCCAAGCACCAACTTGGTCCGAAATCAACACGCGAGGGTCCCAAGCATACCCCACAAAGTGCCTCTCGATGCCACTTTTTCTCCACTTGGTGCCCACGTGCCACATGCATATCTCGACCCCATCGAGATACCCACTCGTCACATCGGGCATGTTTGAAAGGTGTCATGCTCAGGTGGTGGACGTCCAAGCACCAACTTGGTCCGAAATCAACACGCGAGGGTCCCAAGCATACCCCACAAAGTGCCTCTCGATGCCACTTTTTCTCCACTTGGTGCCCACGTGCCACATGCATATCTCGACCCCATCGAGATACCCACTCGTCACATCGGGCATGTTTGAAAGGTGTCATGCTCAGGTGGTGGACGTCCAAGCACCAACTTGGTCCGAAATCAACACGCGAGGGTCCCAAGCATACCCCACAAAGTGCCTCTCGATGCCACTTTTTCTCCACTTGGTGCCCACGTGCCACATGCATATCTCGACCCCATCGAGATACCCACTCGTCACATCGGGCATGTTTGAAAGGTGTCATGCTCAGGTGGTGGACGTCCAAGCACCAACTTGGTCCGAAATCAACACGCGAGGGTCCCAAGCATACCCCACAAAGTGCCTCTCGATGCCACTTTTTCTCCACTTGGTGCCCACGTGCCACATGCATATCTCGACCCCATCGAGATACCCACTCGTCACATCGGGCATGTTTGAAAGGTGTCATGCTCAGGTGGTGGACGTCCAAGCACCAACTTGGTCCGAAATCAACACGCGAGGGTCCCAAGCATACCCCACAAAGTGCCTCTCGATGCCACTTTTTCTCCACTTGGTGCCCACGTGCCACATGCATATCTCGACCCCATCGAGATACCCACTCGTCACATCGGGCATGTTTGAAAGGTGTCATGCTCAGGTGGTGGACGTCCAAGCACCAACTTGGTCCGAAATCAACACGCGAGGGTCCCAAGCATACCCCACAAAGTGCCTCTCGATGCCACTTTTTCTCCACTTGGTGCCCACGTGCCACATGCATATCTCGACCCCATCGAGATACCCACTCGTCACATCGGGCATGTTTGAAAGGTGTCATGCTCAGGTGGTGGACGTCCAAGCACCAACTTGGTCCGAAATCAACACGCGAGGGTCCCAAGCATACCCCACAAAGTGCCTCTCGATGCCACTTTTTCTCCACTTGGTGCCCACGTGCCACATGCATATCTCGACCCCATCGAGATACCCACTCGTCACATCGGGCATGTTTGAAAGGTGTCATGCTCAGGTGGTGGACGTCCAAGCACCAACTTGGTCCGAAATCAACACGCGAGGGTCCCAAGCATACCCCACAAAGTGCCTCTCGATGCCACTTTTTCTCCACTTGGTGCCCACGTGCCACATGCATATCTCGACCCCATCGAGATACCCACTCGTCACATCGGGCATGTTTGAAAGGTGTCATGCTCAGGTGGTGGACGTCCAAGCACCAACTTGGTCCGAAATCAACACGCGAGGGTCCCAAGCATACCCCACAAAGTGCCTCTCGATGCCACTTTTTCTCCACTTGGTGCCCACGTGCCACATGCATATCTCGACCCCATCGAGATACCCACTCGTCACATCGGGCATGTTTGAAAGGTGTCATGCTCAGGTGGTGGACGTCCAAGCACCAACTTGGTCCGAAATCAACACGCGAGGGTCCCAAGCATACCCCACAAAGTGCCTCTCGATGCCACTTTTTCTCCACTTGGTGCCCACGTGCCACATGCATATCTCGACCCCATCGAGATACCCACTCGTCACATCGGGCATGTTTGAAAGGTGTCATGCTCAGGTGGTGGACGTCCAAGCACCAACTTGGTCCGAAATCAACACGCGAGGGTCCCAAGCATACCCCACAAAGTGCCTCTCGATGCCACTTTTTCTCCACTTGGTGCCCACGTGCCACATGCATATCTCGACCCCATCGAGATACCCACTCGTCACATCGGGCATGTTTGAAAGGTGTCATGCTCAGGTGGTGGACGTCCAAGCACCAACTTGGTCCGAAATCAACACGCGAGGGTCCCAAGCATACCCCACAAAGTGCCTCTCGATGCCACTTTTTCTCCACTTGGTGCCCACGTGCCACATGCATATCTCGACCCCATCGAGATACCCACTCGTCACATCGGGCATGTTTGAAAGGTGTCATGCTCAGGTGGTGGACGTCCAAGCACCAACTTGGTCCGAAATCAACACGCGAGGGTCCCAAGCATACCCCACAAAGTGCCTCTCGATGCCACTTTTTCTCCACTTGGTGCCCACGTGCCACATGCATATCTCGACCCCATCGAGATACCCACTCGTCACATCGGGCATGTTTGAAAGGTGTCATGCTCAGGTGGTGGACGTCCAAGCACCAACTTGGTCCGAAATCAACACGCGAGGGTCCCAAGCATACCCCACAAAGTGCCTCTCGATGCCACTTTTTCTCCACTTGGTGCCCACGTGCCACATGCATATCTCGACCCCATCGAGATACCCACTCGTCACATCGGGCATGTTTGAAAGGTGTCATGCTCAGGTGGTGGACGTCCAAGCACCAACTTGGTCCGAAATCAACACGCGAGGGTCCCAAGCATACCCCACAAAGTGCCTCTCGATGCCACTTTTTCTCCACTTGGTGCCCACGTGCCACATGCATATCTCGACCCCATCGAGATACCCACTCGTCACATCGGGCATGTTTGAAAGGTGTCATGCTCAGGTGGTGGACGTCCAAGCACCAACTTGGTCCGAAATCAACACGCGAGGGTCCCAAGCATACCCCACAAAGTGCCTCTCGATGCCACTTTTTCTCCACTTGGTGCCCACGTGCCACATGCATATCTCGACCCCATCGAGATACCCACTCGTCACATCGGGCATGTTTGAAAGGTGTCATGCTCAGGTGGTGGACGTCCAAGCACCAACTTGGTCCGAAATCAACACGCGAGGGTCCCAAGCATACCCCACAAAGTGCCTCTCGATGCCACTTTTTCTCCACTTGGTGCCCACGTGCCACATGCATATCTCGACCCCATCGAGATACCCACTCGTCACATCGGGCATGTTTGAAAGGTGTCATGCTCAGGTGGTGGACGTCCAAGCACCAACTTGGTCCGAAATCAACACGCGAGGGTCCCAAGCATACCCCACAAAGTGCCTCTCGATGCCACTTTTTCTCCACTTGGTGCCCACGTGCCACATGCATATCTCGACCCCATCGAGATACCCACTCGTCACATCGGGCATGTTTGAAAGGTGTCATGCTCAGGTGGTGGACGTCCAAGCACCAACTTGGTCCGAAATCAACACGCGAGGGTCCCAAGCATACCCCACAAAGTGCCTCTCGATGCCACTTTTTCTCCACTTGGTGCCCACGTGCCACATGCATATCTCGACCCCATCGAGATACCCACTCGTCACATCGGGCATGTTTGAAAGGTGTCATGCTCAGGTGGTGGACGTCCAAGCACCAACTTGGTCCGAAATCAACACGCGAGGGTCCCAAGCATACCCCACAAAGTGCCTCTCGATGCCACTTTTTCTCCACTTGGTGCCCACGTGCCACATGCATATCTCGACCCCATCGAGATACCCACTCGTCACATCGGGCATGTTTGAAAGGTGTCATGCTCAGGTGGTGGACGTCCAAGCACCAACTTGGTCCGAAATCAACACGCGAGGGTCCCAAGCATACCCCACAAAGTGCCTCTCGATGCCACTTTTTCTCCACTTGGTGCCCACGTGCCACATGCATATCTCGACCCCATCGAGATACCCACTCGTCACATCGGGCATGTTTGAAAGGTGTCATGCTCAGGTGGTGGACGTCCAAGCACCAACTTGGTCCGAAATCAACACGCGAGGGTCCCAAGCATACCCCACAAAGTGCCTCTCGATGCCACTTTTTCTCCACTTGGTGCCCACGTGCCACATGCATATCTCGACCCCATCGAGATACCCACTCGTCACATCGGGCATGTTTGAAAGGTGTCATGCTCAGGTGGTGGACGTCCAAGCACCAACTTGGTCCGAAATCAACACGCGAGGGTCCCAAGCATACCCCACAAAGTGCCTCTCGATGCCACTTTTTCTCCACTTGGTGCCCACGTGCCACATGCATATCTCGACCCCATCGAGATACCCACTCGTCACATCGGGCATGTTTGAAAGGTGTCATGCTCAGGTGGTGGACGTCCAAGCACCAACTTGGTCCGAAATCAACACGCGAGGGTCCCAAGCATACCCCACAAAGTGCCTCTCGATGCCACTTTTTCTCCACTTGGTGCCCACGTGCCACATGCATATCTCGACCCCATCGAGATACCCACTCGTCACATCGGGCATGTTTGAAAGGTGTCATGCTCAGGTGGTGGACGTCCAAGCACCAACTTGGTCCGAAATCAACACGCGAGGGTCCCAAGCATACCCCACAAAGTGCCTCTCGATGCCACTTTTTCTCCACTTGGTGCCCACGTGCCACATGCATATCTCGACCCCATCGAGATACCCACTCGTCACATCGGGCATGTTTGAAAGGTGTCATGCTCAGGTGGTGGACGTCCAAGCACCAACTTGGTCCGAAATCAACACGCGAGGGTCCCAAGCATACCCCACAAAGTGCCTCTCGATGCCACTTTTTCTCCACTTGGTGCCCACGTGCCACATGCATATCTCGACCCCATCGAGATACCCACTCGTCACATCGGGCATGTTTGAAAGGTGTCATGCTCAGGTGGTGGACGTCCAAGCACCAACTTGGTCCGAAATCAACACGCGAGGGTCCCAAGCATACCCCACAAAGTGCCTCTCGATGCCACTTTTTCTCCACTTGGTGCCCACGTGCCACATGCATATCTCGACCCCATCGAGATACCCACTCGTCACATCGGGCATGTTTGAAAGGTGTCATGCTCAGGTGGTGGACGTCCAAGCACCAACTTGGTCCGAAATCAACACGCGAGGGTCCCAAGCATACCCCACAAAGTGCCTCTCGATGCCACTTTTTCTCCACTTGGTGCCCACGTGCCACATGCATATCTCGACCCCATCGAGATACCCACTCGTCACATCGGGCATGTTTGAAAGGTGTCATGCTCAGGTGGTGGACGTCCAAGCACCAACTTGGTCCGAAATCAACACGCGAGGGTCCCAAGCATACCCCACAAAGTGCCTCTCGATGCCACTTTTTCTCCACTTGGTGCCCACGTGCCACATGCATATCTCGACCCCATCGAGATACCCACTCGTCACATCGGGCATGTTTGAAAGGTGTCATGCTCAGGTGGTGGACGTCCAAGCACCAACTTGGTCCGAAATCAACACGCGAGGGTCCCAAGCATACCCCACAAAGTGCCTCTCGATGCCACTTTTTCTCCACTTGGTGCCCACGTGCCACATGCATATCTCGACCCCATCGAGATACCCACTCGTCACATCGGGCATGTTTGAAAGGTGTCATGCTCAGGTGGTGGACGTCCAAGCACCAACTTGGTCCGAAATCAACACGCGAGGGTCCCAAGCATACCCCACAAAGTGCCTCTCGATGCCACTTTTTCTCCACTTGGTGCCCACGTGCCACATGCATATCTCGACCCCATCGAGATACCCACTCGTCACATCGGGCATGTTTGAAAGGTGTCATGCTCAGGTGGTGGACGTCCAAGCACCAACTTGGTCCGAAATCAACACGCGAGGGTCCCAAGCATACCCCACAAAGTGCCTCTCGATGCCACTTTTTCTCCACTTGGTGCCCACGTGCCACATGCATATCTCGACCCCATCGAGATACCCACTCGTCACATCGGGCATGTTTGAAAGGTGTCATGCTCAGGTGGTGGACGTCCAAGCACCAACTTGGTCCGAAATCAACACGCGAGGGTCCCAAGCATACCCCACAAAGTGCCTCTCGATGCCACTTTTTCTCCACTTGGTGCCCACGTGCCACATGCATATCTCGACCCCATCGAGATACCCACTCGTCACATCGGGCATGTTTGAAAGGTGTCATGCTCAGGTGGTGGACGTCCAAGCACCAACTTGGTCCGAAATCAACACGCGAGGGTCCCAAGCATACCCCACAAAGTGCCTCTCGATGCCACTTTTTCTCCACTTGGTGCCCACGTGCCACATGCATATCTCGACCCCATCGAGATACCCACTCGTCACATCGGGCATGTTTGAAAGGTGTCATGCTCAGGTGGTGGACGTCCAAGCACCAACTTGGTCCGAAATCAACACGCGAGGGTCCCAAGCATACCCCACAAAGTGCCTCTCGATGCCACTTTTTCTCCACTTGGTGCCCACGTGCCACATGCATATCTCGACCCCATCGAGATACCCACTCGTCACATCGGGCATGTTTGAAAGGTGTCATGCTCAGGTGGTGGACGTCCAAGCACCAACTTGGTCCGAAATCAACACGCGAGGGTCCCAAGCATACCCCACAAAGTGCCTCTCGATGCCACTTTTTCTCCACTTGGTGCCCACGTGCCACATGCATATCTCGACCCCATCGAGATACCCACTCGTCACATCGGGCATGTTTGAAAGGTGTCATGCTCAGGTGGTGGACGTCCAAGCACCAACTTGGTCCGAAATCAACACGCGAGGGTCCCAAGCATACCCCACAAAGTGCCTCTCGATGCCACTTTTTCTCCACTTGGTGCCCACGTGCCACATGCATATCTCGACCCCATCGAGATACCCACTCGTCACATCGGGCATGTTTGAAAGGTGTCATGCTCAGGTGGTGGACGTCCAAGCACCAACTTGGTCCGAAATCAACACGCGAGGTCCCAAGCATACCCCACAAAGTGCCTCTCGATGCCACTTTTTCTCCACTTGGTGCCCACGTGCCACATGCATATCTCGACCCCATCGAGATACCCACTCGTCACATCGGGCATGTTTGAAAGGTGTCATGCTCAGGTGGTGGACGTCCAAGCACCAACTTGGTCCGAAATCAACACGCGAGGGTCCCAAGCATACCCCACAAAGTGCCTCTCGATGCCACTTTTTCTCCACTTGGTGCCCACGTGCCACATGCATATCTCGACCCCATCGAGATACCCACTCGTCACATCGGGCATGTTTGAAAGGTGTCATGCTCAGGTGGTGGACGTCCAAGCACCAACTTGGTCCGAAATCAACACGCGAGGGTCCCAAGCATACCCCACAAAGTGCCTCTCGATGCCACTTTTTCTCCACTTGGTGCCCACGTGCCACATGCATATCTCGACCCCATCGAGATACCCACTCGTCACATCGGGCATGTTTGAAAGGTGTCATGCTCAGGTGGTGGACGTCCAAGCACCAACTTGGTCCGAAATCAACACGCGAGGGTCCCAAGCATACCCCACAAAGTGCCTCTCGATGCCACTTTTTCTCCACTTGGTGCCCACGTGCCACATGCATATCTCGACCCCATCGAGATACCCACTCGTCACATCGGGCATGTTTGAAAGGTGTCATGCTCAGGTGGTGGACGTCCAAGCACCAACTTGGTCCGAAATCAACACGCGAGGGTCCCAAGCATACCCCACAAAGTGCCTCTCGATGCCACTTTTTCTCCACTTGGTGCCCACGTGCCACATGCATATCTCGACCCCATCGAGATACCCACTCGTCACATCGGGCATGTTTGAAAGGTGTCATGCTCAGGTGGTGGACGTCCAAGCACCAACTTGGTCCGAAATCAACACGCGAGGGTCCCAAGCATACCCCACAAAGTGCCTCTCGATGCCACTTTTTCTCCACTTGGTGCCCACGTGCCACATGCATATCTCGACCCCATCGAGATACCCACTCGTCACATCGGGCATGTTTGAAAGGTGTCATGCTCAGGTGGTGGACGTCCAAGCACCAACTTGGTCCGAAATCAACACGCGAGGGTCCCAAGCATACCCCACAAAGTGCCTCTCGATGCCACTTTTTCTCCACTTGGTGCCCACGTGCCACATGCATATCTCGACCCCATCGAGATACCCACTCGTCACATCGGGCATGTTTGAAAGGTGTCATGCTCAGGTGGTGGACGTCCAAGCACCAACTTGGTCCGAAATCAACACGCGAGGGTCCCAAGCATACCCCACAAAGTGCCTCTCGATGCCACTTTTTCTCCACTTGGTGCCCACGTGCCACATGCATATCTCGACCCCATCGAGATACCCACTCGTCACATCGGGCATGTTTGAAAGGTGTCATGCTCAGGTGGTGGACGTCCAAGCACCAACTTGGTCCGAAATCAACACGCGAGGGTCCCAAGCATACCCCACAAAGTGCCTCTCGATGCCACTTTTTCTCCACTTGGTGCCCACGTGCCACATGCATATCTCGACCCCATCGAGATACCCACTCGTCACATCGGGCATGTTTGAAAGGTGTCATGCTCAGGTGGTGGACGTCCAAGCACCAACTTGGTCCGAAATCAACACGCGAGGGTCCCAAGCATACCCCACAAAGTGCCTCTCGATGCCACTTTTTCTCCACTTGGTGCCCACGTGCCACATGCATATCTCGACCCCATCGAGATACCCACTCGTCACATCGGGCATGTTTGAAAGGTGTCATGCTCAGGTGGTGGACGTCCAAGCACCAACTTGGTCCGAAATCAACACGCGAGGGTCCCAAGCATACCCCACAAAGTGCCTCTCGATGCCACTTTTTCTCCACTTGGTGCCCACGTGCCACATGCATATCTCGACCCCATCGAGATACCCACTCGTCACATCGGGCATGTTTGAAAGGTGTCATGCTCAGGTGGTGGACGTCCAAGCACCAACTTGGTCCGAAATCAACACGCGAGGGTCCCAAGCATACCCCACAAAGTGCCTCTCGATGCCACTTTTTCTCCACTTGGTGCCCACGTGCCACATGCATATCTCGACCCCATCGAGATACCCACTCGTCACATCGGGCATGTTTGAAAGGTGTCATGCTCAGGTGGTGGACGTCCAAGCACCAACTTGGTCCGAAATCAACACGCGAGGGTCCCAAGCATACCCCACAAAGTGCCTCTCGATGCCACTTTTTCTCCACTTGGTGCCCACGTGCCACATGCATATCTCGACCCCATCGAGATACCCACTCGTCACATCGGGCATGTTTGAAAGGTGTCATGCTCAGGTGGTGGACGTCCAAGCACCAACTTGGTCCGAAATCAACACGCGAGGGTCCCAAGCATACCCCACAAAGTGCCTCTCGATGCCACTTTTTCTCCACTTGGTGCCCACGTGCCACATGCATATCTCGACCCCATCGAGATACCCACTCGTCACATCGGGCATGTTTGAAAGGTGTCATGCTCAGGTGGTGGACGTCCAAGCACCAACTTGGTCCGAAATCAACACGCGAGGGTCCCAAGCATACCCCACAAAGTGCCTCTCGATGCCACTTTTTCTCCACTTGGTGCCCACGTGCCACATGCATATCTCGACCCCATCGAGATACCCACTCGTCACATCGGGCATGTTTGAAAGGTGTCATGCTCAGGTGGTGGACGTCCAAGCACCAACTTGGTCCGAAATCAACACGCGAGGTCCCAAGCATACCCCACAAAGTGCCTCTCGATGCCACTTTTTCTCCACTTGGTGCCCACGTGCCACATGCATATCTCGACCCCATCGAGATACCCACTCGTCACATCGGGCATGTTTGAAAGGTGTCATGCTCAGGTGGTGGACGTCCAAGCACCAACTTGGTCCGAAATCAACACGCGAGGGTCCCAAGCATACCCCACAAAGTGCCTCTCGATGCCACTTTTTCTCCACTTGGTGCCCACGTGCCACATGCATATCTCGACCCCATCGAGATACCCACTCGTCACATCGGGCATGTTTGAAAGGTGTCATGCTCAGGTGGTGGACGTCCAAGCACCAACTTGGTCCGAAATCAACACGCGAGGGTCCCAAGCATACCCCACAAAGTGCCTCTCGATGCCACTTTTTCTCCACTTGGTGCCCACGTGCCACATGCATATCTCGACCCCATCGAGATACCCACTCGTCACATCGGGCATGTTTGAAAGGTGTCATGCTCAGGTGGTGGACGTCCAAGCACCAACTTGGTCCGAAATCAACACGCGAGGGTCCCAAGCATACCCCACAAAGTGCCTCTCGATGCCACTTTTTCTCCACTTGGTGCCCACGTGCCACATGCATATCTCGACCCCATCGAGATACCCACTCGTCACATCGGGCATGTTTGAAAGGTGTCATGCTCAGGTGGTGGACGTCCAAGCACCAACTTGGTCCGAAATCAACACGCGAGGGTCCCAAGCATACCCCACAAAGTGCCTCTCGATGCCACTTTTTCTCCACTTGGTGCCCACGTGCCACATGCATATCTCGACCCCATCGAGATACCCACTCGTCACATCGGGCATGTTTGAAAGGTGTCATGCTCAGGTGGTGGACGTCCAAGCACCAACTTGGTCCGAAATCAACACGCGAGGGTCCCAAGCATACCCCACAAAGTGCCTCTCGATGCCACTTTTTCTCCACTTGGTGCCCACGTGCCACATGCATATCTCGACCCCATCGAGATACCCACTCGTCACATCGGGCATGTTTGAAAGGTGTCATGCTCAGGTGGTGGACGTCCAAGCACCAACTTGGTCCGAAATCAACACGCGAGGGTCCCAAGCATACCCCACAAAGTGCCTCTCGATGCCACTTTTTCTCCACTTGGTGCCCACGTGCCACATGCATATCTCGACCCCATCGAGATACCCACTCGTCACATCGGGCATGTTTGAAAGGTGTCATGCTCAGGTGGTGGACGTCCAAGCACCAACTTGGTCCGAAATCAACACGCGAGGGTCCCAAGCATACCCCACAAAGTGCCTCTCGATGCCACTTTTTCTCCACTTGGTGCCCACGTGCCACATGCATATCTCGACCCCATCGAGATACCCACTCGTCACATCGGCATGTTTGAAAGGTGTCATGCTCAGGTGGTGGACGTCCAAGCACCAACTTGGTCCGAAATCAACACGCGAGGGTCCCAAGCATACCCCACAAAGTGCCTCTCGATGCCACTTTTTCTCCACTTGGTGCCCACGTGCCACATGCATATCTCGACCCCATCGAGATACCCACTCGTCACATCGGGCATGTTTGAAAGGTGTCATGCTCAGGTGGTGGACGTCCAAGCACCAACTTGGTCCGAAATCAACACGCGAGGGTCCCAAGCATACCCCACAAAGTGCCTCTCGATGCCACTTTTTCTCCACTTGGTGCCCACGTGCCACATGCATATCTCGACCCCATCGAGATACCCACTCGTCACATCGGGCATGTTTGAAAGGTGTCATGCTCAGGTGGTGGACGTCCAAGCACCAACTTGGTCCGAAATCAACACGCGAGGGTCCCAAGCATACCCCACAAAGTGCCTCTCGATGCCACTTTTTCTCCACTTGGTGCCCACGTGCCACATGCATATCTCGACCCCATCGAGATACCCACTCGTCACATCGGGCATGTTTGAAAGGTGTCATGCTCAGGTGGTGGACGTCCAAGCACCAACTTGGTCCGAAATCAACACGCGAGGTCCCAAGCATACCCCACAAAGTGCCTCTCGATGCCACTTTTTCTCCACTTGGTGCCCACGTGCCACATGCATATCTCGACCCCATCGAGATACCCACTCGTCACATCGGGCATGTTTGAAAGGTGTCATGCTCAGGTGGTGGACGTCCAAGCACCAACTTGGTCCGAAATCAACACGCGAGGGTCCCAAGCATACCCCACAAAGTGCCTCTCGATGCCACTTTTTCTCCACTTGGTGCCCACGTGCCACATGCATATCTCGACCCCATCGAGATACCCACTCGTCACATCGGGCATGTTTGAAAGGTGTCATGCTCAGGTGGTGGACGTCCAAGCACCAACTTGGTCCGAAATCAACACGCGAGGTCCCAAGCATACCCCACAAAGTGCCTCTCGATGCCACTTTTTCTCCACTTGGTGCCCACGTGCCACATGCATATCTCGACCCCATCGAGATACCCACTCGTCACATCGGGCATGTTTGAAAGGTGTCATGCTCAGGTGGTGGACGTCCAAGCACCAACTTGGTCCGAAATCAACACGCGAGGGTCCCAAGCATACCCCACAAAGTGCCTCTCGATGCCACTTTTTCTCCACTTGGTGCCCACGTGCCACATGCATATCTCGACCCCATCGAGATACCCACTCGTCACATCGGGCATGTTTGAAAGGTGTCATGCTCAGGTGGTGGACGTCCAAGCACCAACTTGGTCCGAAATCAACACGCGAGGGTCCCAAGCATACCCCACAAAGTGCCTCTCGATGCCACTTTTTCTCCACTTGGTGCCCACGTGCCACATGCATATCTCGACCCCATCGAGATACCCACTCGTCACATCGGGCATGTTTGAAAGGTGTCATGCTCAGGTGGTGGACGTCCAAGCACCAACTTGGTCCGAAATCAACACGCGAGGGTCCCAAGCATACCCCACAAAGTGCCTCTCGATGCCACTTTTTCTCCACTTGGTGCCCACGTGCCACATGCATATCTCGACCCCATCGAGATACCCACTCGTCACATCGGGCATGTTTGAAAGGTGTCATGCTCAGGTGGTGGACGTCCAAGCACCAACTTGGTCCGAAATCAACACGCGAGGGTCCCAAGCATACCCCACAAAGTGCCTCTCGATGCCACTTTTTCTCCACTTGGTGCCCACGTGCCACATGCATATCTCGACCCCATCGAGATACCCACTCGTCACATCGGGCATGTTTGAAAGGTGTCATGCTCAGGTGGTGGACGTCCAAGCACCAACTTGGTCCGAAATCAACACGCGAGGGTCCCAAGCATACCCCACAAAGTGCCTCTCGATGCCACTTTTTCTCCACTTGGTGCCCACGTGCCACATGCATATCTCGACCCCATCGAGATACCCACTCGTCACATCGGGCATGTTTGAAAGGTGTCATGCTCAGGTGGTGGACGTCCAAGCACCAACTTGGTCCGAAATCAACACGCGAGGGTCCCAAGCATACCCCACAAAGTGCCTCTCGATGCCACTTTTTCTCCACTTGGTGCCCACGTGCCACATGCATATCTCGACCCCATCGAGATACCCACTCGTCACATCGGGCATGTTTGAAAGGTGTCATGCTCAGGTGGTGGACGTCCAAGCACCAACTTGGTCCGAAATCAACACGCGAGGGTCCCAAGCATACCCCACAAAGTGCCTCTCGATGCCACTTTTTCTCCACTTGGTGCCCACGTGCCACATGCATATCTCGACCCCATCGAGATACCCACTCGTCACATCGGGCATGTTTGAAAGGTGTCATGCTCAGGTGGTGGACGTCCAAGCACCAACTTGGTCCGAAATCAACACGCGAGGGTCCCAAGCATACCCCACAAAGTGCCTCTCGATGCCACTTTTTCTCCACTTGGTGCCCACGTGCCACATGCATATCTCGACCCCATCGAGATACCCACTCGTCACATCGGGCATGTTTGAAAGGTGTCATGCTCAGGTGGTGGACGTCCAAGCACCAACTTGGTCCGAAATCAACACGCGAGGGTCCCAAGCATACCCCACAAAGTGCCTCTCGATGCCACTTTTTCTCCACTTGGTGCCCACGTGCCACATGCATATCTCGACCCCATCGAGATACCCACTCGTCACATCGGGCATGTTTGAAAGGTGTCATGCTCAGGTGGTGGACGTCCAAGCACCAACTTGGTCCGAAATCAACACGCGAGGGTCCCAAGCATACCCCACAAAGTGCCTCTCGATGCCACTTTTTCTCCACTTGGTGCCCACGTGCCACATGCATATCTCGACCCCATCGAGATACCCACTCGTCACATCGGGCATGTTTGAAAGGTGTCATGCTCAGGTGGTGGACGTCCAAGCACCAACTTGGTCCGAAATCAACACGCGAGGGTCCCAAGCATACCCCACAAAGTGCCTCTCGATGCCACTTTTTCTCCACTTGGTGCCCACGTGCCACATGCATATCTCGACCCCATCGAGATACCCACTCGTCACATCGGCATGTTTGAAAGGTGTCATGCTCAGGTGGTGGACGTCCAAGCACCAACTTGGTCCGAAATCAACACGCGAGGGTCCCAAGCATACCCCACAAAGTGCCTCTCGATGCCACTTTTTCTCCACTTGGTGCCCACGTGCCACATGCATATCTCGACCCCATCGAGATACCCACTCGTCACATCGGGCATGTTTGAAAGGTGTCATGCTCAGGTGGTGGACGTCCAAGCACCAACTTGGTCCGAAATCAACACGCGAGGGTCCCAAGCATACCCACAAAGTGCCTCTCGATGCCACTTTTTCTCCACTTGGTGCCCACGTGCCACATGCATATCTCGACCCCATCGAGATACCCACTCGTCACATCGGGCATGTTTGAAAGGTGTCATGCTCAGGTGGTGGACGTCCAAGCACCAACTTGGTCCGAAATCAACACGCGAGGGTCCCAAGCATACCCCACAAAGTGCCTCTCGATGCCACTTTTTCTCCACTTGGTGCCCACGTGCCACATGCATATCTCGACCCCATCGAGATACCCACTCGTCACATCGGGCATGTTTGAAAGGTGTCATGCTCAGGTGGTGGACGTCCAAGCACCAACTTGGTCCGAAATCAACACGCGAGGGTCCCAAGCATACCCCACAAAGTGCCTCTCGATGCCACTTTTTCTCCACTTGGTGCCCACGTGCCACATGCATATCTCGACCCCATCGAGATACCCACTCGTCACATCGGGCATGTTTGAAAGGTGTCATGCTCAGGTGGTGGACGTCCAAGCACCAACTTGGTCCGAAATCAACACGCGAGGGTCCCAAGCATACCCCACAAAGTGCCTCTCGATGCCACTTTTTCTCCACTTGGTGCCCACGTGCCACATGCATATCTCGACCCCATCGAGATACCCACTCGTCACATCGGCATGTTTGAAAGGTGTCATGCTCAGGTGGTGGACGTCCAAGCACCAACTTGGTCCGAAATCAACACGCGAGGGTCCCAAGCATACCCCACAAAGTGCCTCTCGATGCCACTTTTTCTCCACTTGGTGCCCACGTGCCACATGCATATCTCGACCCCATCGAGATACCCACTCGTCACATCGGGCATGTTTGAAAGGTGTCATGCTCAGGTGGTGGACGTCCAAGCACCAACTTGGTCCGAAATCAACACGCGAGGGTCCCAAGCATACCCCACAAAGTGCCTCTCGATGCCACTTTTTCTCCACTTGGTGCCCACGTGCCACATGCATATCTCGACCCCATCGAGATACCCACTCGTCACATCGGGCATGTTTGAAAGGTGTCATGCTCAGGTGGTGGACGTCCAAGCACCAACTTGGTCCGAAATCAACACGCGAGGGTCCCAAGCATACCCCACAAAGTGCCTCTCGATGCCACTTTTTCTCCACTTGGTGCCCACGTGCCACATGCATATCTCGACCCCATCGAGATACCCACTCGTCACATCGGGCATGTTTGAAAGGTGTCATGCTCAGGTGGTGGACGTCCAAGCACCAACTTGGTCCGAAATCAACACGCGAGGTCCCAAGCATACCCCACAAAGTGCCTCTCGATGCCACTTTTTCTCCACTTGGTGCCCACGTGCCACATGCATATCTCGACCCCATCGAGATACCCACTCGTCACATCGGCATGTTTGAAAGGTGTCATGCTCAGGTGGTGGACGTCCAAGCACCAACTTGGTCCGAAATCAACACGCGAGGGTCCCAAGCATACCCCACAAAGTGCCTCTCGATGCCACTTTTTCTCCACTTGGTGCCCACGTGCCACATGCATATCTCGACCCCATCGAGATACCCACTCGTCACATCGGGCATGTTTGAAAGGTGTCATGCTCAGGTGGTGGACGTCCAAGCACCAACTTGGTCCGAAATCAACACGCGAGGGTCCCAAGCATACCCCACAAAGTGCCTCTCGATGCCACTTTTTCTCCACTTGGTGCCCACGTGCCACATGCATATCTCGACCCCATCGAGATACCCACTCGTCACATCGGCATGTTTGAAAGGTGTCATGCTCAGGTGGTGGACGTCCAAGCACCAACTTGGTCCGAAATCAACACGCGAGGGTCCCAAGCATACCCACAAAGTGCCTCTCGATGCCACTTTTTCTCCACTTGGTGCCCACGTGCCACATGCATATCTCGACCCCATCGAGATACCCACTCGTCACATCTGGCATGTTTGAAAGGTGTCATGCTCAGGTGGTGGACGTCCAAGCACCAACTTGGTCCGAAATCAACACGCGAGGGTCCCAAGCATACCCCACAAAGTGCCTCTCGATGCCACTTTTTCTCCACTTGGTGCCCACGTGCCACATGCATATCTCGACCCCATCGAGATACCCACTCGTCACATCGGCATGTTTGAAAGGTGTCATGCTCAGGTGGTGGACGTCCAAGCACCAACTTGGTCCGAAATCAACACGCGAGGGTCCCAAGCATACCCCACAAAGTGCCTCTCGATGCCACTTTTTCTCCACTTGGTGCCCACGTGCCACATGCATATCTCGACCCCATCGAGATACCCACTCGTCACATCGGGCATGTTTGAAAGGTGTCATGCTCAGGTGGTGGACGTCCAAGCACCAACTTGGTCCGAAATCAACACGCGAGGGTCCCAAGCATACCCCACAAAGTGCCTCTCGATGCCACTTTTTCTCCACTTGGTGCCCACGTGCCACATGCATATCTCGACCCCATCGAGATACCCACTCGTCACATCGGCATGTTTGAAAGGTGTCATGCTCAGGTGGTGGACGTCCAAGCACCAACTTGGTCCGAAATCAACACGCGAGGGTCCCAAGCATACCCCACAAAGTGCCTCTCGATGCCACTTTTTCTCCACTTGGTGCCCACGTGCCACATGCATATCTCGACCCCATCGAGATACCCACTCGTCACATCGGGCATGTTTGAAAGGTGTCATGCTCAGGTGGTGGACGTCCAAGCACCAACTTGGTCCGAAATCAACACGCGAGGGTCCCAAGCATACCCCACAAAGTGCCTCTCGATGCCACTTTTTCTCCACTTGGTGCCCACGTGCCACATGCATATCTCGACCCCATCGAGATACCCACTCGTCACATCGGGCATGTTTGAAAGGTGTCATGCTCAGGTGGTGGACGTCCAAGCACCAACTTGGTCCGAAATCAACACGCGAGGGTCCCAAGCATACCCCACAAAGTGCCTCTCGATGCCACTTTTTCTCCACTTGGTGCCCACGTGCCACATGCATATCTCGACCCCATCGAGATACCCACTCGTCACATCGGCATGTTTGAAAGGTGTCATGCTCAGGTGGTGGACGTCCAAGCACCAACTTGGTCCGAAATCAACACGCGAGGGTCCCAAGCATACCCCACAAAGTGCCTCTCGATGCCACTTTTTCTCCACTTGGTGCCCACGTGCCACATGCATATCTCGACCCCATCGAGATACCCACTCGTCACATCGGGCATGTTTGAAAGGTGTCATGCTCAGGTGGTGGACGTCCAAGCACCAACTTGGTCCGAAATCAACACGCGAGGGTCCCAAGCATACCCCACAAAGTGCCTCTCGATGCCACTTTTTCTCCACTTGGTGCCCACGTGCCACATGCATATCTCGACCCCATCGAGACACCCACTCGTCACGTCTGGCATGTTTGAAAGGTGTCATGCTCAGGTGGTGGACGTCCAAGCACCAACTTGGTCCGAAATCAACACGCGAGGGTCCCAAGCATACCCCACAAAGTGCCTCTCGATGCCACTTTTTCTCCACTTGGTGCCCACGTGCCACATGCATATCTCGACCCCATCGAGATACCCACTCGTCACGTCTGGCATGTTTGAAAGGTGTCATGCTCAGGTGGTGGACGTCCAAGCACCAACTTGGTCCGAAATCAACACGCGAGGGTCCCAAGCATACCCCACAAAGTGCCTCTCGATGCCACTTTTTCTCCACTTGGTGCCCACGTGCCACATGCATATCTCGACCCCATCGAGATACCCACTCGTCACATCTGGCATGTTTGAAAGGTGTCATGCTCAGGTGGTGGACGTCCAAGCACCAACTTGGTCCGAAATCAACACGCGAGGTCCCAAGCATACCCCACAAAGTGCCTCTCGATGCCACTTTTTCTCCACTTGGTGCCCACGTGCCACATGCATATCTCGACCCCATCGAGACACCCACTCGTCACGTCTGGCATGTTTGAAAGGTGTCATGCTCAGGTGGTGGACGTCCAAGCACCAACTTGGTCCGAAATCAACACGCGAGGTCCCAAGCATACCCACAAAGTGCCTCTCGATGCCACTTTTTCTCCACTTGGTGCCCACGTGCCACATGCATATCTCGACCCCATCGAGACACCCACTCGTCACGTCTGGCATGTTTGAAAGGTGTCATGCTCAGGTGGTGGACGTCCAAGCACCAACTTGGTCCGAAATCAACACGCGAGGTCCCAAGCATACCCCACAAAGTGCCTCTCGATGCCACTTTTTCTCCACTTGGTGCCCACGTGCCACATGCATATCTCGACCCCATCGAGATACCCACTCGTCACATCTGGCATGTTTGAAAGGTGTCATGCTCAGGTGGTGGACGTCCAAGCACCAACTTGGTCCGAAATCAACACGCGAGGGTCCCAAGCATACCCCACAAAGTGCCTCTCGATGCCACTTTTTCTCCACTTGGTGCCCACGTGCCACATGCATATCTCGACCCCATCGAGATACCCACTCGTCACGTCTGGCATGTTTGAAAGGTGTCATGCTCAGGTGGTGGACGTCCAAGCACCAACTTGGTCCGAAATCAACACGCGAGGGTCCCAAGCATACCCCACAAAGTGCCTCTCGATGCCACTTTTTCTCCACTTGGTGCCCACGTGCCACATGCATATCTCGACCCCATCGAGACACCCACTCGTCACGTCTGGCATGTTTGAAAGGTGTCATGCTCAGGTGGTGGACGTCCAAGCACCAACTTGGTCCGAAATCAACACGCGAGGGTCCCAAGCATACCCCACAAAGTGCCTCTCGATGCCACTTTTTCTCCACTTGGTGCCCACGTGCCACATGCATATCTCGACCCCATCGAGACACCCACTCGTCACGTCTGGCATGTTTGAAAGGTGTCATGCTCAGGTGGTGGACGTCCAAGCACCAACTTGGTCCGAAATCAACACGCGAGGGTCCCAAGCATACCCCACAAAGTGCCTCTCGATGCCACTTTTTCTCCACTTGGTGCCCACGTGCCACATGCATATCTCGACCCCATCGAGACACCCACTCGTCACGTCTGGCATGTTTGAAAGGTGTCATGCTCAGGTGGTGGACGTCCAAGCACCAACTTGGTCCGAAATCAACACGCGAGGGTCCCAAGCATACCCCACAAAGTGCCTCTCGATGCCACTTTTTCTCCACTTGGTGCCCACGTGCCACATGCATATCTCGACCCCATCGAGACACCCACTCGTCACGTCTGGCATGTTTGAAAGGTGTCATGCTCAGGTGGTGGACGTCCAAGCACCAACTTGGTCCGAAATCAACACGCGAGGGTCCCAAGCATACCCCACAAAGTGCCTCTCGATGCCACTTTTTCTCCACTTGGTGCCCACGTGCCACATGCATATCTCGACCCCATCGAGACACCCACTCGTCACTCTGGCATGTTTGAAAGGTGTCATGCTCAGGTGGTGGACGTCCAAGCACCAACTTGGTCCGAAATCAACACGCGAGGGTCCAGCATACCCACAAAGTGCCTCTCGATGCCACTTTTTCTCCACTTGGTGCCCACGTGCCACATGCATATCTCGACCCCATCGAGACACCCACTCGTCACGTCTGGCATGTTTGAAAGGTGTCATGCTCAGGTGGTGGACGTCCAAGCACCAACTTGGTCCGAAATCAACACGCGAGGTCCCAAGCATACCCCACAAAGTGCCTCTCGATGCCACTTTTTCTCCACTTGGTGCCCACGTGCCACATGCATATCTCGACCCCATCGAGACACCCACTCGTCACGTCTGGCATGTTTGAAAGGTGTCATGCTCAGGTGGTGGACGTCCAAGCACCAACTTGGTCCGAAATCAACACGCGAGGGTCCCAAGCATACCCACAAAGTGCCTCTCGATGCCACTTTTTCTCCACTTGGTGCCCACGTGCCACATGCATATCTCGACCCCATCGAGACACCCACTCGTCACGTCTGGCATGTTTGAAAGGTGTCATGCTCAGGTGGTGGACGTCCAAGCACCAACTTGGTCCGAAATCAACACGCGAGGGTCCCAAGCATACCCCACAAAGTGCCTCTCGATGCCACTTTTTCTCCACTTGGTGCCCACGTGCCACATGCATATCTCGACCCCATCGAGACACCCACTCGTCACGTCTGGCATGTTTGAAAGGTGTCATGCTCAGGTGGTGGACGTCCAAGCACCAACTTGGTCCGAAATCAACACGCGAGGGTCCCAAGCATACCCCACAAAGTGCCTCTCGATGCCACTTTTTCTCCACTTGGTGCCCACGTGCCACATGCATATCTCGACCCCATCGAGACACCCACTCGTCACGTCTGGCATGTTTGAAAGGTGTCATGCTCAGGTGGTGGACGTCCAAGCACCAACTTGGTCCGAAATCAACACGCGAGGTCCCAAGCATACCCCACAAAGTGCCTCTCGATGCCACTTTTTCTCCACTTGGTGCCCACGTGCCACATGCATATCTCGACCCCATCGAGACACCCACTCGTCACGTCTGGCATGTTTGAAAGGTGTCATGCTCAGGTGGTGGACGTCCAAGCACCAACTTGGTCCGAAATCAACACGCGAGGGTCCCAAGCATACCCCACAAAGTGCCTCTCGATGCCACTTTTTCTCCACTTGGTGCCCACGTGCCACATGCATATCTCGACCCCATCGAGACACCCACTCGTCACGTCTGGCATGTTTGAAAGGTGTCATGCTCAGGTGGTGGACGTCCAAGCACCAACTTGGTCCGAAATCAACACGCGAGGGTCCCAAGCATACCCCACAAAGTGCCTCTCGATGCCACTTTTTCTCCACTTGGTGCCCACGTGCCACATGCATATCTCGACCCCATCGAGACACCCACTCGTCACGTCTGGCATGTTTGAAAGGTGTCATGCTCAGGTGGTGGACGTCCAAGCACCAACTTGGTCCGAAATCAACACGCGAGGTCCAAGCATACCCACAAAGTGCCTCTCGATGCCACTTTTTCTCCACTTGGTGCCCACGTGCCACATGCATATCTCGACCCCATCGAGACACCCACTCGTCACGTCTGGCATGTTTGAAAGGTGTCATGCTCAGGTGGTGGACGTCCAAGCACCAACTTGGTCCGAAATCAACACGCGAGGGTCCCAAGCATACCCCACAAAGTGCCTCTCGATGCCACTTTTTCTCCACTTGGTGCCCACGTGCCACATGCATATCTCGACCCCATCGAGACACCCACTCGTCACGTCTGGCATGTTTGAAAGGTGTCATGCTCAGGTGGTGGACGTCCAAGCACCAACTTGGTCCGAAATCAACACGCGAGGGTCCCAAGCATACCCCACAAAGTGCCTCTCGATGCCACTTTTTCTCCACTTGGTGCCCACGTGCCACATGCATATCTCGACCCCATCGAGAACCCACTCGTCACGTCTGGCATGTTTGAAAGGTGTCATGCTCAGGTGGTGGACGTCCAAGCACCAACTTGGTCCGAAATCAACACGCGAGGGTCCCAAGCATACCCCACAAAGTGCCTCTCGATGCCACTTTTTCTCCACTTGGTGCCCACGTGCCACATGCATATCTCGACCCCATCGAGACACCCACTCGTCACGTCTGGCATGTTTGAAAGGTGTCATGCTCAGGTGGTGGACGTCCAAGCACCAACTTGGTCCGAAATCAACACGCGAGGGTCCCAAGCATACCCCACAAAGTGCCTCTCGATGCCACTTTTTCTCCACTTGGTGCCCACGTGCCACATGCATATCTCGACCCCATCGAGACACCCACTCGTCACATCGGCATGTTTGAAAGGTGTCATGCTCAGGTGGTGGACGTCCAAGCACCAACTTGGTCCGAAATCAACACGCGAGGGTCCCAAGCATACCCCACAAAGTGCCTCTCGATGCCACTTTTTCTCCACTTGGTGCCCACGTGCCACATGCATATCTCGACCCCATCGAGACACCCACTCGTCACATCGGGCATGTTTGAAAGGTGTCATGCTCAGGTGGTGGACGTCCAAGCACCAACTTGGTCCGAAATCAACACGCGAGGGTCCCAAGCATACCCCACAAAGTGCCTCTCGATGCCACTTTTTCTCCACTTGGTGCCCACGTGCCACATGCATATCTCGACCCCATCGAGACACCCACTCGTCACGTCTGGCATGTTTGAAAGGTGTCATGCTCAGGTGGTGGACGTCCAAGCACCAACTTGGTCCGAAATCAACACGCGAGGGTCCCAAGCATACCCCACAAAGTGCCTCTCGATGCCACTTTTTCTCCACTTGGTGCCCACGTGCCACATGCATATCTCGACCCCATCGAGACACCCACTCGTCACGTCGGCATGTTTGAAAGGTGTCATGCTCAGGTGGTGGACGTCCAAGCACCAACTTGGTCCGAAATCAACACGCGAGGGTCCCAAGCATACCCCACAAAGTGCCTCTCGATGCCACTTTTTCTCCACTTGGTGCCCACGTGCCACATGCATATCTCGACCCCATCGAGACACCCACTCGTCACGTCTGGCATGTTTGAAAGGTGTCATGCTCAGGTGGTGGACGTCCAAGCACCAACTTGGTCCGAAATCAACACGCGAGGGTCCCAAGCATACCCACAAAGTGCCTCTCGATGCCACTTTTTCTCCACTTGGTGCCCACGTGCCACATGCATATCTCGACCCCATCGAGACACCCACTCGTCACGTCTGGCATGTTTGAAAGGTGTCATGCTCAGGTGGTGGACGTCCAAGCACCAACTTGGTCCGAAATCAACACGCGAGGGTCCCAAGCATACCCCACAAAGTGCCTCTCGATGCCACTTTTTCTCCACTTGGTGCCCACGTGCCACATGCATATCTCGACCCCATCGAGATACCCACTCGTCACATCTGGCATGTTTGAAAGGTGTCATGCTCAGGTGGTGGACGTCCAAGCACCAACTTGGTCCGAAATCAACACGCGAGGGTCCCAAGCATACCCCACAAAGTGCCTCTCGATGCCACTTTTTCTCCACTTGGTGCCCACGTGCCACATGCATATCTCGACCCCATCGAGATACCCACTCGTCACATCTGGCATGTTTGAAAGGTGTCATGCTCAGGTGGTGGACGTCCAAGCACCAACTTGGTCCGAAATCAACACGCGAGGGTCCCAAGCATACCCCACAAAGTGCCTCTCGATGCCACTTTTTCTCCACTTGGTGCCCACGTGCCACATGCATATCTCGACCCCATCGAGATACCCACTCGTCACATCGGGCATGTTTGAAAGGTGTCATGCTCAGGTGGTGGACGTCCAAGCACCAACTTGGTCCGAAATCAACACGCGAGGGTCCCAAGCATACCCCACAAAGTGCCTCTCGATGCCACTTTTTCTCCACTTGGTGCCCACGTGCCACATGCATATCTCGACCCCATCGAGATACCCACTCGTCACATCGGGCATGTTTGAAAGGTGTCATGCTCAGGTGGTGGACGTCCAAGCACCAACTTGGTCCGAAATCAACACGCGAGGGTCCCAAGCATACCCCACAAAGTGCCTCTCGATGCCACTTTTTCTCCACTTGGTGCCCACGTGCCACATGCATATCTCGACCCCATCGAGATACCCACTCGTCACATCGGGCATGTTTGAAAGGTGTCATGCTCAGGTGGTGGACGTCCAAGCACCAACTTGGTCCGAAATCAACACGCGAGGGTCCCAAGCATACCCCACAAAGTGCCTCTCGATGCCACTTTTTCTCCACTTGGTGCCCACGTGCCACATGCATATCTCGACCCCATCGAGATACCCACTCGTCACATCGGGCATGTTTGAAAGGTGTCATGCTCAGGTGGTGGACGTCCAAGCACCAACTTGGTCCGAAATCAACACGCGAGGGTCCCAAGCATACCCCACAAAGTGCCTCTCGATGCCACTTTTTCTCCACTTGGTGCCCACGTGCCACATGCATATCTCGACCCCATCGAGATACCCACTCGTCACATCGGGCATGTTTGAAAGGTGTCATGCTCAGGTGGTGGACGTCCAAGCACCAACTTGGTCCGAAATCAACACGCGAGGGTCCCAAGCATACCCCACAAAGTGCCTCTCGATGCCACTTTTTCTCCACTTGGTGCCCACGTGCCACATGCATATCTCGACCCCATCGAGATACCCACTCGTCACATCGGGCATGTTTGAAAGGTGTCATGCTCAGGTGGTGGACGTCCAAGCACCAACTTGGTCCGAAATCAACACGCGAGGGTCCCAAGCATACCCCACAAAGTGCCTCTCGATGCCACTTTTTCTCCACTTGGTGCCCACGTGCCACATGCATATCTCGACCCCATCGAGATACCCACTCGTCACATCGGGCATGTTTGAAAGGTGTCATGC
>JAJGMV010000308.1:0-32170 GCA_021527685.1 Aphanomyces euteiches
ACGGTTGATTTTGTCGAACAAGATCGAAGCTGGCCACACTCGCTGACACGGAGTCAACAAATGCGACAACTTCGTGATGTGAAGCGAAGCCAATACATTGGCTTGGTCTTGCGTCGATGTTGAGCACTGATCGTATAGGTCTTCGAGTCCAGGCAGATACGAGTTGTGCCAAAGGGGAACATCCAAGGATGAGATGTGATTTGGACAGCCGTACGGAGTCCAGCGGGAATCAAACCAGCTACTCAATAAGGCTTTCCACATTGGAGTGATATTGGGATTCTTGTACAGTTGACGGATGAATGCAGAAGTACCATTTGCCAAGAGGAGATCTCGGGGGAACCCATGGATGAAAAGCATGCTCGAGGAGAGTATAACCGGCGTAATCCAGGCAGACATGGCAGACTTGCGGGGTGGAGTGGTGATGGTTAAATGAGTTGTATTAACCTTATTTTTGAGCAAAGGCCCTAATGACTTACTAATTTGCCTCGTACTGTATAAATAGAGTTTGGTAAACAGAATATGGCAAAGTGGTCATTGAACAGGAGTGGAGGAGGGTGAATCGTCATGCTCACTCATGAAACGGTGCTGTCAGGAATGACATGTTGACGTAACCAGGGGTCCGAAGATAGACGTTTGAGCACATTGAATACTTTGGCGTATCCCTTCTTGAGAGGGAGATCAACCAGGAGCTGTTGTAGATGTAGCTTGATCAAAGAGGCAGCATGAATGGCAACTTCCATCGGACTCTTCGCTGTGAGGTCGGGTCGAAAGGTGCGATCGGCGCGTTGGAGCCATATTTGATAATACACACAGGCTCGGACAATCGGCCAGATCTTCAGATATCCACGGATGTAGTATCCATCGGCCGGCTTGGGTGTCTCGTAGAACATTTCCAGACACGTGGACGGAAAGGAACACTCGAGCAGTCGCTGGATTGCCTTGAAGTAATACCAAACAGATTGGCCATATCCACAAGAGAACAGGAAATGTTCGTATGTCTCATTGACACGACAGAAGACACACGTTGGCTTGGGTCTTGGTACTGAAACAGATATTGCATGGCGTTGGCGCGGAGCAGGGTCTTGAAAATGAACTCTCCATATCGAGGGAGAATATGGTCGGGTTGGAGGTAGGCGGCAAGTTGGGTAAGGCGCTTGGGGTCTTCGTAAAGTTGGATGGCAGGTTGAGATGCTTGGTAGGAAGAATGGACGAGTTGACAGCTGGAGAAGCTCTGATCTTAGCCGATTTCGAAGTCGCAAGCGATAACAAGATCGGACTCGAGTCAGGGTGAATCATCCAGTGCCATTCCATCCATTCAGAGTTAGGCGTGGGCAAGTGGAAAACCGGAGCATCCTCTTCAGAAACAATATCAAACAATCGTGATAACTTGGTCACCAAGATTGAGATCCATTGTTTCGTTGGAGGGACAAAATTGGCTTGGCGGCAGGCACGGTTGATTTTGTCGAACAAGATCGAAGCTGGCCACACTCGCTGACACGGAGTCAACAAATGCGACAACTTCGTGATGTGAAGCGAAGCCAATACATTGGCTTGGTCTTGCGTCGATGTTGAGCACTGATCGTATAGGTCTTCGAGTCCAGGCAGATACGAGTTGTGCCAAAGGGGAACATCCAAGGATGAGATGTGATTTGGACAGCCGTACGGAGTCCAGCGGGAATCAAACCAGCTACTCAATAAGGCTTTCCACATTGGAGTGATATTGGGATTCTTGTACAGTTGACGGATGAATGCAGAAGTACCATTTGCCAAGAGGAGATCTCGGGGGGAACCCCATGGATGAAAAGCATGCTCGAGGAGAGTATAACCCGGCGTAATCCAGGCAGACATGGCAGACTTGCGGGGTGGAGTGGTGATGGTTAAATGAGTTGTATTAACCTTATTTTTGAGCAAAGGCCCTAATGACTTACTAATTTGCCTCGTACTGTATAAATAGAGTTTGGTAAACAGAATATGGCAAAGTGGTCATTGAACAGGAGTGGAGGAGGGTGAATCGTCATGCTCACTCATGAAACGGTGCTGTCAGGAATGACATGTTGACGTAACCAGGGGTCCGAAGATAGACGTTTGAGCACATTGAATACTTTGGCGTATCCCTTCTTGAGAGGGAGATCAACCAGGAGCTGTTGTAGATGTAGCTTGATCAAAGAGGCAGCATGAATGGCAACTTCCATCGGACTCTTCGCTGTGAGGTCGGGTCGAAAGGTGCGATCGGCGCGTTGGAGCCATATTTGATAATACAC
This sequence comes from Aphanomyces euteiches, assembly GCA_021527685.1. Classification (NCBI taxonomy): domain Eukaryota; phylum Oomycota; class Saprolegniomycetes; order Saprolegniales; family Verrucalvaceae; genus Aphanomyces; species Aphanomyces euteiches. The sequence continues at coordinate 2,262 of JAJGMV010000308.1, forward strand.
ACAGGCTCGGACAATCGGCCAGATCTTCAGATATCCACGGATGTAGTATCCATCGGCCGGCTTGGGTGTCTCGTAGAACATTTCCAGACACGTGGACGGAAAGGAACACTCGAGCAGTCGCTGGATTGCCTTGAAGTAATACCAAACAGATTGGCCATATCCACAAGAGAACAGGAAATGTTCGTATGTCTCATTGACACGACAGAAGACACACGTTGGCTTGGGGTCTTGGTACTGAAACAGATATTGCATGGCGTTGGCGCGGAGCAGGGTCTTGAAAATGAACTCTCCATATCGAGGGAGAATATGGTCGGGTTGGAGGTAGGCGGCAAGTTGGGTAAGGCGCTTGGGGTCTTCGTAAAAGTTGGATGGCAGGTTGAGATGCTTGGTAGGAAGAATGGACGAGTTGACAGCTGGAGAAGCTCTGATCTTAGCCGATTTCGAAGTCGCAAGCGATAACAAGATCGGACTCGAGTCAGGGTGAATCATCCAGTGCCATTCCATCCATTCAGAGTTAGGCGTGGGCAAGTGGAAAACCGGAGCATCCTCTTCAGAAACAATATCAAACAATCGTGATAACTTGGTCACCAAGATTGAGATCCATTGTTTCGTTGGAGGGACAAAATTGGCTTGGCGGCAGGCACGGTTGATTTTGTCGAACAAGATCGAAGCTGGCCACACTCGCTGACACGGAGTCAACAAATGCGACAACTTCGTGATGTGAAGCGAAGCCAATACATTGGCTTGGTCTTGCGTCGATGTTGAGCACTGATCGTATAGGTCTTCGAGTCCAGGCAGATACGAGTTGTGCCAAAGGGGAACATCCAAGGATGAGATGTGATTTGGACAGCCGTACGGAGTCCAGCGGGAATCAAACCAGCTACTCAATAAGGCTTTCCACATTGGAGTGATATTGGGATTCTTGTACAGTTGACGGATGAATGCAGAAGTACCATTTGCCAAGAGGAGATCTCGGGGGGAACCCCATGGATGAAAAGCATGCTCGAGGAGAGTATAACCCGGCGTAATCCAGGCAGACATGGCAGACTTGCGGGGTGGAGTGGTGATGGTTAAATGAGTTGTATTAACCTTATTTTTGAGCAAAGGCCCTAATGACTTACTAATTTGCCTCGTACTGTATAAATAGAGTTTGGTAAACAGAATATGGCAAAGTGGTCATTGAACAGGAGTGGAGGAGGGTGAATCGTCATGCTCACTCATGAAACGGTGCTGTCAGGAATGACATGTTGACGTAACCAGGGGTCCGAAGATAGACGTTTGAGCACATTGAATACTTTGGCGTATCCCTTCTTGAGAGGGAGATCAACCAGGAGCTGTTGTAGATGTAGCTTGATCAAAGAGGCAGCATGAATGGCAACTTCCATCGGACTCTTCGCTGTGAGGTCGGGTCGAAAGGTGCGATCGGCGCGTTGGAGCCATATTTGATAATACACACAGGCTCGGACAATCGGCCAGATCTTCAGATATCCACGGATGTAGTATCCATCGGCCGGCTTGGGTGTCTCGTAGAACATTTCCAGACACGTGGACGGAAAGGAACACTCGAGCAGTCGCTGGATTGCCTTGAAGTAATACCAAACAGATTGGCCATATCCACAAGAGAACAGGAAATGTTCGTATGTCTCATTGACACGACAGAAGACACACGTTGGCTTGGGGTCTTGGTACTGAAACAGATATTGCATGGCGTTGGCGCGGAGCAGGGTCTTGAAAATGAACTCTCCATATCGAGGGAGAATATGGTCGGGTTGGAGGTAGGCGGCAAGTTGGGTAAGGCGCTTGGGGTCTTCGTAAAAGTTGGATGGCAGGTTGAGATGCTTGGTAGGAAGAATGGACGAGTTGACAGCTGGAGAAGCTCTGATCTTAGCCGATTTCGAAGTCGCAAGCGATAACAAGATCGGACTCGAGTCAGGGTGAATCATCCAGTGCCATTCCATCCATTCAGAGTTAGGCGTGGGCAAGTGGAAAACCGGAGCATCCTCTTCAGAAACAATATCAAACAATCGTGATAACTTGGTCACCAAGATTGAGATCCATTGTTTCGTTGGAGGGACAAAATTGGCTTGGCGGCAGGCACGGTTGATTTTGTCGAACAAGATCGAAGCTGGCCACACTCGCTGACACGGAGTCAACAAATGCGACAACTTCGTGATGTGAAGCGAAGCCAATACATTGGCTTGGTCTTGCGTCGATGTTGAGCACTGATCGTATAGGTCTTCGAGTCCAGGCAGATACGAGTTGTGCCAAAGGGGAACATCCAAGGATGAGATGTGATTTGGACAGCCGTACGGAGTCCAGCGGGAATCAAACCAGCTACTCAATAAGGCTTTCCACATTGGAGTGATATTGGGATTCTTGTACAGTTGACGGATGAATGCAGAAGTACCATTTGCCAAGAGGAGATCTCGGGGGGAACCCCATGGATGAAAAGCATGCTCGAGGAGAGTATAACCCGGCGTAATCCAGGCAGACATGGCAGACTTGCGGGGTGGAGTGGTGATGGTTAAATGAGTTGTATTAACCTTATTTTTGAGCAAAGGCCCTAATGACTTACTAATTTGCCTCGTACTGTATAAATAGAGTTTGGTAAACAGAATATGGCAAAGTGGTCATTGAACAGGAGTGGAGGAGGGTGAATCGTCATGCTCACTCATGAAACGGTGCTGTCAGGAATGACATGTTGACGTAACCAGGGGTCCGAAGATAGACGTTTGAGCACATTGAATACTTTGGCGTATCCCTTCTTGAGAGGGAGATCAACCAGGAGCTGTTGTAGATGTAGCTTGATCAAAGAGGCAGCATGAATGGCAACTTCCATCGGACTCTTCGCTGTGAGGTCGGGTCGAAAGGTGCGATCGGCGCGTTGGAGCCATATTTGATAATACACACAGGCTCGGACAATCGGCCAGATCTTCAGATATCCACGGATGTAGTATCCATCGGCCGGCTTGGGTGTCTCGTAGAACATTTCCAGACACGTGGACGGAAAGGAACACTCGAGCAGTCGCTGGATTGCCTTGAAGTAATACCAAACAGATTGGCCATATCCACAAGAGAACAGGAAATGTTCGTATGTCTCATTGACACGACAGAAGACACACGTTGGCTTGGGGTCTTGGTACTGAAACAGATATTGCATGGCGTTGGCGCGGAGCAGGGTCTTGAAAATGAACTCTCCATATCGAGGGAGAATATGGTCGGGTTGGAGGTAGGCGGCAAGTTGGGTAAGGCGCTTGGGGTCTTCGTAAAAGTTGGATGGCAGGTTGAGATGCTTGGTAGGAAGAATGGACGAGTTGACAGCTGGAGAAGCTCTGATCTTAGCCGATTTCGAAGTCGCAAGCGATAACAAGATCGGACTCGAGTCAGGGTGAATCATCCAGTGCCATTCCATCCATTCAGAGTTAGGCGTGGGCAAGTGGAAAACCGGAGCATCCTCTTCAGAAACAATATCAAACAATCGTGATAACTTGGTCACCAAGATTGAGATCCATTGTTTCGTTGGAGGGACAAAATTGGCTTGGCGGCAGGCACGGTTGATTTTGTCGAACAAGATCGAAGCTGGCCACACTCGCTGACACGGAGTCAACAAATGCGACAACTTCGTGATGTGAAGCGAAGCCAATACATTGGCTTGGTCTTGCGTCGATGTTGAGCACTGATCGTATAGGTCTTCGAGTCCAGGCAGATACGAGTTGTGCCAAAGGGGAACATCCAAGGATGAGATGTGATTTGGACAGCCGTACGGAGTCCAGCGGGAATCAAACCAGCTACTCAATAAGGCTTTCCACATTGGAGTGATATTGGGATTCTTGTACAGTTGACGGATGAATGCAGAAGTACCATTTGCCAAGAGGAGATCTCGGGGGGAACCCCATGGATGAAAAGCGAACTTCCGCATTTGCCTCGTACCCCTCAAGTCAAGAAGTTACCAAGTGCCGCCGCGCTCAAAATGTCCAACGCCAACAGCTGTTCCGAGCTCCATGAGACCAACACTCACGGAGTTACCATCATTCCAGGTATTGTATCACCTCACCCACTTCCGTCGTCCAATCAGGATGGCGGAAGTGGTGTGAGTAATGTCTCTACACCTAACCCTAGGGCCGAAGTGGAGGTCGATTTTGACCCCAACAGCGTCCCTGGAGACCAATCTGCGTCTCGCTCCACCAGCGCTTCACCTGGTGCTCGGAGTTCCAGGGGGGGTCAACCTCAGTGGGTCAGTGGTTGACCCCCAGACCACTATCGTTAACGTGTCTAGCGAAGCCCTCACTCAGGAGGGCGAACCACTGGGACCTTGTGCCTGTGGTGGCTGCTTCCCCGGACTCCAATTGGAGTCGATCCCCAGTGAAGGCGGCGAGAAAACGGGGTCCATGCTAGCCCTAGAGGCTACGAGGGCCCCCCCTATGGGCACACCCTGCGGTTCTGTCTACTTCCCCCCAGGGGCCTCTTCGGAGGGGCGGGGGCGGTATCCCGATTTGGGTTCTCGCCGGAGCAATGGTGTACCCCAGTCACCGTGCTGCGGGGATGGCATGGATTCCCCTTCTACCCCTGTCACTGGGGGTCTGGCCCCGGCCTTTCTCGTGACCAATGGGACTGAGCCAGTAGCCACCAACCGCGTCGCCCCCTGTGCTGAGCCTCCTAGAACGGGAGAGGAAGAAGAAAAATCTCAAGAGGACGTGGATATGGTCTCTGGAGACGCCGAGGGGAAGGATTCTTCTGAAACCGAGGCCTTAACTGATGAGGGAAATACTCAAATTCACTCTGAGGTTGATGGGTCAGGCGACATTAACGGCCAAGAGAAGCCGTGTGATACTCCTGGAAAAGTTATTCAAGAGGAGCAATCCACAAACAAAGACAATGAACAGTCAAATCAAGACACTGTCGACAAATCCGTTGCTCAAGGAAATGGCGTTGTTGACCCTCCTTCCGCGGCAGACAAAGCACAAGGTGATCAAGAGCAACAAAATGCTGAAAAGGCCAATGCATGGACGCAAAAGGCTTCCGGCAAGGAATCAGCTTCGTCCAAGAAAGATTCCAAGCAAGGCAATGCCCCCAAAGGCGCGAAACATCGCAACATTGGTGCTCATGCTATTGCCGATGACGATATTGCGCGATGCGAGGCCATGGCGGACGCATTCTACAAAGACTCTGGTGACATGGACGCCTTCATTGAAAACATTTTGCTCACTCCCCAGTCCCAAGTGTACGAGCTCACAGTCAAGTTGGGCGAAGGCTACAAGGACTGGTCCGAAAAAATTATCTGCGATCAATTTGTCAAGGAAAATCCTGGTTCGTTATGGGGCTCCAAATTTCCGAAAATCTTGATCCACAAGAAAAACCCACAGACCATTGTGATCTCAAGTTACAACTTGTCTACGTGCGTGGAAATGGGAGGCACAACGTTTCGTCTTGGTGGCAAAGATTTCCTGGTTCCCAAGTACTCGCGTTATGGCAACAACTACTACGTTACGTTCAACAAGGTCAGTCACCCTTCGATGGCCAAGGCAATTGTCAAGAAAATGGCTGCATTGACCAAGTCAGTGATAGCAGCATTCAACCCTACTGCCGGTCAGAACATCAAGTCGCCGCATTTGAGAGTCATTTTCAAGTCTTCTGCGCCTCCTGCAGTGTTGGTGCCAAAATCCGGCGACGCACTACGCGAAATCACCATTACGGACCCGTCGGGTCAGCCTTTTGTTGTTGTCTTTCAGCACAAGATCGCTGCTCTGAACAAGAAATTGCCTCCGTCCATTGCTTCACGACGTGCAGAGGCCAAGGCTGAAAAAGCGAAGGCAAAAGCGACCAAGGCAGAGGCAAAATCCCCTCCGTCAGAAGAAAAAGAACCTGAACATGATGGCGACGATCATGATCAAGACCCCGGAACACATGCGGAAGGCAACGCCGACTCATCTGAGGCATCTGGAGATCGTCAAGACGAACAACCACAGCCAACAGCTACTTCTCATAACTCTGATGTCGATATGTCTGGTGACAGCGATCCCCCTGGCCCTGACAATAATGGGCAAGACAAACAACAAGAAGATGTGGAAATGTCTACCAACGAACCGCCCGCTCCTGCTCCACCAAATGAGCAGCCTATGAACTCGCTGGACCTGCAATTGGTAACGGGCTACCGGTCTGGACCAGCTCCAAAACGTACTTTGCCTTCGTCCCCACGTTTGGACCCCCTGCCGACATCCAACCGTTTTCATATCCTCGAAGAAGACGACGTGGAACTCTCGTTTGAAGACTTTGCAGTGCCTCGAATTGTGTTGGAAGATTCAAGTGCGCCACGCCCGAAAAAGACCAAAGGCAAAGCGAAGAAACAACGACTTAACAAGTCTGCTGCGGCCCACCTCGAACTGGCGAAGAAGATTATTCGAGACAAGAAGGTCGAAGGCAGTATCACCGAATGTCAACGCATTTTGCGAGATGACCCTCAGCTGGTTGCACATGCTATGTACGCACAAGACGAAGAAGACCTCAGTTTGTTTCAGTCACTTGTTGCAACCAAGACTATTGAGCGCAAGATGGTTTTGTTAAAAGCTCAAGGCAAGCCTCACAACTACAAACATCACGTCAACTTCATGGCTCAATCCAAGATTCACCCGGCAGAAATCCTGGAAGAATTGACCACGGACATACCAGAGATCAAGCGCATCCTCTTTGCACTTGCTACGGTTGACTTATTCCTCTCAAATCTGGCCCCAGACCTCTACACAAACTCGGAGGCGCTGACTGTTCTATTGAACCAAGAAGCAACAAGATTGCCTGACACCAACTGCTTGACGGACTGGTCGCTGTTTGCTTTGATCGAAAACTTCAGCGACAATCTCGAGAAGTTCACTTTGCCGGCTCCCGTCTTGTCGGCCATCTCGATGCTCAAAAGCATCACCAACAATTACCACATCGACGAGCTCTGCAGCAAAGCTCACCATTTCATGAACGCCGACGAAATTGATCCCCTCGATTTGGAGGACGATCAACTCTAAGGCTTCTATCCCCTGCTTCAATCCATTGCAACCTACCCTCTGACCCCTCCATTCTACTCAATTTCATCTGTACTCGTGATGATTGACATCAACTTCTCCAATGTCCCAACTGAACTCGTGGACTGGGACCCACAAATCATCTCCCTCAACACCAATGGCTTCTCCAACAGTCATCGGTACATCCTTGACAAACTGTCAAGTGTTCACGACGTTTCCTTTATCCAAGAAACCCGTTTCCGCACGCCAAGTCTCCACGACCGTGTTGCATTCCATTGGCAACGCATCACAAACCACGAAGGCTCTTTGTTCTTTGAAGAGCCTATTTACCCTGAAGTATCCACATCGCCAGCCACTGGAGGTCTGGCTACGTTGATTCATCCTCACTCTCCTTTGAAGAACGCCACTCAAGTCCCCCATGACAACCCAGTGCTTCGTGGTCGTTATCTACAAGTGCGATGTACTCTGGGTCCACTGACAGTCGTTCTCCACAATATCTACGCGCCGGCAGCCTTCCAAGAACGAGCAAGTTACTTCGAAGAATTGCCACGCGACTTTCCTCCACATGCGCTCCACATTGTTGGAGGAGATTTCAACTGCACTCTCAACAAAGATTTGGATTCGTTGAGACCCAGTACCTCCACCATGGCTGGCACCCTTCAACTCGAACAATGGATGCATAGCTTGTCTCTGGTGGATCTGTTTCGCCGTCAAAACCCCTTGGCACGAGCCTTCACAAGTCCTACACTCACCAACCGACTCGACTACATCTTTTGTTCGTCCACATTGGCGGGTCTTCGTCATTGGAAGGCGACGCACATGCCACACGTTCCACAGGCTGACCACGTGGCTTGTCGTATCATCACAAAGCGTCAAACACTGCGCCATGGCTCTGGATCATGGAAAGCTCCAACTTGGCTACTTCGTCTACCACGAGCAGCCGAGATTGTTCATGGATGTCTGGATCGATTTTTGGACAAGTCTCCATCATTCCACAATATCTCCAAGGCCTACGACATGCTGGTCAATGATATCCGCTCCCAACTCAAAGAATTCCATTCTCAACGCTTGGAGAAACAACGTTTGCCGTTGAAGCAGTTAGCTGTTGAGATCGCTTCACTTTTGCAAGTCCCTAACATGCGTCAAGATTCAGTGCTGGTGGAACGAGTGCGCGATCTTCAAAAGCAAATCCACGAGCTGCAGGATCGTGACAAGCAGTTTCGACAAGACCAGGCGTTCCAACTTCACTTGTACAAAGCAGAGCGCTCGTCCAAGTTCCACTTCATGTCCCCTGTCCCTACCCCCTTGAAGAAGACAGTCTTCAAAGAGTTGGTGGATGTCAATGGAAATATTGTCTCCAATCAGCAAGGCATGTCTGGCGTCCTGGTCGACTACTACAAGGACTTGTTTGCAGCTCCCGAGGTGCTGCGACCTGGAGACGAAGTTTCGTCATTTCTAACCCCATTGACTCGACACAAGCAACTGCCAGAGCAAGCCCAGCAAGAGCTGTCGGCTCCCTTGCGCGCCAACGAGTTCTATCATGCTATTCGACACAGCAGTTCGAACTCAGCGCCAGGTCCCAACGCTTTGCCATTCGAAGTCCTCAAACTTGCACCTCACAAGTGGTCGTTGGTATTGGAGCTGCTATTCACACACCAGCTCCATTCTCACCCTCGCTTGACTCCCATGCAACTTGTCAGTACGCTCGTGTTGCTGCACAAGAAAGGCCCCAAGTCACAAGCCAAGAACTATCGGACTTCCGCATTTGCCTCGTACCCCTCAAGTCAAGAAGTTACCAAGTGCCGCCGCGCTCAAAATGTCCAACGCCAACAGCTGTTCCGAGCTCCATGAGACCAACACTCACGGAGTTACCATCATTCCAGGTATTGTATCACCTCACCCACTTCCGTCGTCCAATCAGGATGGCGGAAGTGGTGTGAGTAATGTCTCTACACCTAACCCTAGGGCCGAAGTGGAGGTCGATTTTGACCCCAACAGCGTCCCTGGAGACCAATCTGCGTCTCGCTCCACCAGCGCTTCACCTGGTGCTCGGAGTTCCAGGGGGGGTCAACCTCAGTGGGTCAGTGGTTGACCCCCAGACCACTATCGTTAACGTGTCTAGCGAAGCCCTCACTCAGGAGGGCGAACCACTGGGACCTTGTGCCTGTGGTGGCTGCTTCCCCGGACTCCAATTGGAGTCGATCCCCAGTGAAGGCGGCGAGAAAACGGGGTCCATGCTAGCCCTAGAGGCTACGAGGGCCCCCCCTATGGGCACACCCTGCGGTTCTGTCTACTTCCCCCCAGGGGCCTCTTCGGAGGGGCGGGGGCGGTATCCCGATTTGGGTTCTCGCCGGAGCAATGGTGTACCCCAGTCACCGTGCTGCGGGGATGGCATGGATTCCCCTTCTACCCCTGTCACTGGGGGTCTGGCCCCGGCCTTTCTCGTGACCAATGGGACTGAGCCAGTAGCCACCAACCGCGTCGCCCCCTGTGCTGAGCCTCCTAGAACGGGAGAGGAAGAAGAAAAATCTCAAGAGGACGTGGATATGGTCTCTGGAGACGCCGAGGGGAAGGATTCTTCTGAAACCGAGGCCTTAACTGATGAGGGAAATACTCAAATTCACTCTGAGGTTGATGGGTCAGGCGACATTAACGGCCAAGAGAAGCCGTGTGATACTCCTGGAAAAGTTATTCAAGAGGAGCAATCCACAAACAAAGACAATGAACAGTCAAATCAAGACACTGTCGACAAATCCGTTGCTCAAGGAAATGGCGTTGTTGACCCTCCTTCCGCGGCAGACAAAGCACAAGGTGATCAAGAGCAACAAAATGCTGAAAAGGCCAATGCATGGACGCAAAAGGCTTCCGGCAAGGAATCAGCTTCGTCCAAGAAAGATTCCAAGCAAGGCAATGCCCCCAAAGGCGCGAAACATCGCAACATTGGTGCTCATGCTATTGCCGATGACGATATTGCGCGATGCGAGGCCATGGCGGACGCATTCTACAAAGACTCTGGTGACATGGACGCCTTCATTGAAAACATTTTGCTCACTCCCCAGTCCCAAGTGTACGAGCTCACAGTCAAGTTGGGCGAAGGCTACAAGGACTGGTCCGAAAAAATCATCTGCGATCAATTTGTCAAGGAAAATCCTGGTTCGTTATGGGGCTCCAAATTTCCGAACATCTTGATCCACAAGAAAAACCCACAGACCATTGTGATCTCAAGTTACAACTTGTCTACGTGCGTGGAAATGGGAGGCACAACGTTTCGTCTTGGTGGCAAAGATTTCCTGGTTCCCAAATACTCGCGTTATGGCAACAACTACTACGTTACGTTCAACAAGGTCAGTCACCCTTCGATGGCCAAGGCAATTGTCAAGAAAATGGCTGCATTGACCAAGTCAGTGATAGCAGCATTCAACCCTACTGCCGGTCAGAACATCAAGTCGCCGCATTTGAGAGTCATTTTCAAGTCTTCTGCGCCTCCTGCAGTGTTGGTGCCAAAATCCGGCGACGCACTACGCGAAATCACCATTACGGACCCGTCGGGTCAGCCTTTTGTTGTTGTCTTTCAGCACAAGATCGCTGCTCTGAACAAGAAATTGCCTCCGTCCATTGCTTCACGACGTGCAGAGGCCAAGGCTGAAAAAGCGAAGGCAAAAGCGACCAAGGCAGAGGCAAAATCCCCTCCGTCAGAAGAAAAAGAACCTGAACATGATGGCGACGATCATGATCAAGACCCCGGAACAAATGCGGAAGGCAACGCCGACTCATCTGAGGCATCTGGAGATCGTCAAGACGAACAACCACAGCCAACAGCTACTTCTCATAACTCTGATGTCGATATGTCTGGTGACAGCGATCCCCCTGGCCCTGACAATAATGGGCAAGACAAACAACAAGAAGATGTGGAAATGTCTACCAACGAACCGCCCGCTCCTGCTCCACCAAATGAGCAGCCTATGAACTCGCTGGACCTGCAATTGGTAACGGGCTACCGGTCTGGGCCAGCTCCAAAACGTACTTTGCCTTCGTCCCCACGTTTGGACCCCCTGCCGACATCCAACCGTTTTCATATCCTCGAAGAAGAAGACGTGGAACTCTCGTTTGAAGACTTTGCAGTGCCTCGAATTGTGTTGGAAGATTCAAGTGCGCCACGCCCGAAAAAGACCAAAGGCAAAGCGAAGAAACAACGACTTAACAAGTCTGCTGCGGCCCACCTCGAACTGGCGAAGAAGATTATTCGAGACAAGAAGGTCGAAGGCAGTATCACCGAATGTCAACGCATTTTGCGAGATGACCCTCAGCTGGTTGCACATGCTATGTACGCACAAGACGAAGTAGACCTCAGTTTGTTTCAGTCACTTGTTGCAACCAAGACTATTGAGCGCAAGATGGTTTTGTTAAAAGCTCAAGGCAAGCCTCACAACTACAAACATCACGTCAACTTCATGGCTCAATCCAAGATTCACCCGGCAGAAATCCTGGAAGAATTGACCACGGACATACCAGAGATCAAGCGCATCCTCTTTGCACTTGCTACGGTTGACTTATTCCTCTCAAATCGGGCCCCAGACCTCTACACAAACTCGGAGGCGCTGACTGTTCTATTGAACCAAGAAGCAACAAGATTGCCTGACACCAACTGCTTGACGGACTGGTCGCTGTTTGCTTTGATCGAAAACTTCAGCGACAATCTCGAGAAGTTCACTTTGCCGGCTCCCGTCTTGTCGGCCATCTCGATGCTCAAAAGCATCACCAACAATTACCACATCGACGAGCTCTGCAGCAAAGCTCACCATTTCATGAACGCTGACGAAATTGATCCCCTCGATTTGGAGGACGATCAACTCTAAGGCTTCTATCCCCTGCTTCAATCCATTGCAACCTACCCTCTGACCCCTCCATTCTACTCAATTTCATCTGTACTCGTGATGATTGACAACAACTTCTCCAATGTCCCAACTGAACTCGTGGACTGGGACCCACAAATCATCTCCCTCAACACCAATGGCTTCTCCAACAGTCATCGGTACATCCTTGACAAACTGTCAAGTGTTCACGACGTTTCCTTTATCCAAGAAACCCGTTTCCGCACGCCAAGTTTCCACGACCGTGTTGCATTCCATTGGCAACGCATCACAAACCACGAAGGCTCTTTGTTCTTTGAAGAGCCTATTTACCCTGAAGTATCCACATCGCCAGCCACTGGAGGTCTGGCTACGTTGATTCATCCTCACTCTCCTTTGAAGAACGCCACTCAAGTCCCCCATGACAACCCAGTGCTTCGTGGTCGTTATCTACAAGTGCGATGTACTCTGGGTCCACTGACAGTCGTTCTCCACAATATCTACGCGCCGGCAGCCTTCCAAGAACGAGCAAGTTACTTCGAAGAATTGCCACACGACTTTCCTCCACATGCGCTCCACATTGTTGGAGGAGATTTCAACTGCACTCTCAACAAAGATTTGGATTCGTTGAGACCCAGTACCTCCACCATGGCTGGCACCCTTCAACTCGAACAATGGATGCATAGCTTGTCTCTGGTGGATCTGTTTCGCCGTCAAAACCCCTTGGCACGAGCCTTCACAAGTCCTACACTCACCAACCGACTCGACTACATCTTTTGTTCGTCCACATTGGCGGGTCTTCGTCATTGGAAGGCGACGCACATGCCACACGTTCCACAGGCTGACCACGTGGCTTGTCGTATCATCACAAAGCGTCAAACACTGCGCCATGGCTCTGGATCATGGAAAGCTCCAACTTGGCTACTTCGTCTACCACGAGCAGCCGAGATTGTTCATGGATGTCTGGATCGATTTTTGGACAAGTCTCCATCATTCCACAATATCTCCAAGGCCTACGACATGCTGGTCAATGATATCCGCTCCCAACTCAAAGAATTCCATTCTCAACGCTTGGAGAAACAACGTTTGCCGTTGAAGCAGTTAACTGTTGAGATCGCTTCACTTTTGCAAGTCCCTAACATGCGTCAAGATTCAGTGCTGGTGGAACGAGTGCGCGATCTTCAAAAGCAAATCCACGAGCTGCAGGATCGTGACAAGCAGTTTCGACAATACCAGACGTTCCAACTTCACTTGTACAAAGCAGAGCGCTCGTCCAAGTTCCACTTCATGTCCCCTGTCCCTACCCCCTTGAAGAAGACAGTCTTCAAAGAGTTGGTGGATGTCAATGGAAATATTGTCTCCAATCAGCAAGGCATGTCTGGCGTCCTGGTCGACTACTACAAGGACTTGTTTGCAGCTCCCGAGGTGCTGCGACCTGGAGACGAAGTTTCGTCATTTCTAACCCCATTGACTCGACACAAGCAACTGCCAGAGCAAGCCCAGCAAGAGCTGTCGGCTCCCTTGCGCGCCAACGAGTTCTATCATGCTATTCGACACAGCAGTTCGAACTCAGCGCCAGGTCCCAACGCTTTGCCATTCGAAGTCCTCAAACTTGCACCTCACAAGTGGTCGTTGGTATTGGAGCTGCTATTCACACACCAGCTCCATTCTCACCCTCGCTTGACTCCCATGCAACTTGTCAGTACGCTCGTGTTGCTGCACAAGAAAGGCCTCAAGTCACAAGCCAAGAACTATCGGCCCATTAGCCTACTCAACACGGATGTGAAAATCCTGACGAGTATTCTGGCTTATCGACTCCAGCGCCACATTCGACACATCATCCACCCGGACCAGCAAGGCTTTATCCGTCGAAGCAATATCCAAACCAACATTGCACGACTGGATGACATGCTGCACCACATCAAACTACACAGTCCGTCCTCGATGGTGGCACTGCTCGACTTTGAGAAAGCTTTCGATCGCGTGGACCACGCGTACTTGCTCCGTGTCCTCCGTCACTATGGCTTTCCCGAAACGTTTGTTGACATGGTTCGCGTACTGTACTCGGGCCGAAAATCTCGCATCTTGGTGAACGGCTTCTTGTCCAAGCCAGTTCACATCTCACGCGGTGTGTTGCAAGGTGATCCACTGTCGCCACTTCTGTTTGTGATCGCTTTGGAACCCATGTGCCAACTCCTCCGGCAACACTCCAACTATGGCATCAAGTGTGGGGATCGCTACCACACTGGGAGTTACTTTGCCGACGACTCGCAACTCTATGCTGCAAATGAGACGTGCCTCCACCGGCAGCTTGCATTGGTTCGAACCTTTTGCGACAAGTCTGGTTTCCGACTCAACGTAGACAAGACCCAGATTCTGACCTACAGCCAGTTGAATGGGACCCTTGCCTCACTACAAGTTACTTCCGACAGTCCTGTGAAGGCTCTTGGTATCTTGGTCGCGCCCAATCTTTCTCCATTGGCACGTTTCAATTACGTGTTTGAGAAGTTTGTGGCTCGCTTGTCTTTGTGGCTCTACAAGGCTCGAACCATGGCCGGAAAGGTCACTATCCTGCACAGCATATGTCTGCCTGTGTTGTGGTACCAACTGGCTTTTGTCCCAGCTGACAAAGACCTGGCCAAAAAGATCGACAAGGTCATGCTTCAATTTATGCATGGTGAAGAAATCAACCCATCATCCTCTGTTCATGGCCTCCGCTTGATCAAGAAGGAGATCATATTCATGCCGAAGAAGTCCGGTGGCTTCGGCCTGCATCATGCACTGGCCTTATGGCAACAACACAACCGCTCTGTCATGATCAGATGCATGCAAGCCATCACCACTCCACCCCGCAAGTCTGCCATGTCTGCCTGGATTACGCCGGGTTATACTCTCCTCGAGCATGCTTTTCATCCATGGGGTTCCCACCGAGATCTCCTCTTGGCAAATGGTACTTCTGCATTCATCCGACAACTGTACAAGAATCCCAATATCACTCCAATGTGGAAAGCGTTATTGAGTAGCTGGTTTGATTCCCGCTGGACTCCGTACGGCTGTCCAAATCACATCTCATCCTTGGATGTTCCCCTTTGGCACAACTCGTATCTGCCTGGACTCGAAGACCTATACGATCAGTGCTCAACATCGACGCAAGACCAAGCCAATGTATTGGCTTCGCTTCACATCACGAAGTTGTCGCATTTGTTGACTCCGTGTCAGCGAGTGTGGCCAGCTTCGATCTTGTTCGACAAAATCAACCGTGCCTGCCGCCAAGCCAATTTTGTCCCTCCAACGAAACAATGGATCTCAATCTTGGTGACCAAGTTATCACGATTGTTTGATATTGTTTCTGAAGAGGATGCTCCGGTTTTCCACTTGCCCACGCCTAACTCTGAATGGATGGAATGGCACTGGATGATTCACCCTGACTCGAGTCCGATCTTGTTATCGCTTGCGACTTCGAAATCGGCTAAGATCAGAGCTTCTCCAGCTGTCAACTCGTCCATTCTTCCTACCAAGCATCTCAACCTGCCATCCAACTTTTACGAAGACCCCAAGCGCCTTACCCAACTTGCCGCCTACCTCCAACCCGACCATATTCTCCCTCGATATGGAGAGTTCATTTTCAAGACCCTGCTCCGCGCCAACGCCATGCAATATCTGTTTCAGTACCAAGACCCCAAGCCAACGTGTGTCTTCTGTCGTGTCAATGAGACATACGAACATTTCCTGTTCTCTTGTGGATATGGCCAATCTGTTTGGTATTACTTCAAGGCAATCCAGCGACTGCTCGAGTGTTCCTTTCCGTCCACGTGTCTGGAAATGTTCTACGAGACACCCAAGCCGGCCGATGGATACTACATCCGTGGATATCTGAAGATCTGGCCGATTGTCCGAGCCTGTGTGTATTATCAAATATGGCTCCAACGCGCCGATCGCACCTTTCGACCCGACCTCACAGCGAAGAGTCCGATGGAAGTTGCCATTCATGCTGCCTCTTTGATCAAGCTACATCTACAACAGCTCCTGGTTGATCTCCCTCTCAAGAAGGGATACGCCAAAGTATTCAATGTGCTCAAACGTCTATCTTCGGACCCCTGGTTACGCCAACATGTCATTCCTGACAGCACCGTTTCATGAGTGAGCATGACGATTCACCCTCCTCCACTCCTGTTCAATGACCACTTTGCCATATTCTGTTTACCAAACTCTATTTATACAGTACGAGGCAAATTAGTAAGTCATTAGGGCCTTTGCTCAAAAATAAGGTTAATACAACTCATTTAACCTCGTCTGTATAATTGATATCATGTCTGGCATATTCACATGCATATTTATGATGATTTGTAAATTTGGCAATGCGACAGTCAACAAGATGAGATTCACCAGATTAAATCACTTTTCTCCATCGAATTCCGACTTCCGCATTTGCCTCGTACCCCTCAAGTCAAGAAGTTACCAAGTGCCGCCGCGCTCAAAATGTCCAACGCCAACAGCTGTTCCGAGCTCCATGAGACCAACACTCACGGAGTTACCATCATTCCAGGTATTGTATCACCTCACCCACTTCCGTCGTCCAATCAGGATGGCGGAAGTGGTGTGAGTAATGTCTCTACACCTAACCCTAGGGCCGAAGTGGAGGTCGATTTTGACCCCAACAGCGTCCCTGGAGACCAATCTGCGTCTCGCTCCACCAGCGCTTCACCTGGTGCTCCACTCGCCGGGGTTCCAGGGGGGGTAAACCTCAGTGGGTCAGTGGTTGACCCCCAGACCACTATCGTTAATGTGTCTAGCGAAGCCCTCACTCAGGAGGGCGAACCACTGGGACCTTGTGCCTGTGGTGGCTGCTTCCCCGGACTCCAATTGGAGTCGATCCCCAGTGAAGGCGGCGAGAAAACGGGGTCCATGCTAGCCCTAGAGGCTACGAGGGCCCCCCCTATGGGCACACCCTGCGGTTCTGTCTACTTCCCCCCAGGGGCCTCTTCGGAGGGGCGGGGGCGGTATCCCGATTTGGGTTCTCGCCGGAGCAATGGTGTACCCCAGTCACCGTGCTGCGGGGATGGCATGGATTCCCCTTCTACCCCTGTCACTGGGGGTCTGGCCCCGGCCTTTCTCGTGACCAATGGGACTGAGCCAGTAGCCACCAACCGCGTCGCCCCCTGTGCTGAGCCTCCTAGAACGGGAGAGGAAGAAGAAAAATCTCAAGAGGACGTGGATATGGTCTCTGGAGACGCCGAGGGGAAGGATTCTTCTGAAACCGAGGCCTTAACTGATGAGGGAAATACTCAAATTCACTCTGAGGTTGATGGGTCAGGCGACATTAACGGCCAAGAGAAGCCGTGTGATACTCCTGGAAAAGTTATTCAAGAGGAGCAATCCACAAACAAAGACAATGAACAGTCAAATCAAGACACTGTCGACAAATCCGTTGCCCAAGGAAATGGCGTTGTTGACCCTCCTTCCGCGGCAGACAAAGCACAAGGTGATCAAGAGCAACAAAATGCTGAAAAGGCCAATGCATGGACGCAAAAGGCTTCCGGCAAGGAATCAGCTTCGTCCAAGAAAGATTCCAAGCAAGCCAATGCCCCCAAAGGCGCGAAACATCGCAACATTGGTGCTCATGCTATTGCCGATGACGATATTGCGCGATGCGAGGCCATGGCGGACGCATTCTACAAAGACTCTGGTGACATGGACGCCTTCATTGAAAACATTTTGCTCACTCCCCAGTCCCAAGTGTACGAGCTCACAGTCAAGTTGGGCGAAGGCTACAAGGACTGGTCCGAAAAAATCATCTGCGATCAATTTGTCAAGGAAAATCCTGGTTCGTTATGGGGCTCCAAATTTCCGAACATCTTGATCCACAAGAAATACCCACAGACCATTGTGATCTCAAGTTACAACTTGTCTACGTGCGTGGAAATGGGAGGCACAACGTTTCGTCTTGGTGGCAAAGATTTCCTGGTTCCCAAGTACTCGCGTTATGGCAACAACTACTACGTTACGTTCAACAAGGTCAGTCACCCTTCGATGGCCAAGGCAATTGTCAAGAAAATGGCTGCATTGACCAAGTCAGTGATAGCAGCATTCAACCCTACTGCCGGTCAGAACATCAAGTCGCCGCATTTGAGAGTCATTTTCAAGTCTTCTGCGCCTCCTGCAGTGTTGGTGTCAAAATCCGGCGACGCACTACGCGAAATCACCATTACGGACCCGTCGGGTCAGCCTTTTGTTGTTGTCTTTCAGCACAAGATCGCTGCTCTGAACAAGAAATTGCCTCCGTCCATTGCTTCACGACGTGCAGAGGCCAAGGCTGAAAAAGCGAAGGCAAAAGCGACCAAGGCAGAGGCAAAATCCCCTCCGTCAGAAGAAAAAGAACCTGAACATGATGGCGACGATCATGATCAAGACCCCGGAACACATGCGGAAGGCAACGCCGACTCATCTGAGGCATCTGGAGATCGTCAAGACGAACAACCACAGCCAACAGCTACTTCTCATAACTCTGATGTCGATATGTCTGGTGACAGCGATCCCCCTGGCCCTGACAATAATGGGCAAGACAAACAACAAGAAGATGTGGAAATGTCTACCAACGAACCGCCCGCTCCTGCTCCACCAAATGAGCAGCCTATGAACTCGCTGGACCTGCAATTGGTAACGGGCTACCGGTCTGGACCAGCTCCAAAACGTACTTTGCCTTCGTCCCCACGTTTGGACCCCCTGCCGACATCCAACCGTTTTCATATCCTCGAAGAAGAAGACGTGGAACTCTCGTTTGAAGACTTTGCAGTGCCTCGAATTGTGTTGGAAGATTCAAGTGCGCCACGCCCGAAAAAGACCAAAGGCAAAGCGAAGAAACAACGACTTAACAAGTCTGCTGCGGCCCACCTCGAACTGGCGAAGAAGATTATTCGAGACAAGAAGGTCGAAGGCAGTATCACCGAATGTCAACGCATTTTGCGAGATGACCCTCAGCTGGTTGCACATGCTATGTACGCACAAGACGAAGTAGACCTCAGTTTGTTTCAGTCACTTGTTGCAACCAAGACTATTGAGCGCAAGATGGTTTTGTTAAAAGCTCAAGGCAAGCCTCACAACTACAAACATCACGTCAACTTCATGGCTCAATCCAAGATTCACCCGGCAGAAATCCTGGAAGAATTGACCACGGACATACCAGAGATCAAGCGCATCCTCTTTGCACTTGCTACGGTTGACTTATTCCTCTCAAATCGGGCCCCAGACCTCTACACAAACTCGGAGGCGCTGACTGTTCTATTGAACCAAGAAGCAACAAGATTGCCTGACACCAACTGCTTGACGGACTGGTCGCTGTTTGCTTTGATCGAAAACTTCAGCGACAATCTCGAGAAGTTCACTTTGCCGGCTCCCGTCTTGTCGGCCATCTCGATGCTCAAAAGCATCACCAACAATTACCACATCGACGAGCTCTGCAGCAAAGCTCACCATTTCATGAACGCTGACGAAATTGATCCCCTCGATTTGGAGGACGATCAACTCTAAGGCTTCTATCCCCTGCTTCAATCCATTGCAACCTACCCTCTGACCCCTCCATTCTACTCAATTTCATCTGTACTCGTGATGATTGACAACAACTTCTCCAATGTCCCAACTGAACTCGTGGACTGGGACCCACAAATCATCTCCCTCAACACCAATGGCTTCTCCAACAGTCATCGGTACATCCTTGACAAACTGTCAAGTGTTCACGACGTTTCCTTTATCCAAGAAACCCGTTTCCGCACGCCAAGTTTCCACGACCGTGTTGCATTCCATTGGCAACGCATCACAAACCACGAAGGCTCTTTGTTCTTTGAAGAGCCTATTTACCCTGAAGTATCCACATCGCCAGCCACTGGAGGTCTGGCTACGTTGATTCATCCTCACTCTCCTTTGAAGAACGCCACTCAAGTCCCCCATGACAACCCAGTGCTTCGTGGTCGTTATCTACAAGTGCGATGTACTCTGGGTCCACTGACAGTCGTTCTCCACAATATCTACGCGCCGGCAGCCTTCCAAGAACGAGCAAGTTACTTCGAAGAATTGCCACACGACTTTCCTCCACATGCGCTCCACATTGTTGGAGGAGATTTCAACTGCACTCTCAACAAAGATTTGGATTCGTTGAGACCCAGTACCTCCACCATGGCTGGCACCCTTCAACTCGAACAATGGATGCATAGCTTGTCTCTGGTGGATCTGTTTCGCCGTCAAAACCCCTTGGCACGAGCCTTCACAAGTCCTACACTCACCAACCGACTCGACTACATCTTTTGTTCGTCCACATTGGCGGGTCTTCGTCATTGGAAGGCGACGCACATGCCACACGTTCCACAGGCTGACCACGTGGCTTGTCGTATCATCACAAAGCGTCAAACACTGCGCCATGGCTCTGGATCATGGAAAGCTCCAACTTGGCTACTTCGTCTACCATGAGCAGCCGAGATTGTTCATGGATGTCTGGATCGATTTTTGGACAAGTCTCCATCATTCCACAATATCTCCAAGGCCTACGACATGCTGGTCAATGATATCCGCTCCCAACTCAAAGAATTCCATTCTCAACGCTTGGAGAAACAACGTTTGCCGTTGAAGCAGTTAACTGTTGAGATCGCTTCACTTTTGCAAGTCCCTAACATGCGTCAAGATTCAGTGCTGGTGGAACGAGTGCGCGATCTTCAAAAGCAAATCCACGAGCTGCAGGATCGTGACAAGCAGTTTCGACAAGACCAGGCGTTCCAACTTCACTTGTACAAAGCAGAGCGCTCGTCCAAGTTCCACTTCATGTCCCCTGTCCCTACCCCCTTGAAGAAGACAGTCTTCAAAGAGTTGGTGGATGTCAATGGAAATATTGTCTCCAATCAGCAAGGCATGTCTGGCGTCCTGGTCGACTACTACAAGGACTTGTTTGCAGCTCCCGAGGTGCTGCGACCTGGAGACGAAGTTTCGTCATTTCTAACCCCATTGACTCGACACAAGCAACTGCCAGAGCAAGCCCAGCAAGAGCTGTCGGCTCCCTTGCGCGCCAACGAGTTCTATCATGCTATTCGACACAGCAGTTCGAACTCAGCGCCAGGTCCCAACGCTTTGCCATTCGAAGTCCTCAAACTCGCACCTCACAAGTGGTCGTTGGTATTGGAGCTGCTATTCACACACCAGCTCCATTCTCACCCTCGCTTGACTCCCATGCAACTTGTCAGTACGCTCGTGTTGCTGCACAAGAAAGGCCCCAAGTCACAAGCCAAGAACTATCGGCCCATTAGCCTACTCAACACGGATGTGAAAATCCTGACGAGTATTCTGGCTTATCGACTCCAGCGCCACATTCGACACATCATCCACCCGGACCAGCAAGGCTTTATCCGTCGAAGCAATATCCAAACCAACATTGCACGACTGGATGACATGCTGCACCACATCAAACTACACAGTCCGTCCTCGATGGTGGCACTGCTCGACTTTGAGAAAGCTTTCGATCGCGTGGACCACGCGTACTTGCTCCGTGTCCTCCGTCACTATGGCTTTCCCGAAACGTTTGTTGACATGGTTCGCGTACTGTACTCGGGCCGAAAATCTCGCATCTTGGTGAACGGCTTCTTGTCCAAGCCAGTTCACATCTCACGCGGTGTGTTGCAAGGTGATCCACTGTCGCCACTTCTGTTTGTGATCGCTTTGGAACCCATGTGCCAACTCCTCCGGCAACACTCCAACTATGGCATCAAGTGTGGGGATCGCTACCACACTGGGAGTTACTTTGCCGACGACTCGCAACTCTATGCTGCAAATGAGACGTGCCTCCACCGGCAGCTTGCATTGGTTCGAACCTTTTGCGACAAGTCTGGTTTCCGACTCAACGTAGACAAGACCCAGATTCTGACCTACAGCCAGTTGAATGGGACCCTTGCCTCACTACAAGTTACTTCCGACAGTCCTGTGAAGGCTCTTGGTATCTTGGTCGCGCCCAATCTTTCTCCATTGGCACGTTTCAATTACGTGTTTGAGAAGTTTGTGGCTCGCTTGTCTTTGTGGCTCTACAAGGCTCGAACCATGGCCGGAAAGGTCACTATCCTGCACAGCATATGTCTGCCTGTGTTGTGGTACCAACTGGCTTTTGTCCCAGCTGACAAAGACCTGGCCAAAAAGATCGACAAGGTCATGCTTCAATTTATGCATGGTGAAGAAATCAACCCATCATCCTCTGTTCATGGCCTCCGCTTGATCAAGAAGGAGATCATATTCATGCCGAAGAAGTCCGGTGGCTTCGGCCTGCATCATGCACTGGCCTTATGGCAACAACACAACCGCTCTGTCATGATCAGATGCATGCAAGCCATCACCACTCCACCCCGCAAGTCTGCCATGTCTGCCTGGATTACGCCGGGTTATACTCTCCTCGAGCATGCTTTTCATCCATGGGGTTCCCACCGAGATCTCCTCTTGGCAAATGGTACTTCTGCATTCATCCGACAACTGTACAAGAATCCCAATATCACTCCAATGTGGAAAGCGTTATTGAGTAGCTGGTTTGATTCCCGCTGGACTCCGTACGGCTGTCCAAATCACATCTCATCCTTGGATGTTCCCCTTTGGCACAACTCGTATCTGCCTGGACTCGAAGACCTATACGATCAGTGCTCAACATCGACGCAAGACCAAGCCAATGTATTGGCTTCGCTTCACATCACGAAGTTGTCGCATTTGTTGACTCCGTGTCAGCGAGTGTGGCCAGCTTCGATCTTGTTCGACAAAATCAACCGTGCCTGCCGCCAAGCCAATTTTGTCCCTCCAACGAAACAATGGATCTCAATCTTGGTGACCAAGTTATCACGATTGTTTGATATTGTTTCTGAAGAGGATGCTCCGGTTTTCCACTTGCCCACGCCTAACTCTGAATGGATGGAATGGCACTGGATGATTCACCCTGACTCGAGTCCGATCTTGTTATCGCTTGCGACTCCGAAATCGGCTAAGATCAGAGCTTCTCCAGCTGTCAACTCGTCCATTCTTCCTACCAAGCATCTCAACCTGCCATCCAACTTTTACGAAGACCCCAAGCGCCTTACCCAACTTGCCGCCTACCTCCAACCCGACCATATTCTCCCTCGATATGGAGAGTTCATTTTCAAGACCCTGCTCCGCGCCAACGCCATGCAATATCTGTTTCAGTACCAAGACCCCAAGCCAACGTGTGTCTTCTGTCGTGTCAATGAGACATACGAACATTTCCTGTTCTCTTGTGGATACGGCCAATCTGTTTGGTATTACTTCAAGGCAATCCAGCGACTGCTCGAGTGTTCCTTTCCGTCCACGTGTCTGGAAATGTTCTACGAGACACCCAAGCCGGCCGATGGATACTACATCCGTGGATATCTGAAGATCTGGCCGATTGTCCGAGCCTGTGTGTATTATCAAATATGGCTCCAACGCGCCGATCGCACCTTTCGACCCGACCTCACAGCGAAGAGTCCGATCGAAGTTGCCATTCATGCTGCCTCTTTGATCAAGCTACATCTACAACAGCTCCTGGTTGATCTCCCTCTCAAGAAGGGATACGCCAAAGTATTCAATGTGCTCAAACGTCTATCTTCGGACCCCTGGTTACGTCAACATGTCATTCCTGACAGCACCGTTTCATGAGTGAGCATGACGATTCACCCTCCTCCACTCCTGTTCAATGACCACTTTGCCATATTCTGTTTACCAAACTCTATTTATACAGTACGAGGCAAATTAGTAAGTCATTAGGGCCTTTGCTCAAAAATAAGGTTAATACAACTCATTTAACCAAGGCAATTGTCAAGAAAATGGCTGCATTGACCAAGTCAGTGATAGCAGCATTCAACCCTACTGCCGGTCAGAACATCAAGTCGCCGCATTTGAGAGTCATTTTCAAGTCTTCTGCGCCTCCTGCAGTGTTGGTGTCAAAATCCGGCGACGCACTACGCGAAATCACCATTACGGACCCGTCGGGTCAGCCTTTTGTTGTTGTCTTTCAGCACAAGATCGCTGCTCTGAACAAGAAATTGCCTCCGTCCATTGCTTCACGACGTGCAGAGGCCAAGGCTGAAAAAGCGAAGGCAAAAGCGACCAAGGCAGAGGCAAAATCCCCTCCGTCAGAAGAAAAAGAACCTGAACATGATGGCGACGATCATGATCAAGACCCCGGAACACATGCGGAAGGCAACGCCGACTCATCTGAGGCATCTGGAGATCGTCAAGACGAACAACCACAGCCAACAGCTACTTCTCATAACTCTGATGTCGATATGTCTGGTGACAGCGATCCCCCTGGCCCTGACAATAATGGGCAAGACAAACAACAAGAAGATGTGGAAATGTCTACCAACGAACCGCCCGCTCCTGCTCCACCAAATGAGCAGCCTATGAACTCGCTGGACCTGCAATTGGTAACGGGCTACCGGTCTGGACCAGCTCCAAAACGTACTTTGCCTTCGTCCCCACGTTTGGACCCCCTGCCGACATCCAACCGTTTTCATATCCTCGAAGAAGAAGACGTGGAACTCTCGTTTGAAGACTTTGCAGTGCCTCGAATTGTGTTGGAAGATTCAAGTGCGCCACGCCCGAAAAAGACCAAAGGCAAAGCGAAGAAACAACGACTTAACAAGTCTGCTGCGGCCCACCTCGAACTGGCGAAGAAGATTATTCGAGACAAGAAGGTCGAAGGCAGTATCACCGAATGTCAACGCATTTTGCGAGATGACCCTCAGCTGGTTGCACATGCTATGTACGCACAAGACGAAGTAGACCTCAGTTTGTTTCAGTCACTTGTTGCAACCAAGACTATTGAGCGCAAGATGGTTTTGTTAAAAGCTCAAGGCAAGCCTCACAACTACAAACATCACGTCAACTTCATGGCTCAATCCAAGATTCACCCGGCAGAAATCCTGGAAGAATTGACCACGGACATACCAGAGATCAAGCGCATCCTCTTTGCACTTGCTACGGTTGACTTATTCCTCTCAAATCGGGCCCCAGACCTCTACACAAACTCGGAGGCGCTGACTGTTCTATTGAACCAAGAAGCAACAAGATTGCCTGACACCAACTGCTTGACGGACTGGTCGCTGTTTGCTTTGATCGAAAACTTCAGCGACAATCTCGAGAAGTTCACTTTGCCGGCTCCCGTCTTGTCGGCCATCTCGATGCTCAAAAGCATCACCAACAATTACCACATCGACGAGCTCTGCAGCAAAGCTCACCATTTCATGAACGCTGACGAAATTGATCCCCTCGATTTGGAGGACGATCAACTCTAAGGCTTCTATCCCCTGCTTCAATCCATTGCAACCTACCCTCTGACCCCTCCATTCTACTCAATTTCATCTGTACTCGTGATGATTGACAACAACTTCTCCAATGTCCCAACTGAACTCGTGGACTGGGACCCACAAATCATCTCCCTCAACACCAATGGCTTCTCAACAGTCATCGGTACATCCTTGACAAACTGTCAAGTGTTCACGACGTTTCCTTTATCCAAGAACCCGTTTCCGCACGCCAAGTTTCCACGACCGTGTTGCATTCCATTGGCAACGCATCACAAACCACGAAGGCTCTTTGTTCTTTGAAGAGCCTATTTACCCTGAAGTATCCACATCGCCAGCCACTGGAGGTCTGGCTACGTTGATTCATCCTCACTCTCCTTTGAAGAACGCCACTCAAGTCCCCCATGACAACCCAGTGCTTCGTGGTCGTTATCTACAAGTGCGATGTACTCTGGGTCCACTGACAGTCGTTCTCCACAATATCTACGCGCCGGCAGCCTTCCAAGAACGATCAAGTTACTTCGAAGAATTGCCACGCGACTTTCCTCCACATGCGCTCCACATTGTTGGAGGAGATTTCAACTGCACTCTCACAAAGATTTGGATTCGTTGAGACCCAGTACCTCCACCATGGCTGCACCCTTCAACTCGAACAATGGATGCATAGCTTGTCTCTGGTGGATCTGTTTCGCCGTCAAAACCCCTTGGCACGAGCCTTCACAAGTCCTACACTCACCAACCGACTCGACTACATCTTTTGTTCGTCCACATTGGCGGGTCTTCGTCATTGGAAGGCGACGCACATGCCACACGTTCCACAGGCTGACCACGTGGCTTGTCGTATCATCACAAAGCGTCAAACACTGCGCCATGGCTCTGGATCATGGAAAGCTCCAACTTGGCTACTTCGTCTACCACGAGCAGCCGAGATTGTTCATGGATGTCTGGATCGATTTTTGGACAAGTCTCCATCATTCCACAATATCTCCAAGGCCTACGACATGCTGGTCAATGATATCCGCTCCCAACTCAAAGAATTCCATTCTCAACGCTTGGAGAAACAACGTTTGCCGTTGAAGCAGTTAACTGTTGAGATCGCTTCACTTTTGCAAGTCCCTAACATGCGTCAAGATTCAGTGCTGGTGGAACGAGTGCGCGATCTTCAAAAAGCAAATCCACGAGCTGCAGGATCGTGACAAGCAGTTTCGACAAGACCAGGCGTTCCAACTTCACTTGTACAAAGCAGAGCGCTCGTCCAAGTTCCACTTCATGTCCCCTGTCCCTACCCCTTGAAGAAGACAGTCTTCAAAGAGTTGGTGGATGTCAATGGAATATTGTCTCCAATCAGCAAGGCATGTCTGGCGTCCTGGTCGACTACTACAAGGACTTGTTTGCAGCTCCCGAGGTGCTGTGACCTGGAGACGAAGTTTCGTCATTTCTAACCCCATTGACTCGACACAAGCAACTGCCAGAGCAAGCCCAGCAAGAGCTGTCGGCTCCCTTGCGCGCCAACGAGTTCTATCATGCTATTCGACACAGCAGTTCGAACTCAGCGCCAGGTCCCAACGCTTTGCCATTCGAAGTCCTCAAACTCGCACCTCACAAGTGGTCGTTGGTATTGGAGCTGCTATTCACACACCAGCTCCATTCTCACCCTCGCTTGACTCCCATGCAACTTGTCAGTACGCTCGTGTTGCTGCACAAGAAAGGCCTCAAGTCACAAGCCAAGAACTATCGGCCCATTAGCCTACTCAACACGGATGTGAAAATCCTGACGAGTATTCTGGCTTATCGACTCCAGCGCCACATTCGACACATCATCCACCCGGACCAGCAAGGCTTTATCCGTCGAAGCAATATCCAAACAACATTGCACGACTGGATGACATGCTGCACCACATCAAACTACACAGTCCGTCCTCGATGGTGGCACTGCTCGACTTTGAGAAAGCTTTCGATCGCGTGGACCACGCGTACTTGCTCCGTGTCCTCCGTCACTATGGCTTTCCCGAAACGTTTGTTGACATGGTTCGCGTACTGTACTCGGGCCGAAAATCTCGCATCTTGGTGAACGGCTTCTTGTCCAAGCCAGTTCACATCTCACGCGGTGTGTTGCAAGGTGATCCACTGTCGCCACTTCTGTTTGTGATCGCTTTGGAACCCATGTGCCAACTCCTCCGGCAACACTCCACTATGGCATCAAGTGTGGGGATCGCTACCACACTGGGAGTTACTTGCCGACGACTTCGCAACTCTATGCTGCAAATGAGACGTGCCTCCACCGGCAGCTTGCATTGGTTCGAACCTTTTGCGACAAGTCTGGTTTCCGACTCAACGTAGACAAGACCCAGATTCTGACCTACAGCCAGTTGAATGGGACCCTTGCCTCACTACAAGTTACTTCCGACAGTCCTTGAAGGCTCTTGGTATCTTGGTCGCGCCCAATCTTTCTCCATTGGCACGTTTCAATTACGTGTTTGAGAAGTTTGTGGCTCGCTTGTCTTTGTGGCTCTACAAGGCTCGAACCATGGCCGGAAAGGTCACTATCCTGCACAGCATATGTCTGCCTGTGTTGTTGGTACCAACTGGCTTTTGTCCCAGCTGACAAAGACCTGGCCAAAAAGATCGACAAGGTCATGCTTCAATTTATGCATGGTGAAGAAATCAACCCATCATCCTCTGTTCATGGCCTCCGCTTGATCAAGAAGAGATCATATTCATGCCGAAGAAGTCCGGTGGCTTCGGCCTGCATCATGCACTGGCCTTATGGCAACAACACAACCGCTCTGTCATGATCAGATGCATGCAAGCCATCACCACTCCACCCCGCAAGTCTGCCATGTCTGCCTGGATTACGCCGGGTTATACTCTCCTCGAGCATGCTTTTCATCCATGGGGTTCCCCCGAAATCTCCTCTTGCAAATGGTACTTCGCATTCATCCGACAACTGTACAAGAATCCCAATATCACTCCAATGTGGAAAGCGTTATTGAGTAGCTGGTTTGATTCCGCTGACTCCGTACGGCTGTCCAAATCACATCTCATCCTTGATGTTCCCCCTTTGGCACAACTCGTATCTGCCTGGACTCGAAGACCTATACGATCAGTGCTCAACATCGACGCAAGACCAAGCCAATGTATTGGCTTCGCTTCACATCACGAAGTTGTCGCATTTGTTGACTCCGTGTCAGCGAGTGTGGCCAGCTTCGATCTTGTTCGACAAAATCAACCGTGCCTGCCGCCAAGCCAATTTTGTCCCTCCAACGAAACAATGGATCTCAATCTTGGTGACCAAGTTATCACGATTGTTTGATATTGTTTCTGAAGAGGATGCTCCGGTTTTCCACTTGCCCACGCCTAACTCTGAATGGATGGAATGGCACTGGATGATTCACCCTGACTCGAGTCCGATCTTGTTATCGCTTGCGACTCCGAAATCGGCTAAGATCAGAGCTTCTCCAGCTGTCAACTCGTCCATTCTTCCTACCAAGCATCTCAACCTGCCATCCAACTTTTACGAAGACCCCAAGCGCCTTACCCAACTTGCCGCCTACCTCCAACCCGACCATATTCTCCCTCGATATGGAGAGTTCATTTTCAAGACCCTGCTCCGCGCCAACGCCATGCAATATCTGTTTCAGTACCAAGACCCCAAGCCAACGTGTGTCTTCTGTCGTGTCAATGAGACATACGAACATTTCCTGTTCTCTTGTGGATACGGCCAATCTGTTTGGTATTACTTCAAGGCAATCCAGCGACTGCTCGAGTGTTCCTTTCCGTCCACGTGTCTGGAAATGTTCTACGAGACACCCAAGCCGGCCGATGGATACTACATCCGTGGATATCTGAAGATCTGGCCGATTGTCCGAGCCTGTGTGTATTATCAAATATGGCTCCAACGCGCCGATCGCACCTTTCGACCCGACCTCACAGCGAAGAGTCCGATGGAAGTTGCCATTCATGCTGCCTCTTTGATCAAGCTACATCTACAACAGCTCCTGGTTGATCTCCCTCTCAAGAAGGGATACGCCAAAGTATTCAATGTGCTCAAACGTCTATCTTCGGACCCCTGGTTACGTCAACATGTCATTCCTGACAGCACCGTTTCATGAGTGAGCATGACGATTCACCCTCCTCCACTCCTGTTCAATGACCACTTTGCCATATTCTGTTTACCAAACTCTATTTATACAGTACGAGGCAAATTAGTAAGTCATTAGGGCCTTTGCTCAAAATAAGGTTAATACAACTCATTTAACCGAGAAAAAGTGCATTTTTCATAAGAATGCACTCCAGAATCTCTTTTGGAGTGGAAAATTTCTGTGAAAACACAACTTTGTCGAATAACCACAAAACTTGGTAACATCAGAGTACATAATGTTTAGAAAAAGTCCGCCTCAAGTGAAACACACACAAAAAAAACATAATTCGTTGGACAAGAAATCCCACAAAATTCAGTCGATAATTGGCACGGGCATAGTCTCAAGCCAAAATCTAGATACACGCTGCTATTTCCTGAAAAGTGCGCTCCACAACCTCCTCATACAGAAATACTCAACTTTTCTCCTCATATCACACAAATCATTTCCTAGTTGCATATCATACAAACAAAATCACAAAAAGCAAACATTTTCTCCACACAATACAAGCCGAACATCATCAAATCTGCTTCATTCTACATCACAACCTAGTTATCCAATTCAATTAGACCTTAAATTCGTTTCTTCACACTTTGGACACCA
>JAJGMV010000212.1:0-42788 GCA_021527685.1 Aphanomyces euteiches
TTGGAGCACGTCATTTGGTTCAGATATTCAAACTCGGAGTGGAATGAACTCCAGAGCCAGTATAGCGTATGACATGGATATGTAAACCTGTCCTCCCGTTGACAGCACTGTCATCCACGAAGACAGATCTTTTGTGTGAGGCAGAATGATGTGGGGTCGAGTGGATGTATATGTAGGGTCTTGGTTGAGGATATGAATGGAGCGAGGGTGAACCATGTGTGGGTACTGAAGTGATGGTAAAAAGAGAGGGAAAAAGATTTTCCCTAACCGGGACTCGAACCCGGGTCGTATGGGTGAAAGCCATATATCCTAACCGCCTAGACTATTAGGGAACCATACTTACGACCACAATACACCATACCATACACATCATACAACACTCACTACACGTCCATACATACTACTCACACCACTCACACTATGACACACCTTCACTCCTCTTTCGTATTCATCTGTCCTCATCACAAACGAGACTCCTGTCAACTCTATCTTCTTATTCGACTCAACAAATCCCAAACACAACGCGCTTGTCCTACCAACATGCTTTGAAGACAAACCTCGCACGTATGACTCGGATAACTATACCGACCCCATGCAATTCGAGTCGTTCACGGATCACATGAAAATGCTCGGATTGGAAACAGTTCATCTGCACCCTGTGTGTTTCTCGTACGAGTGTGCGTGGAGCTCTCGACGTCGAGCCAACTTCAAACATGCATACCGTGGTACATTCAAACGAGACAAACAATCGTACAGCCAAACTTAGAGTGTATATCAAAAGCTTCAGATCATACGGTTGATGCTACATTTCAACGAGTCCAGGATTTGTTTATCTGTTTCGAATAAGGGACTTTGCTGGGGTCCAACGAACCTTGTTTTCGATCGCACAAAAAAGAGAGGCTTTTGGAGCACGTCATTTGGTTCAGATATTCAAACTCGGAGTGGAATGAACTCCAGAGCCAGTATAGCGTATGACATGGATATGTAACCTGTCTCCCGTTGACAGCACTGTCATCCACGAAGACAGATCTTTTGTGTGAGGCAGAATGATGTGGGGTCGAGTGGATGTATATGTAGGGTCTTGGTTGAGGATATGAATGGAGCGAGGGTGAACCATGTGTGGGGTACTGAAGTGATGGTAAAAAGAGAGGGAAAAAGATTTTCCCTAACCGGGACTCGAACCCGGGTCGTAATGGGTGAAAAGCCATATATCTAACCGCCTAGACTATTAGGGAACCATACTTACGACCACAATACACCATACCATACACATCATACAACACTCACTACACACGTCCATACATACTACTCACACCACTCACACTATGACACACCTTCACTCCTCTTTCGTATTCATCTGTCCTCATCACAAACGAGACTCCTGTCAACTCTATCTTCTTATTCGTTTCAACAAATCCCAAACACAACGCGCTTTGTCCTACCAACATGCTTTGAAGACAAACCTCGCACGTATGACTCGGATAACTATACCGACCCCATGCAATTCGAGTCGTTCACGGATCCACATGAAAATGCTCGGATTGGAAACAGTTCATCTGCACCCTGTGTGGTTTCTCGTACGAGTGTGCGTGGAGCTCTCGACGTCGAGCCAACTTCAAACATGCATACCGTGGTACATTCAAACGAGACAAACAATCGTACAGCCAAACTTAGAGTGTATATCAAAAGCTTCAGATCATACGGTTGATGCTACATTTCAACGAGTCCAGGATTTGTTTATCTGTTTCGAATAAGGGACTTTGCTGGGGTCCAACGAACCTTGTTTTCGATCGCACAAAAAAAGAGAGGCTTTTGGAGCACGTCATTTGGTTCAGATATTCAAACTCGGAGTGGAATGAACTCCAGAGCCAGTATAGCGTATGACATGGATATGTAAACCTGTCCTCCGGTCCCGTTGACAGCACTGTCATCCACGAAGACAGATCTTTTGTGTGTGAGGCAGAATGATGTGGGGTCGAGTGGATGTATATGTAGGGTCTTGGTTGAGGATATGAATGGAGCGAGGGTGAACCATGTGTGGGTACTGAAGTGATGGTAAAAAGAGAGGGAAAAAGATTTTCCCTAACCGGGACTCGAACCCGGGTCGTATGGGTGAAAGCCATATATCCTAACCGCCTAGACTATTAGGGAACCATACTTACGACCACAATACACCATACCATACACATCATACAACACTCACTACACACGTCCATACATACTACTCACACCACTCACACTATGACACACCTTCACTCCTCTTTCGTATTCATCTGTCCTCATCACAAACGAGACTCCTGTCAACTCTATCTTCTTATTCGACTCAACAAATCCCAAACACAACGCGCTTGTCCTACCAACATGCTTTGAAGACAAACCTCGCACGTATGACTCGGATAACTATACCGACCCCATGCAATTCGAGTCGTTCACGGATCACATGAAAATGCTCGGATTGGAAACAGTTCATCTGCACCCTGTGTGTTTCTCGTACGAGTGTGCGTGGAGCTCTCGACGTCGAGCCAACTTCAAACATGCATACCGTGGTACATTCAAACGAGACAAACAATCGTACAGCCAAACTTAGAGTGTATATCAAAAGCTTCAGATCATACGGTTGATGCTACATTTCAACGAGTCCAGGATTTGTTTATCTGTTTCGAATAAGGGACTTTGCTGGGGTCCAACGAACCTTGTTTTCGATCGCACAAAAAAGAGAGGCTTTTGGAGCACGTCATTTGGTTCAGATATTCAAACTCGGAGTGGAATGAACTCCAGAGCCAGTATAGCGTATGACATGGATATGTAAACCTGTCCTCCCGTTGACAGCACTGTCATCCACGAAGACAGATCTTTTGTGTGAGGCAGAATGATGTGGGGTCGAGTGGATGTATATGTAGGGTCTTGGTTGAGGATATGAATGGAGCGAGGGTGAACCATGTGTGGGTACTGAAGTGATGGTAAAAAGAGAGGGAAAAAGATTTTCCCTAACCGGGACTCGAACCCGGGTCGTATGGGTGAAAGCCATATATCCTAACCGCCTAGACTATTAGGGAACCATACTTACGACCACAATACACCATACCATACACATCATACAACACTCACTACACACGTCCATACATACTACTCACACCACTCACACTATGACACACCTTCACTCCTCTTTCGTATTCATCTGTCCTCATCACAAACGAGACTCCTGTCAACTCTATCTTCTTATTCGACTCAACAAATCCCAAACACAACGCGCTTGTCCTACCAACATGCTTTGAAGACAAACCTCGCACGTATGACTCGGATAACTATACCGACCCCATGCAATTCGAGTCGTTCACGGATCACATGAAAATGCTCGGATTGGAAACAGTTCATCTGCACCCTGTGTGTTTCTCGTACGAGTGTGCGTGGAGCTCTCGACGTCGAGCCAACTTCAAACATGCATACCGTGGTACATTCAAACGAGACAAACAATCGTACAGCCAAACTTAGAGTGTATATCAAAAGCTTCAGATCATACGGTTGATGCTACATTTCAACGAGTCCAGGATTTGTTTATCTGTTTCGAATAAGGGACTTTGCTGGGGTCCAACGAACCTTGTTTTCGATCGCACAAAAAAGAGAGGCTTTTGGAGCACGTCATTTGGTTCAGATATTCAAACTCGGAGTGGAATGAACTCCAGAGCCAGTATAGCGTATGACATGGATATGTAAACCTGTCCTCCCGTTGACAGCACTGTCATCCACGAAGACAGATCTTTTGTGTGAGGCAGAATGATGTGGGGTCGAGTGGATGTATATGTAGGGTCTTGGTTGAGGATATGAATGGAGCGAGGGTGAACCATGTGTGGGTACTGAAGTGATGGTAAAAAGAGAGGGAAAAAGATTTTCCCTAACCGGGACTCGAACCCGGGTCGTATGGGTGAAAGCCATATATCCTAACCGCCTAGACTATTAGGGAACCATACTTACGACCACAATACACCATACCATACACATCATACAACACTCACTACACACGTCCATACATACTACTCACACCACTCACACTATGACACACCTTCACTCCTTCTCTTTCGTATTCATCTGTCCTCATCACAAACGAGACTCCTGTCAACTCTATCTTCTTATTCGACTCAACAAATCCCAAACACAACGCGCTTGTCCTACCAACATGCTTTGAAGACAAACCTCGCACGTATGACTCGGATAACTATACCGACCCCATGCAATTCGAGTCGTTCACGGATCACATGAAAATGCTCGGATTGGAAACAGTTCATCTGCACCCTGTGTGTTTCTCGTACGAGTGTGCGTGGAGCTCTCGACGTCGAGCCAACTTCAAACATGCATACCGTGGTACATTCAAACGAGACAAACAATCGTACAGCCAAACTTAGAGTGTATATCAAAAGCTTCAGATCATACGGTTGATGCTACATTTCAACGAGTCCAGGATTTGTTTATCTGTTTCGAATAAGGGACTTTGCTGGGGTCCAACGAACCTTGTTTTCGATCGCACAAAAAAGAGAGGCTTTTGGAGCACGTCATTTGGTTCAGATATTCAAACTCGGAGTGGAATGAACTCCAGAGCCAGTATAGCGTATGACATGGATATGTAAACCTGTCCTCCCGTTGACAGCACTGTCATCCACGAAGACAGATCTTTTGTGTGAGGCAGAATGATGTGGGGTCGAGTGGATGTATATGTAGGGTCTTGGTTGAGGATATGAATGGAGCGAGGGTGAACCATGTGTGGGTACTGAAGTGATGGTAAAAAGAGAGGGAAAAAGATTTTCCCTAACCGGGACTCGAACCCGGGTCGTATGGGTGAAAGCCATATATCCTAACCGCCTAGACTATTAGGGAACCATACTTACGACCACAATACACCATACCATACACATCATACAACACTCACTACACACGTCCATACATACTACTCACACCACTCACACTATGACACACCTTCACTCCTTCTCTTTCGTATTCATCTGTCCTCATCACAAACGAGACTCCTGTCAACTCTATCTTCTTATTCGACTCAACAAATCCCAAACACAACGCGCTTGTCCTACCAACATGCTTTGAAGACAAACCTCGCACGTATGACTCGGATAACTATACCGACCCCATGCAATTCGAGTCGTTCACGGATCACATGAAAATGCTCGGATTGGAAACAGTTCATCTGCACCCTGTGTGTTTCTCGTACGAGTGTGCGTGGAGCTCTCGACGTCGAGCCAACTTCAAACATGCATACCGTGGTACATTCAAACGAGACAAACAATCGTACAGCCAAACTTAGAGTGTATATCAAAAGCTTCAGATCATACGGTTGATGCTACATTTCAACGAGTCCAGGATTTGTTTATCTGTTTCGAATAAGGGACTTTGCTGGGGTCCAACGAACCTTGTTTTCGATCGCACAAAAAAGAGAGGCTTTTGGAGCACGTCATTTGGTTCAGATATTCAAACTCGGAGTGGAATGAACTCCAGAGCCAGTATAGCGTATGACATGGATATGTAAACCTGTCCTCCCGTTGACAGCACTGTCATCCACGAAGACAGATCTTTTGTGTGAGGCAGAATGATGTGGGGTCGAGTGGATGTATATGTAGGGTCTTGGTTGAGGATATGAATGGAGCGAGGGTGAACCATGTGTGGGTACTGAAGTGATGGTAAAAAGAGAGGGAAAAAGATTTTCCCTAACCGGGACTCGAACCCGGGTCGTATGGGTGAAAGCCATATATCCTAACCGCCTAGACTATTAGGGAACCATACTTACGACCACAATACACCATACCATACACATCATACAACACTCACTACACACGTCCATACATACTACTCACACCACTCACACTATGACACACCTTCACTCCTTCTCTTTCGTATTCATCTGTCCTCATCACAAACGAGACTCCTGTCAACTCTATCTTCTTATTCGACTCAACAAATCCCAAACACAACGCGCTTGTCCTACCAACATGCTTTGAAGACAAACCTCGCACGTATGACTCGGATAACTATACCGACCCCATGCAATTCGAGTCGTTCACGGATCACATGAAAATGCTCGGATTGGAAACAGTTCATCTGCACCCTGTGTGTTTCTCGTACGAGTGTGCGTGGAGCTCTCGACGTCGAGCCAACTTCAAACATGCATACCGTGGTACATTCAAACGAGACAAACAATCGTACAGCCAAACTTAGAGTGTATATCAAAAGCTTCAGATCATACGGTTGATGCTACATTTCAACGAGTCCAGGATTTGTTTATCTGTTTCGAATAAGGGACTTTGCTGGGGTCCAACGAACCTTGTTTTCGATCGCACAAAAAAGAGAGGCTTTTGGAGCACGTCATTTGGTTCAGATATTCAAACTCGGAGTGGAATGAACTCCAGAGCCAGTATAGCGTATGACATGGATATGTAAACCTGTCCTCCCGTTGACAGCACTGTCATCCACGAAGACAGATCTTTTGTGTGAGGCAGAATGATGTGGGGTCGAGTGGATGTATATGTAGGGTCTTGGTTGAGGATATGAATGGAGCGAGGGTGAACCATGTGTGGGTACTGAAGTGATGGTAAAAAGAGAGGGAAAAAGATTTTCCCTAACCGGGACTCGAACCCGGGTCGTATGGGTGAAAGCCATATATCCTAACCGCCTAGACTATTAGGGAACCATACTTACGACCACAATACACCATACCATACACATCATACAACACTCACTACACACGTCCATACATACTACTCACACCACTCACACTATGACACACCTTCACTCCTCTTTCGTATTCATCTGTCCTCATCACAAACGAGACTCCTGTCAACTCTATCTTCTTATTCGACTCAACAAATCCCAAACACAACGCGCTTGTCCTACCAACATGCTTTGAAGACAAACCTCGCACGTATGACTCGGATAACTATACCGACCCCATGCAATTCGAGTCGTTCACGGATCACATGAAAATGCTCGGATTGGAAACAGTTCATCTGCACCCTGTGTGTTTCTCGTACGAGTGTGCGTGGAGCTCTCGACGTCGAGCCAACTTCAAACATGCATACCGTGGTACATTCAAACGAGACAAACAATCGTACAGCCAAACTTAGAGTGTATATCAAAAGCTTCAGATCATACGGTTGATGCTACATTTCAACGAGTCCAGGATTTGTTTATCTGTTTCGAATAAGGGACTTTGCTGGGGTCCAACGAACCTTGTTTTCGATCGCACAAAAAAGAGAGGCTTTTGGAGCACGTCATTTGGTTCAGATATTCAAACTCGGAGTGGAATGAACTCCAGAGCCAGTATAGCGTATGACATGGATATGTAAACCTGTCCTCCCGTTGACAGCACTGTCATCCACGAAGACAGATCTTTTGTGTGAGGCAGAATGATGTGGGGTCGAGTGGATGTATATGTAGGGTCTTGGTTGAGGATATGAATGGAGCGAGGGTGAACCATGTGTGGGTACTGAAGTGATGGTAAAAAGAGAGGGAAAAAGATTTTCCCTAACCGGGACTCGAACCCGGGTCGTATGGGTGAAAGCCATATATCCTAACCGCCTAGACTATTAGGGAACCATACTTACGACCACAATACACCATACCATACACATCATACAACACTCACTACACACGTCCATACATACTACTCACACCACTCACACTATGACACACCTTCACTCCTTCTCTTTCGTATTCATCTGTCCTCATCACAAACGAGACTCCTGTCAACTCTATCTTCTTATTCGACTCAACAAATCCCAAACACAACGCGCTTGTCCTACCAACATGCTTTGAAGACAAACCTCGCACGTATGACTCGGATAACTATACCGACCCCATGCAATTCGAGTCGTTCACGGATCACATGAAAATGCTCGGATTGGAAACAGTTCATCTGCACCCTGTGTGTTTCTCGTACGAGTGTGCGTGGAGCTCTCGACGTCGAGCCAACTTCAAACATGCATACCGTGGTACATTCAAACGAGACAAACAATCGTACAGCCAAACTTAGAGTGTATATCAAAAGCTTCAGATCATACGGTTGATGCTACATTTCAACGAGTCCAGGATTTGTTTATCTGTTTCGAATAAGGGACTTTGCTGGGGTCCAACGAACCTTGTTTTCGATCGCACAAAAAAGAGAGGCTTTTGGAGCACGTCATTTGGTTCAGATATTCAAACTCGGAGTGGAATGAACTCCAGAGCCAGTATAGCGTATGACATGGATATGTAAACCTGTCCTCCCGTTGACAGCACTGTCATCCACGAAGACAGATCTTTTGTGTGAGGCAGAATGATGTGGGGTCGAGTGGATGTATATGTAGGGTCTTGGTTGAGGATATGAATGGAGCGAGGGTGAACCATGTGTGGGTACTGAAGTGATGGTAAAAAGAGAGGGAAAAAGATTTTCCCTAACCGGGACTCGAACCCGGGTCGTATGGGTGAAAGCCATATATCCTAACCGCCTAGACTATTAGGGAACCATACTTACGACCACAATACACCATACCATACACATCATACAACACTCACTACACACGTCCATACATACTACTCACACCACTCACACTATGACACACCTTCACTCCTCTTTCGTATTCATCTGTCCTCATCACAAACGAGACTCCTGTCAACTCTATCTTCTTATTCGACTCAACAAATCCCAAACACAACGCGCTTGTCCTACCAACATGCTTTGAAGACAAACCTCGCACGTATGACTCGGATAACTATACCGACCCCATGCAATTCGAGTCGTTCACGGATCACATGAAAATGCTCGGATTGGAAACAGTTCATCTGCACCCTGTGTGTTTCTCGTACGAGTGTGCGTGGAGCTCTCGACGTCGAGCCAACTTCAAACATGCATACCGTGGTACATTCAAACGAGACAAACAATCGTACAGCCAAACTTAGAGTGTATATCAAAAGCTTCAGATCATACGGTTGATGCTACATTTCAACGAGTCCAGGATTTGTTTATCTGTTTCGAATAAGGGACTTTGCTGGGGTCCAACGAACCTTGTTTTCGATCGCACAAAAAAGAGAGGCTTTTGGAGCACGTCATTTGGTTCAGATATTCAAACTCGGAGTGGAATGAACTCCAGAGCCAGTATAGCGTATGACATGGATATGTAAACCTGTCCTCCCGTTGACAGCACTGTCATCCACGAAGACAGATCTTTTGTGTGAGGCAGAATGATGTGGGGTCGAGTGGATGTATATGTAGGGTCTTGGTTGAGGATATGAATGGAGCGAGGGTGAACCATGTGTGGGTACTGAAGTGATGGTAAAAAGAGAGGGAAAAAGATTTTCCCTAACCGGGACTCGAACCCGGGTCGTATG
The DNA here is from genome assembly GCA_021527685.1 of Aphanomyces euteiches. NCBI lineage: Eukaryota > Oomycota > Saprolegniomycetes > Saprolegniales > Verrucalvaceae > Aphanomyces > Aphanomyces euteiches. Next base: position 9,364 of record JAJGMV010000212.1, read on the forward strand.
GGTGAAAGCCATATATCCTAACCGCCTAGACTATTAGGGAACCATACTTACGACCACAATACACCATACCATACACATCATACAACACTCACTACACACGTCCATACATACTACTCACACCACTCACACTATGACACACCTTCACTCCTCTTTCGTATTCATCTGTCCTCATCACAAACGAGACTCCTGTCAACTCTATCTTCTTATTCGACTCAACAAATCCCAAACACAACGCGCTTGTCCTACCAACATGCTTTGAAGACAAACCTCGCACGTATGACTCGGATAACTATACCGACCCCATGCAATTCGAGTCGTTCACGGATCACATGAAAATGCTCGGATTGGAAACAGTTCATCTGCACCCTGTGTGTTTCTCGTACGAGTGTGCGTGGAGCTCTCGACGTCGAGCCAACTTCAAACATGCATACCGTGGTACATTCAAACGAGACAAACAATCGTACAGCCAAACTTAGAGTGTATATCAAAAGCTTCAGATCATACGGTTGATGCTACATTTCAACGAGTCCAGGATTTGTTTATCTGTTTCGAATAAGGGACTTTGCTGGGGTCCAACGAACCTTGTTTTCGATCGCACAAAAAAGAGAGGCTTTTGGAGCACGTCATTTGGTTCAGATATTCAAACTCGGAGTGGAATGAACTCCAGAGCCAGTATAGCGTATGACATGGATATGTAAACCTGTCCTCCCGTTGACAGCACTGTCATCCACGAAGACAGATCTTTTGTGTGAGGCAGAATGATGTGGGGTCGAGTGGATGTATATGTAGGGTCTTGGTTGAGGATATGAATGGAGCGAGGGTGAACCATGTGTGGGTACTGAAGTGATGGTAAAAAGAGAGGGAAAAAGATTTTCCCTAACCGGGACTCGAACCCGGGTCGTATGGGTGAAAGCCATATATCCTAACCGCCTAGACTATTAGGGAACCATACTTACGACCACAATACACCATACCATACACATCATACAACACTCACTACACACGTCCATACATACTACTCACACCACTCACACTATGACACACCTTCACTCCTCTCTTTCGTATTCATCTGTCCTCATCACAAACGAGACTCCTGTCAACTCTATCTTCTTATTCGACTCAACAAATCCCAAACACAACGCGCTTGTCCTACCAACATGCTTTGAAGACAAACCTCGCACGTATGACTCGGATAACTATACCGACCCCATGCAATTCGAGTCGTTCACGGATCACATGAAAATGCTCGGATTGGAAACAGTTCATCTGCACCCTGTGTGTTTCTCGTACGAGTGTGCGTGGAGCTCTCGACGTCGAGCCAACTTCAAACATGCATACCGTGGTACATTCAAACGAGACAAACAATCGTACAGCCAAACTTAGAGTGTATATCAAAAGCTTCAGATCATACGGTTGATGCTACATTTCAACGAGTCCAGGATTTGTTTATCTGTTTCGAATAAGGGACTTTGCTGGGGTCCAACGAACCTTGTTTTCGATCGCACAAAAAAGAGAGGCTTTTGGAGCACGTCATTTGGTTCAGATATTCAAACTCGGAGTGGAATGAACTCCAGAGCCAGTATAGCGTATGACATGGATATGTAAACCTGTCCTCCCGTTGACAGCACTGTCATCCACGAAGACAGATCTTTTGTGTGAGGCAGAATGATGTGGGGTCGAGTGGATGTATATGTAGGGTCTTGGTTGAGGATATGAATGGAGCGAGGGTGAACCATGTGTGGGTACTGAAGTGATGGTAAAAAGAGAGGGAAAAAGATTTTCCCTAACCGGGACTCGAACCCGGGTCGTATGGGTGAAAGCCATATATCCTAACCGCCTAGACTATTAGGGAACCATACTTACGACCACAATACACCATACCATACACATCATACAACACTCACTACACACGTCCATACATACTACTCACACCACTCACACTATGACACACCTTCACTCCTCTTTCGTATTCATCTGTCCTCATCACAAACGAGACTCCTGTCAACTCTATCTTCTTATTCGACTCAACAAATCCCAAACACAACGCGCTTGTCCTACCAACATGCTTTGAAGACAAACCTCGCACGTATGACTCGGATAACTATACCGACCCCATGCAATTCGAGTCGTTCACGGATCACATGAAAATGCTCGGATTGGAAACAGTTCATCTGCACCCTGTGTGTTTCTCGTACGAGTGTGCGTGGAGCTCTCGACGTCGAGCCAACTTCAAACATGCATACCGTGGTACATTCAAACGAGACAAACAATCGTACAGCCAAACTTAGAGTGTATATCAAAAGCTTCAGATCATACGGTTGATGCTACATTTCAACGAGTCCAGGATTTGTTTATCTGTTTCGAATAAGGGACTTTGCTGGGGTCCAACGAACCTTGTTTTCGATCGCACAAAAAAGAGAGGCTTTTGGAGCACGTCATTTGGTTCAGATATTCAAACTCGGAGTGGAATGAACTCCAGAGCCAGTATAGCGTATGACATGGATATGTAAACCTGTCCTCCCGTTGACAGCACTGTCATCCACGAAGACAGATCTTTTGTGTGAGGCAGAATGATGTGGGGTCGAGTGGATGTATATGTAGGGTCTTGGTTGAGGATATGAATGGAGCGAGGGTGAACCATGTGTGGGTACTGAAGTGATGGTAAAAAGAGAGGGAAAAAGATTTTCCCTAACCGGGACTCGAACCCGGGTCGTATGGGTGAAAGCCATATATCCTAACCGCCTAGACTATTAGGGAACCATACTTACGACCACAATACACCATACCATACACATCATACAACACTCACTACACACGTCCATACATACTACTCACACCACTCACACTATGACACACCTTCACTCCTCTTTCGTATTCATCTGTCCTCATCACAAACGAGACTCCTGTCAACTCTATCTTCTTATTCGACTCAACAAATCCCAAACACAACGCGCTTGTCCTACCAACATGCTTTGAAGACAAACCTCGCACGTATGACTCGGATAACTATACCGACCCCATGCAATTCGAGTCGTTCACGGATCACATGAAAATGCTCGGATTGGAAACAGTTCATCTGCACCCTGTGTGTTTCTCGTACGAGTGTGCGTGGAGCTCTCGACGTCGAGCCAACTTCAAACATGCATACCGTGGTACATTCAAACGAGACAAACAATCGTACAGCCAAACTTAGAGTGTATATCAAAAGCTTCAGATCATACGGTTGATGCTACATTTCAACGAGTCCAGGATTTGTTTATCTGTTTCGAATAAGGGACTTTGCTGGGGTCCAACGAACCTTGTTTTCGATCGCACAAAAAAGAGAGGCTTTTGGAGCACGTCATTTGGTTCAGATATTCAAACTCGGAGTGGAATGAACTCCAGAGCCAGTATAGCGTATGACATGGATATGTAAACCTGTCCTCCCGTTGACAGCACTGTCATCCACGAAGACAGATCTTTTGTGTGAGGCAGAATGATGTGGGGTCGAGTGGATGTATATGTAGGGTCTTGGTTGAGGATATGAATGGAGCGAGGGTGAACCATGTGTGGGTACTGAAGTGATGGTAAAAAGAGAGGGAAAAAGATTTTCCCTAACCGGGACTCGAACCCGGGTCGTATGGGTGAAAGCCATATATCCTAACCGCCTAGACTATTAGGGAACCATACTTACGACCACAATACACCATACCATACACATCATACAACACTCACTACACACGTCCATACATACTACTCACACCACTCACACTATGACACACCTTCACTCCTCTTTCGTATTCATCTGTCCTCATCACAAACGAGACTCCTGTCAACTCTATCTTCTTATTCGACTCAACAAATCCCAAACACAACGCGCTTGTCCTACCAACATGCTTTGAAGACAAACCTCGCACGTATGACTCGGATAACTATACCGACCCCATGCAATTCGAGTCGTTCACGGATCACATGAAAATGCTCGGATTGGAAACAGTTCATCTGCACCCTGTGTGTTTCTCGTACGAGTGTGCGTGGAGCTCTCGACGTCGAGCCAACTTCAAACATGCATACCGTGGTACATTCAAACGAGACAAACAATCGTACAGCCAAACTTAGAGTGTATATCAAAAGCTTCAGATCATACGGTTGATGCTACATTTCAACGAGTCCAGGATTTGTTTATCTGTTTCGAATAAGGGACTTTGCTGGGGTCCAACGAACCTTGTTTTCGATCGCACAAAAAAGAGAGGCTTTTGGAGCACGTCATTTGGTTCAGATATTCAAACTCGGAGTGGAATGAACTCCAGAGCCAGTATAGCGTATGACATGGATATGTAAACCTGTCCTCCCGTTGACAGCACTGTCATCCACGAAGACAGATCTTTTGTGTGAGGCAGAATGATGTGGGGTCGAGTGGATGTATATGTAGGGTCTTGGTTGAGGATATGAATGGAGCGAGGGTGAACCATGTGTGGGTACTGAAGTGATGGTAAAAAGAGAGGGAAAAAGATTTTCCCTAACCGGGACTCGAACCCGGGTCGTATGGGTGAAAGCCATATATCCTAACCGCCTAGACTATTAGGGAACCATACTTACGACCACAATACACCATACCATACACATCATACAACACTCACTACACACGTCCATACATACTACTCACACCACTCACACTATGACACACCTTCACTCCTTCTCTTTCGTATTCATCTGTCCTCATCACAAACGAGACTCCTGTCAACTCTATCTTCTTATTCGACTCAACAAATCCCAAACACAACGCGCTTGTCCTACCAACATGCTTTGAAGACAAACCTCGCACGTATGACTCGGATAACTATACCGACCCCATGCAATTCGAGTCGTTCACGGATCACATGAAAATGCTCGGATTGGAAACAGTTCATCTGCACCCTGTGTGTTTCTCGTACGAGTGTGCGTGGAGCTCTCGACGTCGAGCCAACTTCAAACATGCATACCGTGGTACATTCAAACGAGACAAACAATCGTACAGCCAAACTTAGAGTGTATATCAAAAGCTTCAGATCATACGGTTGATGCTACATTTCAACGAGTCCAGGATTTGTTTATCTGTTTCGAATAAGGGACTTTGCTGGGGTCCAACGAACCTTGTTTTCGATCGCACAAAAAAGAGAGGCTTTTGGAGCACGTCATTTGGTTCAGATATTCAAACTCGGAGTGGAATGAACTCCAGAGCCAGTATAGCGTATGACATGGATATGTAAACCTGTCCTCCCGTTGACAGCACTGTCATCCACGAAGACAGATCTTTTGTGTGAGGCAGAATGATGTGGGGTCGAGTGGATGTATATGTAGGGTCTTGGTTGAGGATATGAATGGAGCGAGGGTGAACCATGTGTGGGTACTGAAGTGATGGTAAAAAGAGAGGGAAAAAGATTTTCCCTAACCGGGACTCGAACCCGGGTCGTATGGGTGAAAGCCATATATCCTAACCGCCTAGACTATTAGGGAACCATACTTACGACCACAATACACCATACCATACACATCATACAACACTCACTACACACGTCCATACATACTACTCACACCACTCACACTATGACACACCTTCACTCCTTCTCTTTCGTATTCATCTGTCCTCATCACAAACGAGACTCCTGTCAACTCTATCTTCTTATTCGACTCAACAAATCCCAAACACAACGCGCTTGTCCTACCAACATGCTTTGAAGACAAACCTCGCACGTATGACTCGGATAACTATACCGACCCCATGCAATTCGAGTCGTTCACGGATCACATGAAAATGCTCGGATTGGAAACAGTTCATCTGCACCCTGTGTGTTTCTCGTACGAGTGTGCGTGGAGCTCTCGACGTCGAGCCAACTTCAAACATGCATACCGTGGTACATTCAAACGAGACAAACAATCGTACAGCCAAACTTAGAGTGTATATCAAAAGCTTCAGATCATACGGTTGATGCTACATTTCAACGAGTCCAGGATTTGTTTATCTGTTTCGAATAAGGGACTTTGCTGGGGTCCAACGAACCTTGTTTTCGATCGCACAAAAAAGAGAGGCTTTTGGAGCACGTCATTTGGTTCAGATATTCAAACTCGGAGTGGAATGAACTCCAGAGCCAGTATAGCGTATGACATGGATATGTAAACCTGTCCTCCCGTTGACAGCACTGTCATCCACGAAGACAGATCTTTTGTGTGAGGCAGAATGATGTGGGGTCGAGTGGATGTATATGTAGGGTCTTGGTTGAGGATATGAATGGAGCGAGGGTGAACCATGTGTGGGTACTGAAGTGATGGTAAAAAGAGAGGGAAAAAGATTTTCCCTAACCGGGACTCGAACCCGGGTCGTATGGGTGAAAGCCATATATCCTAACCGCCTAGACTATTAGGGAACCATACTTACGACCACAATACACCATACCATACACATCATACAACACTCACTACACACGTCCATACATACTACTCACACCACTCACACTATGACACACCTTCACTCCTCTTTCGTATTCATCTGTCCTCATCACAAACGAGACTCCTGTCAACTCTATCTTCTTATTCGACTCAACAAATCCCAAACACAACGCGCTTGTCCTACCAACATGCTTTGAAGACAAACCTCGCACGTATGACTCGGATAACTATACCGACCCCATGCAATTCGAGTCGTTCACGGATCACATGAAAATGCTCGGATTGGAAACAGTTCATCTGCACCCTGTGTGTTTCTCGTACGAGTGTGCGTGGAGCTCTCGACGTCGAGCCAACTTCAAACATGCATACCGTGGTACATTCAAACGAGACAAACAATCGTACAGCCAAACTTAGAGTGTATATCAAAAGCTTCAGATCATACGGTTGATGCTACATTTCAACGAGTCCAGGATTTGTTTATCTGTTTCGAATAAGGGACTTTGCTGGGGTCCAACGAACCTTGTTTTCGATCGCACAAAAAAGAGAGGCTTTTGGAGCACGTCATTTGGTTCAGATATTCAAACTCGGAGTGGAATGAACTCCAGAGCCAGTATAGCGTATGACATGGATATGTAAACCTGTCCTCCCGTTGACAGCACTGTCATCCACGAAGACAGATCTTTTGTGTGAGGCAGAATGATGTGGGGTCGAGTGGATGTATATGTAGGGTCTTGGTTGAGGATATGAATGGAGCGAGGGTGAACCATGTGTGGGTACTGAAGTGATGGTAAAAAGAGAGGGAAAAAGATTTTCCCTAACCGGGACTCGAACCCGGGTCGTATGGGTGAAAGCCATATATCCTAACCGCCTAGACTATTAGGGAACCATACTTACGACCACAATACACCATACCATACACATCATACAACACTCACTACACACGTCCATACATACTACTCACACCACTCACACTATGACACACCTTCACTCCTCTTTCGTATTCATCTGTCCTCATCACAAACGAGACTCCTGTCAACTCTATCTTCTTATTCGACTCAACAAATCCCAAACACAACGCGCTTGTCCTACCAACATGCTTTGAAGACAAACCTCGCACGTATGACTCGGATAACTATACCGACCCCATGCAATTCGAGTCGTTCACGGATCACATGAAAATGCTCGGATTGGAAACAGTTCATCTGCACCCTGTGTGTTTCTCGTACGAGTGTGCGTGGAGCTCTCGACGTCGAGCCAACTTCAAACATGCATACCGTGGTACATTCAAACGAGACAAACAATCGTACAGCCAAACTTAGAGTGTATATCAAAAGCTTCAGATCATACGGTTGATGCTACATTTCAACGAGTCCAGGATTTGTTTATCTGTTTCGAATAAGGGACTTTGCTGGGGTCCAACGAACCTTGTTTTCGATCGCACAAAAAAGAGAGGCTTTTGGAGCACGTCATTTGGTTCAGATATTCAAACTCGGAGTGGAATGAACTCCAGAGCCAGTATAGCGTATGACATGGATATGTAAACCTGTCCTCCCGTTGACAGCACTGTCATCCACGAAGACAGATCTTTTGTGTGAGGCAGAATGATGTGGGGTCGAGTGGATGTATATGTAGGGTCTTGGTTGAGGATATGAATGGAGCGAGGGTGAACCATGTGTGGGTACTGAAGTGATGGTAAAAAGAGAGGGAAAAAGATTTTCCCTAACCGGGACTCGAACCCGGGTCGTATGGGTGAAAGCCATATATCCTAACCGCCTAGACTATTAGGGAACCATACTTACGACCACAATACACCATACCATACACATCATACAACACTCACTACACACGTCCATACATACTACTCACACCACTCACACTATGACACACCTTCACTCCTCTTTCGTATTCATCTGTCCTCATCACAAACGAGACTCCTGTCAACTCTATCTTCTTATTCGACTCAACAAATCCCAAACACAACGCGCTTGTCCTACCAACATGCTTTGAAGACAAACCTCGCACGTATGACTCGGATAACTATACCGACCCCATGCAATTCGAGTCGTTCACGGATCACATGAAAATGCTCGGATTGGAAACAGTTCATCTGCACCCTGTGTGTTTCTCGTACGAGTGTGCGTGGAGCTCTCGACGTCGAGCCAACTTCAAACATGCATACCGTGGTACATTCAAACGAGACAAACAATCGTACAGCCAAACTTAGAGTGTATATCAAAAGCTTCAGATCATACGGTTGATGCTACATTTCAACGAGTCCAGGATTTGTTTATCTGTTTCGAATAAGGGACTTTGCTGGGGTCCAACGAACCTTGTTTTCGATCGCACAAAAAAGAGAGGCTTTTGGAGCACGTCATTTGGTTCAGATATTCAAACTCGGAGTGGAATGAACTCCAGAGCCAGTATAGCGTATGACATGGATATGTAAACCTGTCCTCCCGTTGACAGCACTGTCATCCACGAAGACAGATCTTTTGTGTGAGGCAGAATGATGTGGGGTCGAGTGGATGTATATGTAGGGTCTTGGTTGAGGATATGAATGGAGCGAGGGTGAACCATGTGTGGGTACTGAAGTGATGGTAAAAAGAGAGGGAAAAAGATTTTCCCTAACCGGGACTCGAACCCGGGTCGTATGGGTGAAAGCCATATATCCTAACCGCCTAGACTATTAGGGAACCATACTTACGACCACAATACACCATACCATACACATCATACAACACTCACTACACACGTCCATACATACTACTCACACCACTCACACTATGACACACCTTCACTCCTCTTTCGTATTCATCTGTCCTCATCACAAACGAGACTCCTGTCAACTCTATCTTCTTATTCGACTCAACAAATCCCAAACACAACGCGCTTGTCCTACCAACATGCTTTGAAGACAAACCTCGCACGTATGACTCGGATAACTATACCGACCCCATGCAATTCGAGTCGTTCACGGATCACATGAAAATGCTCGGATTGGAAACAGTTCATCTGCACCCTGTGTGTTTCTCGTACGAGTGTGCGTGGAGCTCTCGACGTCGAGCCAACTTCAAACATGCATACCGTGGTACATTCAAACGAGACAAACAATCGTACAGCCAAACTTAGAGTGTATATCAAAAGCTTCAGATCATACGGTTGATGCTACATTTCAACGAGTCCAGGATTTGTTTATCTGTTTCGAATAAGGGACTTTGCTGGGGTCCAACGAACCTTGTTTTCGATCGCACAAAAAAGAGAGGCTTTTGGAGCACGTCATTTGGTTCAGATATTCAAACTCGGAGTGGAATGAACTCCAGAGCCAGTATAGCGTATGACATGGATATGTAAACCTGTCCTCCCGTTGACAGCACTGTCATCCACGAAGACAGATCTTTTGTGTGAGGCAGAATGATGTGGGGTCGAGTGGATGTATATGTAGGGTCTTGGTTGAGGATATGAATGGAGCGAGGGTGAACCATGTGTGGGTACTGAAGTGATGGTAAAAAGAGAGGGAAAAAGATTTTCCCTAACCGGGACTCGAACCCGGGTCGTATGGGTGAAAGCCATATATCCTAACCGCCTAGACTATTAGGGAACCATACTTACGACCACAATACACCATACCATACACATCATACAACACTCACTACACACGTCCATACATACTACTCACACCACTCACACTATGACACACCTTCACTCCTCTTTCGTATTCATCTGTCCTCATCACAAACGAGACTCCTGTCAACTCTATCTTCTTATTCGACTCAACAAATCCCAAACACAACGCGCTTGTCCTACCAACATGCTTTGAAGACAAACCTCGCACGTATGACTCGGATAACTATACCGACCCCATGCAATTCGAGTCGTTCACGGATCACATGAAAATGCTCGGATTGGAAACAGTTCATCTGCACCCTGTGTGTTTCTCGTACGAGTGTGCGTGGAGCTCTCGACGTCGAGCCAACTTCAAACATGCATACCGTGGTACATTCAAACGAGACAAACAATCGTACAGCCAAACTTAGAGTGTATATCAAAAGCTTCAGATCATACGGTTGATGCTACATTTCAACGAGTCCAGGATTTGTTTATCTGTTTCGAATAAGGGACTTTGCTGGGGTCCAACGAACCTTGTTTTCGATCGCACAAAAAAGAGAGGCTTTTGGAGCACGTCATTTGGTTCAGATATTCAAACTCGGAGTGGAATGAACTCCAGAGCCAGTATAGCGTATGACATGGATATGTAAACCTGTCCTCCCGTTGACAGCACTGTCATCCACGAAGACAGATCTTTTGTGTGAGGCAGAATGATGTGGGGTCGAGTGGATGTATATGTAGGGTCTTGGTTGAGGATATGAATGGAGCGAGGGTGAACCATGTGTGGGTACTGAAGTGATGGTAAAAAGAGAGGGAAAAAGATTTTCCCTAACCGGGACTCGAACCCGGGTCGTATGGGTGAAAGCCATATATCCTAACCGCCTAGACTATTAGGGAACCATACTTACGACCACAATACACCATACCATACACATCATACAACACTCACTACACACGTCCATACATACTACTCACACCACTCACACTATGACACACCTTCACTCCTTCTCTTTCGTATTCATCTGTCCTCATCACAAACGAGACTCCTGTCAACTCTATCTTCTTATTCGACTCAACAAATCCCAAACACAACGCGCTTGTCCTACCAACATGCTTTGAAGACAAACCTCGCACGTATGACTCGGATAACTATACCGACCCCATGCAATTCGAGTCGTTCACGGATCACATGAAAATGCTCGGATTGGAAACAGTTCATCTGCACCCTGTGTGTTTCTCGTACGAGTGTGCGTGGAGCTCTCGACGTCGAGCCAACTTCAAACATGCATACCGTGGTACATTCAAACGAGACAAACAATCGTACAGCCAAACTTAGAGTGTATATCAAAAGCTTCAGATCATACGGTTGATGCTACATTTCAACGAGTCCAGGATTTGTTTATCTGTTTCGAATAAGGGACTTTGCTGGGGTCCAACGAACCTTGTTTTCGATCGCACAAAAAAGAGAGGCTTTTGGAGCACGTCATTTGGTTCAGATATTCAAACTCGGAGTGGAATGAACTCCAGAGCCAGTATAGCGTATGACATGGATATGTAAACCTGTCCTCCCGTTGACAGCACTGTCATCCACGAAGACAGATCTTTTGTGTGAGGCAGAATGATGTGGGGTCGAGTGGATGTATATGTAGGGTCTTGGTTGAGGATATGAATGGAGCGAGGGTGAACCATGTGTGGGTACTGAAGTGATGGTAAAAAGAGAGGGAAAAAGATTTTCCCTAACCGGGACTCGAACCCGGGTCGTATGGGTGAAAGCCATATATCCTAACCGCCTAGACTATTAGGGAACCATACTTACGACCACAATACACCATACCATACACATCATACAACACTCACTACACACGTCCATACATACTACTCACACCACTCACACTATGACACACCTTCACTCCTCTTTCGTATTCATCTGTCCTCATCACAAACGAGACTCCTGTCAACTCTATCTTCTTATTCGACTCAACAAATCCCAAACACAACGCGCTTGTCCTACCAACATGCTTTGAAGACAAACCTCGCACGTATGACTCGGATAACTATACCGACCCCATGCAATTCGAGTCGTTCACGGATCACATGAAAATGCTCGGATTGGAAACAGTTCATCTGCACCCTGTGTGTTTCTCGTACGAGTGTGCGTGGAGCTCTCGACGTCGAGCCAACTTCAAACATGCATACCGTGGTACATTCAAACGAGACAAACAATCGTACAGCCAAACTTAGAGTGTATATCAAAAGCTTCAGATCATACGGTTGATGCTACATTTCAACGAGTCCAGGATTTGTTTATCTGTTTCGAATAAGGGACTTTGCTGGGGTCCAACGAACCTTGTTTTCGATCGCACAAAAAAGAGAGGCTTTTGGAGCACGTCATTTGGTTCAGATATTCAAACTCGGAGTGGAATGAACTCCAGAGCCAGTATAGCGTATGACATGGATATGTAAACCTGTCCTCCCGTTGACAGCACTGTCATCCACGAAGACAGATCTTTTGTGTGAGGCAGAATGATGTGGGGTCGAGTGGATGTATATGTAGGGTCTTGGTTGAGGATATGAATGGAGCGAGGGTGAACCATGTGTGGGTACTGAAGTGATGGTAAAAAGAGAGGGAAAAAGATTTTCCCTAACCGGGACTCGAACCCGGGTCGTATGGGTGAAAGCCATATATCCTAACCGCCTAGACTATTAGGGAACCATACTTACGACCACAATACACCATACCATACACATCATACAACACTCACTACACACGTCCATACATACTACTCACACCACTCACACTATGACACACCTTCACTCCTTCTCTTTCGTATTCATCTGTCCTCATCACAAACGAGACTCCTGTCAACTCTATCTTCTTATTCGACTCAACAAATCCCAAACACAACGCGCTTGTCCTACCAACATGCTTTGAAGACAAACCTCGCACGTATGACTCGGATAACTATACCGACCCCATGCAATTCGAGTCGTTCACGGATCACATGAAAATGCTCGGATTGGAAACAGTTCATCTGCACCCTGTGTGTTTCTCGTACGAGTGTGCGTGGAGCTCTCGACGTCGAGCCAACTTCAAACATGCATACCGTGGTACATTCAAACGAGACAAACAATCGTACAGCCAAACTTAGAGTGTATATCAAAAGCTTCAGATCATACGGTTGATGCTACATTTCAACGAGTCCAGGATTTGTTTATCTGTTTCGAATAAGGGACTTTGCTGGGGTCCAACGAACCTTGTTTTCGATCGCACAAAAAAGAGAGGCTTTTGGAGCACGTCATTTGGTTCAGATATTCAAACTCGGAGTGGAATGAACTCCAGAGCCAGTATAGCGTATGACATGGATATGTAAACCTGTCCTCCCGTTGACAGCACTGTCATCCACGAAGACAGATCTTTTGTGTGAGGCAGAATGATGTGGGGTCGAGTGGATGTATATGTAGGGTCTTGGTTGAGGATATGAATGGAGCGAGGGTGAACCATGTGTGGGTACTGAAGTGATGGTAAAAAGAGAGGGAAAAAGATTTTCCCTAACCGGGACTCGAACCCGGGTCGTATGGGTGAAAGCCATATATCCTAACCGCCTAGACTATTAGGGAACCATACTTACGACCACAATACACCATACCATACACATCATACAACACTCACTACACACGTCCATACATACTACTCACACCACTCACACTATGACACACCTTCACTCCTTCTCTTTCGTATTCATCTGTCCTCATCACAAACGAGACTCCTGTCAACTCTATCTTCTTATTCGACTCAACAAATCCCAAACACAACGCGCTTGTCCTACCAACATGCTTTGAAGACAAACCTCGCACGTATGACTCGGATAACTATACCGACCCCATGCAATTCGAGTCGTTCACGGATCACATGAAAATGCTCGGATTGGAAACAGTTCATCTGCACCCTGTGTGTTTCTCGTACGAGTGTGCGTGGAGCTCTCGACGTCGAGCCAACTTCAAACATGCATACCGTGGTACATTCAAACGAGACAAACAATCGTACAGCCAAACTTAGAGTGTATATCAAAAGCTTCAGATCATACGGTTGATGCTACATTTCAACGAGTCCAGGATTTGTTTATCTGTTTCGAATAAGGGACTTTGCTGGGGTCCAACGAACCTTGTTTTCGATCGCACAAAAAAGAGAGGCTTTTGGAGCACGTCATTTGGTTCAGATATTCAAACTCGGAGTGGAATGAACTCCAGAGCCAGTATAGCGTATGACATGGATATGTAAACCTGTCCTCCCGTTGACAGCACTGTCATCCACGAAGACAGATCTTTTGTGTGAGGCAGAATGATGTGGGGTCGAGTGGATGTATATGTAGGGTCTTGGTTGAGGATATGAATGGAGCGAGGGTGAACCATGTGTGGGTACTGAAGTGATGGTAAAAAGAGAGGGAAAAAGATTTTCCCTAACCGGGACTCGAACCCGGGTCGTATGGGTGAAAGCCATATATCCTAACCGCCTAGACTATTAGGGAACCATACTTACGACCACAATACACCATACCATACACATCATACAACACTCACTACACACGTCCATACATACTACTCACACCACTCACACTATGACACACCTTCACTCCTTCTCTTTCGTATTCATCTGTCCTCATCACAAACGAGACTCCTGTCAACTCTATCTTCTTATTCGACTCAACAAATCCCAAACACAACGCGCTTGTCCTACCAACATGCTTTGAAGACAAACCTCGCACGTATGACTCGGATAACTATACCGACCCCATGCAATTCGAGTCGTTCACGGATCACATGAAAATGCTCGGATTGGAAACAGTTCATCTGCACCCTGTGTGTTTCTCGTACGAGTGTGCGTGGAGCTCTCGACGTCGAGCCAACTTCAAACATGCATACCGTGGTACATTCAAACGAGACAAACAATCGTACAGCCAAACTTAGAGTGTATATCAAAAGCTTCAGATCATACGGTTGATGCTACATTTCAACGAGTCCAGGATTTGTTTATCTGTTTCGAATAAGGGACTTTGCTGGGGTCCAACGAACCTTGTTTTCGATCGCACAAAAAAGAGAGGCTTTTGGAGCACGTCATTTGGTTCAGATATTCAAACTCGGAGTGGAATGAACTCCAGAGCCAGTATAGCGTATGACATGGATATGTAAACCTGTCCTCCCGTTGACAGCACTGTCATCCACGAAGACAGATCTTTTGTGTGAGGCAGAATGATGTGGGGTCGAGTGGATGTATATGTAGGGTCTTGGTTGAGGATATGAATGGAGCGAGGGTGAACCATGTGTGGGTACTGAAGTGATGGTAAAAAGAGAGGGAAAAAGATTTTCCCTAACCGGGACTCGAACCCGGGTCGTATGGGTGAAAGCCATATATCCTAACCGCCTAGACTATTAGGGAACCATACTTACGACCACAATACACCATACCATACACATCATACAACACTCACTACACACGTCCATACATACTACTCACACCACTCACACTATGACACACCTTCACTCCTTCTCTTTCGTATTCATCTGTCCTCATCACAAACGAGACTCCTGTCAACTCTATCTTCTTATTCGACTCAACAAATCCCAAACACAACGCGCTTGTCCTACCAACATGCTTTGAAGACAAACCTCGCACGTATGACTCGGATAACTATACCGACCCCATGCAATTCGAGTCGTTCACGGATCACATGAAAATGCTCGGATTGGAAACAGTTCATCTGCACCCTGTGTGTTTCTCGTACGAGTGTGCGTGGAGCTCTCGACGTCGAGCCAACTTCAAACATGCATACCGTGGTACATTCAAACGAGACAAACAATCGTACAGCCAAACTTAGAGTGTATATCAAAAGCTTCAGATCATACGGTTGATGCTACATTTCAACGAGTCCAGGATTTGTTTATCTGTTTCGAATAAGGGACTTTGCTGGGGTCCAACGAACCTTGTTTTCGATCGCACAAAAAAGAGAGGCTTTTGGAGCACGTCATTTGGTTCAGATATTCAAACTCGGAGTGGAATGAACTCCAGAGCCAGTATAGCGTATGACATGGATATGTAAACCTGTCCTCCCGTTGACAGCACTGTCATCCACGAAGACAGATCTTTTGTGTGAGGCAGAATGATGTGGGGTCGAGTGGATGTATATGTAGGGTCTTGGTTGAGGATATGAATGGAGCGAGGGTGAACCATGTGTGGGTACTGAAGTGATGGTAAAAAGAGAGGGAAAAAGATTTTCCCTAACCGGGACTCGAACCCGGGTCGTATGGGTGAAAGCCATATATCCTAACCGCCTAGACTATTAGGGAACCATACTTACGACCACAATACACCATACCATACACATCATACAACACTCACTACACACGTCCATACATACTACTCACACCACTCACACTATGACACACCTTCACTCCTCTTTCGTATTCATCTGTCCTCATCACAAACGAGACTCCTGTCAACTCTATCTTCTTATTCGACTCAACAAATCCCAAACACAACGCGCTTGTCCTACCAACATGCTTTGAAGACAAACCTCGCACGTATGACTCGGATAACTATACCGACCCCATGCAATTCGAGTCGTTCACGGATCACATGAAAATGCTCGGATTGGAAACAGTTCATCTGCACCCTGTGTGTTTCTCGTACGAGTGTGCGTGGAGCTCTCGACGTCGAGCCAACTTCAAACATGCATACCGTGGTACATTCAAACGAGACAAACAATCGTACAGCCAAACTTAGAGTGTATATCAAAAGCTTCAGATCATACGGTTGATGCTACATTTCAACGAGTCCAGGATTTGTTTATCTGTTTCGAATAAGGGACTTTGCTGGGGTCCAACGAACCTTGTTTTCGATCGCACAAAAAAGAGAGGCTTTTGGAGCACGTCATTTGGTTCAGATATTCAAACTCGGAGTGGAATGAACTCCAGAGCCAGTATAGCGTATGACATGGATATGTAAACCTGTCCTCCCGTTGACAGCACTGTCATCCACGAAGACAGATCTTTTGTGTGAGGCAGAATGATGTGGGGTCGAGTGGATGTATATGTAGGGTCTTGGTTGAGGATATGAATGGAGCGAGGGTGAACCATGTGTGGGTACTGAAGTGATGGTAAAAAGAGAGGGAAAAAGATTTTCCCTAACCGGGACTCGAACCCGGGTCGTATGGGTGAAAGCCATATATCCTAACCGCCTAGACTATTAGGGAACCATACTTACGACCACAATACACCATACCATACACATCATACAACACTCACTACACACGTCCATACATACTACTCACACCACTCACACTATGACACACCTTCACTCCTCTCTTTCGTATTCATCTGTCCTCATCACAAACGAGACTCCTGTCAACTCTATCTTCTTATTCGACTCAACAAATCCCAAACACAACGCGCTTGTCCTACCAACATGCTTTGAAGACAAACCTCGCACGTATGACTCGGATAACTATACCGACCCCATGCAATTCGAGTCGTTCACGGATCACATGAAAATGCTCGGATTGGAAACAGTTCATCTGCACCCTGTGTGTTTCTCGTACGAGTGTGCGTGGAGCTCTCGACGTCGAGCCAACTTCAAACATGCATACCGTGGTACATTCAAACGAGACAAACAATCGTACAGCCAAACTTAGAGTGTATATCAAAAGCTTCAGATCATACGGTTGATGCTACATTTCAACGAGTCCAGGATTTGTTTATCTGTTTCGAATAAGGGACTTTGCTGGGGTCCAACGAACCTTGTTTTCGATCGCACAAAAAAGAGAGGCTTTTGGAGCACGTCATTTGGTTCAGATATTCAAACTCGGAGTGGAATGAACTCCAGAGCCAGTATAGCGTATGACATGGATATGTAAACCTGTCCTCCCGTTGACAGCACTGTCATCCACGAAGACAGATCTTTTGTGTGAGGCAGAATGATGTGGGGTCGAGTGGATGTATATGTAGGGTCTTGGTTGAGGATATGAATGGAGCGAGGGTGAACCATGTGTGGGTACTGAAGTGATGGTAAAAAGAGAGGGAAAAAGATTTTCCCTAACCGGGACTCGAACCCGGGTCGTATGGGTGAAAGCCATATATCCTAACCGCCTAGACTATTAGGGAACCATACTTACGACCACAATACACCATACCATACACATCATACAACACTCACTACACACGTCCATACATACTACTCACACCACTCACACTATGACACACCTTCACTCCTCTTTCGTATTCATCTGTCCTCATCACAAACGAGACTCCTGTCAACTCTATCTTCTTATTCGACTCAACAAATCCCAAACACAACGCGCTTGTCCTACCAACATGCTTTGAAGACAAACCTCGCACGTATGACTCGGATAACTATACCGACCCCATGCAATTCGAGTCGTTCACGGATCACATGAAAATGCTCGGATTGGAAACAGTTCATCTGCACCCTGTGTGTTTCTCGTACGAGTGTGCGTGGAGCTCTCGACGTCGAGCCAACTTCAAACATGCATACCGTGGTACATTCAAACGAGACAAACAATCGTACAGCCAAACTTAGAGTGTATATCAAAAGCTTCAGATCATACGGTTGATGCTACATTTCAACGAGTCCAGGATTTGTTTATCTGTTTCGAATAAGGGACTTTGCTGGGGTCCAACGAACCTTGTTTTCGATCGCACAAAAAAGAGAGGCTTTTGGAGCACGTCATTTGGTTCAGATATTCAAACTCGGAGTGGAATGAACTCCAGAGCCAGTATAGCGTATGACATGGATATGTAAACCTGTCCTCCCGTTGACAGCACTGTCATCCACGAAGACAGATCTTTTGTGTGAGGCAGAATGATGTGGGGTCGAGTGGATGTATATGTAGGGTCTTGGTTGAGGATATGAATGGAGCGAGGGTGAACCATGTGTGGGTACTGAAGTGATGGTAAAAAGAGAGGGAAAAAGATTTTCCCTAACCGGGACTCGAACCCGGGTCGTATGGGTGAAAGCCATATATCCTAACCGCCTAGACTATTAGGGAACCATACTTACGACCACAATACACCATACCATACACATCATACAACACTCACTACACACGTCCATACATACTACTCACACCACTCACACTATGACACACCTTCACTCCTTCTTTCGTATTCATCTGTCCTCATCACAAACGAGACTCCTGTCAACTCTATCTTCTTATTCGACTCAACAAATCCCAAACACAACGCGCTTGTCCTACCAACATGCTTTGAAGACAAACCTCGCACGTATGACTCGGATAACTATACCGACCCCATGCAATTCGAGTCGTTCACGGATCACATGAAAATGCTCGGATTGGAAACAGTTCATCTGCACCCTGTGTGTTTCTCGTACGAGTGTGCGTGGAGCTCTCGACGTCGAGCCAACTTCAAACATGCATACCGTGGTACATTCAAACGAGACAAACAATCGTACAGCCAAACTTAGAGTGTATATCAAAAGCTTCAGATCATACGGTTGATGCTACATTTCAACGAGTCCAGGATTTGTTTATCTGTTTCGAATAAGGGACTTTGCTGGGGTCCAACGAACCTTGTTTTCGATCGCACAAAAAAGAGAGGCTTTTGGAGCACGTCATTTGGTTCAGATATTCAAACTCGGAGTGGAATGAACTCCAGAGCCAGTATAGCGTATGACATGGATATGTAAACCTGTCCTCCCGTTGACAGCACTGTCATCCACGAAGACAGATCTTTTGTGTGAGGCAGAATGATGTGGGGTCGAGTGGATGTATATGTAGGGTCTTGGTTGAGGATATGAATGGAGCGAGGGTGAACCATGTGTGGGTACTGAAGTGATGGTAAAAAGAGAGGGAAAAAGATTTTCCCTAACCGGGACTCGAACCCGGGTCGTATGGGTGAAAGCCATATATCCTAACCGCCTAGACTATTAGGGAACCATACTTACGACCACAATACACCATACCATACACATCATACAACACTCACTACACACGTCCATACATACTACTCACACCACTCACACTATGACACACCTTCACTCCTCTTTCGTATTCATCTGTCCTCATCACAAACGAGACTCCTGTCAACTCTATCTTCTTATTCGACTCAACAAATCCCAAACACAACGCGCTTGTCCTACCAACATGCTTTGAAGACAAACCTCGCACGTATGACTCGGATAACTATACCGACCCCATGCAATTCGAGTCGTTCACGGATCACATGAAAATGCTCGGATTGGAAACAGTTCATCTGCACCCTGTGTGTTTCTCGTACGAGTGTGCGTGGAGCTCTCGACGTCGAGCCAACTTCAAACATGCATACCGTGGTACATTCAAACGAGACAAACAATCGTACAGCCAAACTTAGAGTGTATATCAAAAGCTTCAGATCATACGGTTGATGCTACATTTCAACGAGTCCAGGATTTGTTTATCTGTTTCGAATAAGGGACTTTGCTGGGGTCCAACGAACCTTGTTTTCGATCGCACAAAAAAGAGAGGCTTTTGGAGCACGTCATTTGGTTCAGATATTCAAACTCGGAGTGGAATGAACTCCAGAGCCAGTATAGCGTATGACATGGATATGTAAACCTGTCCTCCCGTTGACAGCACTGTCATCCACGAAGACAGATCTTTTGTGTGAGGCAGAATGATGTGGGGTCGAGTGGATGTATATGTAGGGTCTTGGTTGAGGATATGAATGGAGCGAGGGTGAACCATGTGTGGGTACTGAAGTGATGGTAAAAAGAGAGGGAAAAAGATTTTCCCTAACCGGGACTCGAACCCGGGTCGTATGGGTGAAAGCCATATATCCTAACCGCCTAGACTATTAGGAACCATACTTACGACCACAATACACCATACCATACACATCATACAACACTCACTACACACGTCCATACATACTACTCACACCACTCACACTATGACACACCTTCACTCCTCTTTCGTATTCATCTGTCCTCATCACAAACGAGACTCCTGTCAACTCTATCTTCTTATTCGACTCAACAAATCCCAAACACAACGCGCTTGTCCTACCAACATGCTTTGAAGACAAACCTCGCACGTATGACTCGGATAACTATACCGACCCCATGCAATTCGAGTCGTTCACGGATCACATGAAAATGCTCGGATTGGAAACAGTTCATCTGCACCCTGTGTGTTTCTCGTACGAGTGTGCGTGGAGCTCTCGACGTCGAGCCAACTTCAAACATGCATACCGTGGTACATTCAAACGAGACAAACAATCGTACAGCCAAACTTAGAGTGTATATCAAAAGCTTCAGATCATACGTTGATGCTACATTTCAACGAGTCCAGGATTTGTTTATCTGTTTCGAATAAGGACTTTGCTGGGGTCAACGAACCTTGTTTCGATCGCACAAAAAAGAGAGGCTTTTGGAGCACGTCATTTGGTTCAGATATTCAAACTCGGAGTGGAATGAACTCCAGAGCCAGTATAGCGTTTATGACATGGATATGTAAACCTGTCCTCCCGTTGACAGCACTGTCATCCACGAAGACAGATCTTTTGTGTGAGGCAGAATGATGTGGGGTCGAGTGGATGTATATGTAGGGTCTTGGTTGAGGATATGAATGGAGCGAGGGTGAACCATGTGTGGGTACTGAAGTGATGGTAAAAAGAGAGGGAAAAAGATTTTCCCTAACCGGGACTCGAACCGGGTCGTATGGGTGAAAGCCATATATCCTAACCGCCTAGACTATTAGGGAACCATACTTACGACCACAATACACCATACCATACACATCATACAACACTCACTACACACGTCCATACATACTACTCACACCACTCACACTATGACACACCTTCACTCCTCTTTCGTATTCATCTGTCCTCATCACAAACGAGACTCCTGTCAACTCTATCTTCTTATTCGATCTTCAACAAATCCCAAACACAACGCGCTTGTCCTACCAACATGCTTTGAAGACAAACCTCGCACGTATGACTCGGATAAACTATACCGACCCCATGCAATTCGAGTCGTTCACGGATCACATGAAAATGCTCGGATTGGAAAACAGTTCATCTGCACCCTGTGTGTTTCTCGTACGAGTGTGCGTGGAGCTCTCGACGTCGAAGCCAACTTCAAACATGCATACCGTGGTACATTCAAACGAGACAAAACAATCGTACAGCCAAACTTAGAGTGTATATCAAAAGCTTCAGATCATACGGTTGATGCTACATTTCAACGAGTCCAGGATTTGTTTATCTGTTTCGAATAAGGACTTTGCTGGGGTCCAACGAACCTTGTTTTCGATCGCACAAAAAAGAGAGGCTTTTGGAGCACGTCATTTGGTTCAGATATTCAAACTCGGAGTGGAATGAACTCCAGACCAGTATAGCGTATGACATGGATATGTAAACCTGTCCTCCCGTTGACAGCACTGTCATCCACGAAGACAGATCTTTTGTGTGAGGCAGAATGATGTGGGGTCGAGTGGATGTATATGTAGGGTCTTGGTTGAGGATATGAATGGAGCGGGGTGAACCATGTGTGGGTACTGAAGTATGGTAAAAAGAGAGGGAAAAAGATTTTCCTAACCGGGACTCGAACCCGGGTCGTATGGGTGAAAGCCATATATCCTAACGCCTAGACTATTAGGGAACCATACTTACGACCACAATACACCATACCATACACATCATACAACACTCACTTACACCACGTCCATACATACTACTCACACCACTCACACTATGACACACCTTCACTCTTCTCTTTCGTATTCATCTGTCCTCATCACAAACGAGACTCCTGTCAACTCTATCTTCTTATTCGACTCAACAAATCCCAAACACAACGCGCTTGTCCTACCAACATGCTTTGAAGACAAACCTCGCACGTATGACTCGGATAACTATACCGACCCCATGCAATTCGAGTCGTTCACGGATCACATGAAATATGCTCGGATTGGAAACAGTTCATCTGCACCTGTGTGTTTCTCGTACGAGTGTGCGTGGAGCTCTCGACGTCGATCCAACTATCAAACATGCATACCTGTACATCAAACGAGACAAACAATCGTACAGCCAACTTAGAGTTATATCAAAAGTTCAGATCATACGGTTGATGCTACATTTCAACGAGTCCAGGATTTGTTTATCTGTTTCGATAAGGGACTTTGCTGGGTCCAACGAACCTTGTTTTCGATCGCTACAAAAAAGAGGCTTTTGGAGACTCATTTGTTCGATATTCAAACTGGATGGAATGAACTCCAGAGCCAGTATAGCGTATGACATGGATATGTAAACCTGTTCCTCCCGTTGACAGCACTGTCATCCACGAAGACAGATCTTTTGTGTGAGGCAGAATGATGTGGGGTCAGGGATGGTATATGTAGGGTCTTGGTTGAGGATATGAATGGAGCGAGGGTGAACCATGTGTGGGTACTGAAGTGATGGTAAAAAGAGAGGGAAAAAGATTTTCCCTAACCGGGACTCGAACCCGGTCGTATGGGTGAAAGCCATATATCCTAACCGCCTAGACTATTAGGGAACCATACTTACGACCACAATACACCATACCATACACATCATACAACACTCACTACACACGTCCATACATACTACTCACACCACTCACACTATGACACACCTTCACTCCTCTTTCGTATTCATCTGTCCTCATCACAAACGAGACTCCTGTCAACTCTATCTTCTTATTCGACTCTCAACAAATCCCAAACACAACGCGCTTGTCCTACCAACATGCTTT
Source organism: Aphanomyces euteiches (assembly GCA_021527685.1). Taxonomy (NCBI): domain Eukaryota; phylum Oomycota; class Saprolegniomycetes; order Saprolegniales; family Verrucalvaceae; genus Aphanomyces; species Aphanomyces euteiches. The sequence goes on from JAJGMV010000212.1 coordinate 33,164, forward strand.
GAAGACCAAACCTCGCACGTATGACTCGGATAACTATACCGACCCCATGCAATTCGAGTCGTTCACGGATCACATGAAAATGCTCGGATTGGAAACAGTTCATCTGCACCCTGTGTGTTTCTCGTACGAGTGTGCGTGGAGCTCTCGACGTCGAGCCAACTTCAAACATGCATACCGTGGTACATTCAAACGAGACAAACAATCGTACAGCCAAAACTTAGAGTGTATATCAAAAGCTTCAGATCATACGGTTGATGCTACATTTCAACGAGTCCAGGATTTGTTTATCTGTTTCGAATAAGGGACTTTGCTGGGGTCCAACGAACCTTGTTTTCGATCGCACAAAAAAGAGAGGCTTTTGGAGCACGTCATTTGGTTCAGATATTCAAACTCGGAGTGGAATGAACTCCAGAGCCAGTATAGCGTATGACATGGATATGTAAACCTGTCCTCCCGTTGACAGCACTGTCATCCACGAAGACAGATCTTTTGTGTGAGGCAGAATGATGTGGGGTCGAGTGGATGTATATGTAGGGTCTTGGTTGAGGATATGAATGGAGCGAGGGTGAACCATGTGTGGGTACTGAAGTGATGGTAAAAGAGAGGGAAAAAGATTTTCCCTAACCGGGACTCGAACCCGGGTCGTATGGGTGAAAGCCATATATCCTAACCGCCTAGACTATTAGGGAACCATACTTACGACCACAATACACCATACCATACACATCATACAACACTCACTACACACGTCCATACATACTACTCACACCACTCACACTATGACACACCTTCACTCCTCTTTCGTATTCATCTGTCCTCATCACAAACGAGACTCCTGTCAACTCTATTCTTCTTATTCGTTTCAACAAATCCCAAACACAACGCGCTTGTCCTACCAACATGCTTTGAAGACAAACCTCGCACGTATGACTCGGATAACTATACCGACCCCATGCAATTCGAGTCGTTCACGGATCACATGAAAATGCTCGGATTGGAAACAGTTCATCTGCACCCTGTGTGTTTCTCGTACGAGTGTGCGTGGAGCTCTCGACGTCGAGCCAACTTCAAACATGCATACCGTGGTACATTCAAACGAGACAAACAATCGTACAGCCAAACTTAGAGTGTATATCAAAAGCTTCAGATCTACGGTTGATGCTACATTTCAACGAGTCAGGATTTGTTTATCTGTTTCGAATAAGGGACTTTGCTGGGTCCAACGAACCTTGTTTTCGATCGCACAAAAAGAGAGGCTTTTGGAGCACGTCTTTGGTTCAGATATTCAAACTCGGAGTGGAATGAACTCCAGAGCCAGTATAGCGTATGACATGGATATGTTAAACCTGTCCTCCCGTTGACAGCACTGTCATCACGAAGACAGATCTTTTGTGTGAGGCAGAATGATGTGGGGTCGAGTGGATGTATATGTAGGGTCTTGGTTGAGGATATGAATGGAGCGAGGGTGAAACCATGTGTGGGTACTGAAGTGATGGTAAAAAGAGAGGGAAAAAGATTTTCCCTAACCGGGACTCGAACCCGGGTCGTATGGGTGAAAGCCATATATCCTAACCGCCTAGACTATTAGGGAACCATACTTACGACCACAATACACCATACCATACACATCATACAACACTCACTACACACGTCCATACATACTACTCACACCACTCACACTATGACACACCTTCACTCCTCTTTCGTATTCATCTGTCCTCATCACAAACGAGACTCCTGTCAACTCTATCTTCTTATTCGTTTCAACAAATCCCAAACACAACGCGCTTGTCCTACCAACATGCTTTGAAGACAAACCTCGCACGTATGACTCGGATAACTATACCGACCCCATGCAATTCGAGTCGTTCACGGATCACATGAAATGCTCGGATTGGAAACAGTTCATCTGCACCCTGTGTGTTTCTCGTACGAGTGTGCGTGGAGCTCTCGACGTCGAGCCAACTTCAAACATGCATACCGTGGTACATTCAAACGAGACAAACAATCGTACAGCCAAACTTAGAGTGTATATCAAAAAGCTTCAGATCATACGGTTGATGCTACATTTCAACGAGTCCAGGATTTGTTTATCTGTTTCGAATAAGGGACTTTGCTGGGGTCCAACGAACCTTGTTTTCGATCGCACAAAAAAGAGAGGCTTTTGGAGCACGTCATTTGGTTCAGATATTCAAACTCGGAGTGGAATGAACTCCAGAGCCAGTATAGCGTATGACATGGATATGTAAACCTGTCCTCCCGTTGACAGCACTGTCATCCACGAAGACAGATCTTTTGTGTGAGGCAGAATGATGTGGGGTCGAGTGGATGTATATGTAGGGTCTTGGTTGAGGATATGAATGGAGCGAGGGTGAACCATGTGTGGGTACTGAAGTGATGGTAAAAGAGAGGGAAAAAGATTTCCCTAACCGGGACTCGAACCCGGGTCGTATGGGTGAAAGCCATATATCCTAACCGCCTAGACTATTAGGGAACCATACTTACGACCACAATACACCATACCATACACATCATACAACACTCACTACACACGTCCATACATACTACTCACACCACTCACACTATGACACACCTTCACTCCTCTTTCGTATTCATCTGTCCTCATCACAAACGAGACTCCTGTCAACTCTATCTTCTTATTCGTTTCAACAAATCCCAAACACAACGCGCTTGTCCTACCAACATGCTTTGAAGACAAACCTCGCACGTATGACTCGGATAACTATACCGACCCCATGCAATTCGAGTCGTTCACGGATCACATGAAAATGCTCGGATTGGAAACAGTTCATCTGCACCCTGTGTGTTTCTCGTACGAGTGTGCGTGGAGCTCTCGACGTCGAGCCAACTTCAAACATGCATACCGTGGTACATTCAAACGAGACAAACAATCGTACAGCCAAACTTAGAGTGTATATCAAAAGCTTCAGATCATACGGTTGATGCTACATTTCAACGAGTCCAGGATTTGTTTATCTGTTTCGAATAAGGGACTTTGCTGGGTCCAACGAACCTTGTTTTCGATCGCACAAAAAGAGAGGCTTTGGAGCACGTCATTTGGTTCAGATATTCAAACTCGGAGTGAATGAACTCCAGAGCCAGTATAGCGTATGACATGGATATGTAAACCTGTCCTCCCGTTGACAGCACTGTCATCCACGAAGACAGATCTTTTGTGTGAGGCAGAATGATGTGGGGTCGAGTGGATGTATATGTAGGGTCTTGGTTGAGGATATGAATGGAGCGAGGGTGAACCATGTGTGGGTACTGAAGTGATGGTAAAAAGAGAGGGAAAAAGATTTTCCCTAACCGGGACTCGAACCCGGGTCGTATGGGTGAAAGCCATATATCCTAACCGCCTAGACTATTAGGGAACCATACTTACGACCACAATACACCATACCATACACATCATACAACACTCACTACACACGTCCATACATACTACTCACACCACTCACACTATGACACACCTTCACTCCTCTCTTCGTATTCATCTGTCCTCACCACAAACGAGACTCCTGTCAACTCTATCTTCTTATTCGATTCAACAAATCCCAAACACAACGCGCTTGTCCTACCAACATGCTTTGAAGACAAACCTCGCACGTATGACTCGGATAACTATACCGACCCCATGCAATTCGAGTCGTTCACGGATCACATGAAAATGCTCGGATTGGAAACAGTTCATCTGCACCCTGTGTGTTTCTCGTACGAGTGTGCGTGGAGCTCTCGACGTCGAGCCAACTTCAAACATGCATACCGTGGTACATTCAAACGAGACAAACAATCGTACAGCCAAACTTAGAGTGTATATCAAAAGCTTCAGATCATACGGTTGATGCTACATTTCAACGAGTCCAGGATTTGTTTATCTGTTTCGAATAAGGGACTTTGCTGGGGTCCAACGAACCTTGTTTTCGATCGCACAAAAAAGAGAGGCTTTTGGAGCACGTCGTTTGGTTCAGATATTCAAACTCGGAGTGGAATGAACTCCAGAGCCAGTATAGCGTATGACATGGATATGTAAACCTGTCCTCCCGTTGACAGCACTGTCATCCACGAAGACAGATCTTTTGTGTGAGGCAGAATGATGTGGGGTCGAGTGGATGTATATGTAGGGTCTTGGTTGAGGATATGAATGGAGCGAGGGTGAACCATGTGTGGGTACTGAAGTGATGGTAAAAAGAGAGGGAAAAAGATTTTCCCTAACCGGGACTCGAACCCGGTCGTATGGGTGAAAGCCATATATCCTAAACCGCCTAGACTATTAGGGAACCATACTTACGACCACAATACACCATACCATACACATCATACAACACTCACTACACACGTCCATACATACTACTCACACCACTCACACTATGACACACCTTCACTCCTTCTCTTTCGTATTCATCTGTCCTCATCCACAAACGAGACTCCTGTCAACTCTATCTTCTTATTCGACTCAACAAATCCCAAACACAACGCGCTTGTCCTACCAACATGCTTTGAAGACAAACCTCGCACGTATGACTCGGATAACTATACCGACCCCATGCAATTCGAGTCGTTCACGGATCACATGAAAATGCTCGGATTGGAAAACAGTTCATCTGCACCCTGTGTGTTTCTCGTACGAGTGTGCGTGGAGCTCTCGACGTCGAGCCAACTTCAAACATGCATACCGTGGTACATTCAAACGAGACAAACAATCGTACAGCCAAACTTAGAGTGTATATCAAAAGCTTCAGATCATACGGTTGATGCTACATTTCAACGAGTCCAGATTTGTTTATCTGTTTCGAATAAGGGACTTTGCTGGGTCCAACGAACCTTGTTTTCGATCGCACAAAAAAGAGAGGCTTTGGAGCACGTCATTTGGTTCAGATATTCAAACTCGGAGTGGAATGAACTCCAGAGCCAGTATAGCGTATGACATGGATATGTAAACCTGTCCTCCCGTTGACAGCACTGTCATCCACGAAGACAGATCTTTTGTGTGAGGCAGAATGATGTGGGGTCGAGTGGATGTATATGTAGGGTCTTGGTTGAGGATATGAATGGAGCGAGGGTGAACCATGTGTGGGTACTGAAGTGATGGTAAAAAGAGAGGGAAAAAGATTTTCCCTAACCGGGACTCGAACCCGGGTCGTATGGGTGAAAGCCATATATCCTAACCGCCTAGACTATTAGGGAACCATACTTACGACCACAATACACCATACCATACACATCATACAACACTCACTACACACGTCCATACATACTACTCACACCACTCACACTATGACACACCTTCACTCCTCTTTCGTATTTCATCTGTCCTCATCACAAACGAGACTCCTGTCAACTCTATCTTCTTATTCGACTCAACAAATCCCAAACACAACGCGCTTGTCCTACCAACATGCTTTGAAGACAAACTCGCACGTATGACTCGGATAACTATACCGACCCCATGCAATTCGAGTCGTTCACGGATCACATGAAAATGCTCGGATTGGAAACAGTTCATCTGCACCCTGTGTGTTTCTCGTACGAGTGTGCGTGGAGCTCTCGACGTCGAGCCAACTTCAAACATGCATACCGTGGTACATTCAAACGAGACAAACAATCGTACAGCCAAACTTAGAGTGTATATCAAAAGCTTCAGATCATACGGTTGATGCTACATTTCAACGAGTCCAGGATTTGTTATCTGTTTCGAATAAGGGACTTTGCTGGGTCCAACGAACCTTGTTTTCGATCGCACAAAAAAGAGAGGCTTTTGGAGCACGTCGTTTGGTTCAGATATTCAAACTCGGAGTGGAATGAACTCCAGAGCCAGTATAGCGTATGACATGGATATGTAAACCTGTCCTCCCGTTGACAGCACTGTCATCCACGAAGACAGATCTTTTGTGTGAGGCAGAATGATGTGGGGTCGAGTGGATGTATATGTAGGGTCTTGGTTGAGGATATGAATGGAGCGAGGGTGAACCATGTGTGGGTACTGAAGTGATGGTAAAAAGAGAGGGAAAAAGATTTTCCCTAACCGGGACTCGAACCCGGGTCGTATGGGTGAAAGCCATATATCCTAACCGCCTAGACTATTAGGGAACCATACTTACGACCACAATACACCATACCATACACATCATACAACACTCACTACACACGTCCATACATACTACTCACACCACTCACACTATGACACACCTTCACTCCCTCTTTCGTATTCATCTGTCCTCACCACAAACGAGACTCCTGTCAACTCTATCTTCTTATTCGTTCAACAAATCCCAAACACAACGCGCTTGTCCTACCAACATGCTTTGAAGACAAACCTCGCACGTATGACTCGGATAACTATACCGACCCCATGCAATTCGAGTCGTTCACGGATCACATGAAAATGCTCGGATTGGAAACAGTTCATCTGCACCCTGTGTGTTTCTCGTACGAGTGTGCGTGGAGCTCTCGACGTCGAGCCAACTTCAAACATGCATACCGTGGTACATTCAAACGAGACAAACAATCGTACAGCCAAACTTAGAGTGTATATCAAAAGCTTCAGATCATACGGTTGATGCTACATTTCAACGAGTCCAGGATTTGTTTATCTGTTTCGAATAAGGGACTTTGCTGGGGTCCAACGAACCTTGTTTTCGATCGCACAAAAAAAGAGGCTTTTGGAGCACGTCGTTTGGTTCAGATATTCAAACTCGGAGTGGAATGAACTCCAGAGCCAGTATAGCGTATGACATGGATATGTAAACCTGTCCTCCCGTTGACAGCACTGTCATCCACGAAGACAGATCTTTTGTGTGAGGCAGAATGATGTGGGGTCGAGTGGATGTATATGTAGGGTCTTGGTTGAGGATATGAATGGAGCGAGGGTGAACCATGTGTGGGTACTGAAGTGATGGTAAAAAGAGAGGGAAAAAGATTTTCCCTAACCGGGACTCGAACCCGGTCGTATGGGTGAAAGCCATATATCCTAACCGCCTAGACTATTAGGGAACCATACTTACGACCACAATACACCATACCATACACATCATACAACACTCACTACACACGTCCATACATACTACTCACACCACTCACACTATGACACACCTTCACTCCTCTTTCGTATTCATCTGTCCTCACACAAACGAGACTCCTGTCAACTCTATCTTCTTATTCGTTTCAACAAATCCCAAACACAACGCGCTTGTCCTACCAACATGCTTTGAAGACAAACCTCGCACGTATGACTCGGATAACTATACCGACCCCATGCAATTCGAGTCGTTCACGGATCACATGAAAATGCTCGGATTGGAAAACAGTTCATCTGCACCCTGTGTGTTTCTCGTACGAGTGTGCGTGGAGCTCTCGACGTCGAGCCAACTTCAAACATGCATACCGTGGTACATTCAAACGAGACAAACAATCGTACAGCCAAACTTAGAGTGTATATCAAAAGCTTCAGATCATACGGTTGATGCTACATTTCAACGAGTCCAGGATTTGTTTATCTGTTTCGAATAAGGGACTTTGCTGGGGTCCAACGAACCTTGTTTTCGATCGCACAAAAAAGAGAGGCTTTTGGAGCACGTCATTTGGTTCAGATATTCAAACTCGGAGTGGAATGAACTCCAGAGCCAGTATAGCGTATGACATGGATATGTAAACCTGTCCTCCCGTTGACAGCACTGTCATCCACGAAGACAGATCTTTTGTGTGAGGCAGAATGATGTGGGGTCGAGTGGATGTATATGTAGGGTCTTGGTTGAGGATATGAATGGAGCGAGGTGAACCATGTGTGGGTACTGAAGTGATGGTAAAAGAGAGGGAAAAAGATTTTCCCTAACCGGGACTCGAACCCGGGTCGTATGGGTGAAAAGCCATATATCCTAACCGCCTAGACTATTAGGGAACCATACTTACGACCACAATACACCATACCATACACATCATTACAACACTCACTACACACGTCCATACATACTACTCACACCACTCACACTATGACACACCTTCACTCCTCTTTCGTATTCATCTGTCCTCACCACAAACGAGACTCTGTCAACTCTATCTTCTTATTCGACTCAACAAATCCCAAACACAACGCGCTTGTCCTACCAACATGCTTTGAAGACAAACCTCGCACGTATGACTCGGATAACTATACCGACCCCATGCAATTCGAGTCGTTCACGGATCACATGAAAATGCTCGGATTGGAAACAGTTCATCTGCACCCTGTGTGTTCTCGTACGAGTGTGCGTGGAGCTCTCGACGTCGAGCCAACTTCAAACATGCATACCGTGGTACATTCAAACGAGACAAACAATCGTACAGCCAAACTTAGAGTGTATATCAAAAGCTTCAGATCATACGGTTGATGCTACATTTCAACGAGTCCAGGATTTGTTTATCTGTTTCGAATAAGGGACTTTGCTGGGGTCCAACGAACCTTGTTTTCGATCGCACAAAAAAAGAGGCTTTTGGAGCACGTCATTTGGTTCAGATATTCAAACTCGGAGTGGAATGAACTCCAGAGCCAGTATAGCGTATGACATGGATATGTAAACCTGTCCTCCCGTTGACAGCACTGTCATCCACGAAGACAGATCTTTTGTGTGAGGCAGAATGATGTGGGGTCGAGTGGATGTATATGTAGGGTCTTGGTTGAGGATATGAATGGAGCGAGGGTGAACCATGTGTGGGTACTGAAGTGATGGTAAAAAGAGAGGGAAAAAGATTTTCCCTAACCGGGACTCGAACCCGGGTCGTATGGGTGAAGCCATATATCCTAACCGCCTAGACTATTAGGGAACCATACTTACGACCACAATACACCATACCATACACATCATACAACACTCACTACACACGTCCATACATACTACTCACACCACTCACACTATGACACACCTTCACTCCTCTTTCGTATTCATCTGTCCTCATCACAACGAGACTCCTGTCAACTCTATCTTCTTATTCGACTCAACAAATCCCAAACACAACGCGCTTGTCCTACCAACATGCTTTGAAGACAAACCTCGCACGTATGACTCGGATAACTATACCGACCCCATGCAATTCGAGTCTTCACGGATCACATGAAAATGCTCGGATTGGAAACAGTTCATCTGCACCCTGTGTGTTTCTCGTACGAGTGTGCGTGGAGCTCTCGACGTCGAGCCAACTTCAAACATGCATACCGTGGTACATTCAAACGAGACAAACAATCGTACAGCCAAACTTAGAGTGTATATCAAAAGCTTCAGATCATACGGTTGATGCTACATTTCAACGAGTCCAGGATTTGTTTATCTGTTTCGAATAAGGGACTTTGCTGGTCCAACGAACCTTGTTTTCGATCGCACAAAAAGAGAGGCTTTTGGAGCACGTCATTTGGTTCAGATATTCAAACTCGGAGTGGAATGAACTCCAGAGCCAGTATAGCGTATGACATGGATATGTAAACCTGTCCTCCCGTTGACAGCACTGTCATCCACGAAGACAGATCTTTTGTGTGAGGCAGAATGATGTGGGGTCGAGTGGATGTATATGTAGGGTCTTGGTTGAGGATATGAATGGAGCGAGGGTGAACCATGTGTGGGTACTGAAGTGATGG
>JAJGMV010000023.1:0-11531 GCA_021527685.1 Aphanomyces euteiches
CATCATACACACACATATATTCCACTCACAAAGTCTACTCCACCACACACTCTACCGCATCGTAGACGCCACGATATCGCAGACGCCAAACTTATCCGTGGCACCACCGAGTCACGTATCACGCATTCCATGACTTCACATGCAGCACTGAATCACATATTCTACAGTGGCACAAACTCCGTCATTATCCGACCTCGTCACATACGGCACTGCCTCACAGACTGGCTATACGATTTCACACTTTTCCACCGTCTCACAGACTCGACCGTCCCACGCGCTGCACGAAATGACGTATTCCATTGCACCGTGTACTTCATGAACTCGCACGTACTACGTATATCCCAGACTCGACGGTATCATGTTTCCGACCGTCATCACAACCTCGACGGTATTGTGTCGACCATTCCATCACATAGCTGCAGTTGGAGGGATAACGTGTTTTAAAAAGTGGGGATTGTGTGTGAGAGGAATGTATGTCTGGGACCCAAAAAGAGCAAAGAAGCGCCCACCGTGGGGCTCGAACCCACGACCACAAGGTTAAGAGCCTTGCGCTCTACCGACTGAGCTAGACGGGCTTCCTGATGACATACCCAATCCATACATACAACACACTCCAGAACAATGGCACACTCAAAACGCACGGGACACTCACTACCGAACTCCGACACAAAAGTATTCACCAACTCATACCACGCACCAAATCGTGCTCACAGACAAACGACACACAACACAGCTGACTTTTCCACCACAACCATTCCATTCGAATGACGACGCCATGCATTTCACGCGTTCTATACCAAGTCCTACGGCTGTTCAACTCGACGGCTCCCAACCTGCCTACGATGGCACATATATCCACCAAGGATTCCAACGTATCAACCTCGCACACATTGTCCACTGCATCACATACTCCACTGCGTCACAGACATCACGCCATCATACACAACATATATTCCACTCACAAAGTCTACTCCACCACACACTCTACCATCGTAGACGCCACGATATCGCAGACGCCAACTTATCCGTGGCACCACCGAGTCACGTATCACGCATTCCATGACTTCACATGCAGCACTGAATCACATATTCTACAGTGGCACAAACTCCGTCATTTATCCGACCTCGTCACATACGGCACTGCCTCACAGACTGGCTATACGATTTCACACTTTTCCACCGTCTCACAGACTCGACCGTCCCACGCGCTGCACGAAATGACGTATTCCATTGCACCGTGTACTTCATGAACTCGCACGTACTACGTATATCCCAGACTCGACGGTATCATGTTTCCGACCGTCATCACAACCTCGACGGTATTGTGTCGACCATTCCATCACATAGCTGCAGTTGGAGGGATAACGTGTTTTAAAAAGTGGGGATTGTGTGTGAGAGGAATGTATGTCTGGGACCCAAAAAGAGCAAAAGAAGCGCCCACCGTGGGGCTCGAACCCACGACCACAAGGTTAAGAGCCTTGCGCTCTACCGACTGAGCTAGACGGGCTTCCTGATGACATACACAATCCATACATACAACACACTCCAGAACATGGCACACTCAAAACGCACGGGACACTCACTACCGAACTCCGACACAAAAGTATTCACCAACTCATACCACGCACCAAATCGTGCTCACAGACAAACGACACACAACACAGCTGACTTTTCCACCACAACCATTCCATTCGAATGACGACGCCATGCATTTCACGCGTTCTATACCAAGTCCTACGGCTGTTCAACTCGACGGCTCCCCAACCTGCCTACGATGGCACATATATCCACCAAGGATTCCAACGTATCAACCTCGCATCACATTGTCCACTGCATCACATACTCCACTGCGTCACAGACATCACGCCATCATACACAACATATATTCCACTCACAAAGTCTACTCCACCACACACTCTACCGCATCGTAGACGCCACGATATCGCAGACGCCAACTTATCCGTGGCACCACCGAGTCACGTATCACGCATTCCATGACTTCACATGCAGCACTGAATCACATATTCTACAGTGGCACAAACTCCGTCATTTATCCGACCTCGTCACATACGGCACTGCCTCACAGACTGGCTATACGATTTCACACTTTTCCACCGTCTCACAGACTCGACCGTCCCACGCGCTGCACGAAATGACGTATTCCATTGCACCGTGTACTTCATGAACTCGCACGTACTACGTATATCCCAGACTCGACGGTATCATGTTTCCGACCGTCATCACAACCTCGACGGTATTGTGTCGACCATTCCATCACATAGCTGCAGTTGGAGGGATAACGTGTTTTAAAAAGTGGGGATTGTGTGTGAGAGGAATGTATGTCTGGGACCCAAAAAGAGCAAAAGAAGCGCCCACCGTGGGGCTCGAACCCACGACCACAAGGTTAAGAGCCTTGCGCTCTACCGACTGAGCTAGACGGGCTTCCTGATGACATACACAATCCATACATACAACACACTCCAGAACAATGGCACACTCAAAACGCACGGGACACTCACTACCGAACTCCGACACAAAAGTATTCACCAACTCATACCACGCACCAAATCGTGCTCACAGACAAACGACACACAACACAGCTGACTTTTCCACCACAACCATTCCATTCGAATGACGACGCCATGCATTTCACGCGTTCTATACCAAGTCCTACGGCTGTTCAACTCGACGGCTCCCCAACCTGCCTACGATGGCACATATATCCACCAAGGATTCCAACGTATCAACCTCGCATCACATTGTCCACTGCATCACATACTCCACTGCGTCACAGACATCACGCCATCATACACAACATATATTCCACTCACAAAGTCTACTCCACCACACACTCTACCGCATCGTAGACGCCACGATATCGCAGACGCCAACTTATCCGTGGCACCACCGAGTCACGTATCACGCATTCCATGACTTCACATGCAGCACTGAATCACATATTCTACAGTGGCACAAACTCCGTCATTTATCCGACCTCGTCACATACGGCACTGCCTCACAGACTGGCTATACGATTTCACACTTTTCCACCGTCTCACAGACTCGACCGTCCCACGCGCTGCACGAAATGACGTATTCCATTGCACCGTGTACTTCATGAACTCGCACGTACTACGTATATCCCAGACTCGACGGTATCATGTTTCCGACCGTCATCACAACCTCGACGGTATTGTGTCGACCATTCCATCACATAGCTGCAGTTGGAGGGATAACGTGTTTTAAAAAGTGGGGATTGTGTGTGAGAGGAATGTATGTCTGGGACCCAAAAAGAGCAAAAGAAGCGCCCACCGTGGGGCTCGAACCCACGACCACAAGGTTAAGAGCCTTGCGCTCTACCGACTGAGCTAGACGGGCTTCCTGATGACATACCAATCCATACATACAACACACTCCAGAACAATGGCACACTCAAAACGCACGGGACACTCACTACCGAACTCCGACACAAAAGTATTCACCAACTCATACCACGCACCAAATCGTGCTCACAGACAAACGACACACAACACAGCTGACTTTTCCACCACAACCATTCCATTCGAATGACGACGCCATGCATTTCACGCGTTCTATACCAAGTCCTACGGCTGTTCAACTCGACGGCTCCCCAACCTGCCTACGATGGCACATATATCCACCAAGGATTCCAACGTATCAACCTCGCATCACATTGTCCACTGCATCACATACTCCACTGCGTCACAGACATCACGCCATCATACACAACATATATTCCACTCACAAAGTCTACTCCACCACACACTCTACCGCATCGTAGACGCCACGATATCGCAGACGCCAACTTATCCGTGGCACCACCGAGTCACGTATCACGCATTCCATGACTTCACATGCAGCACTGAATCACATATTCTACAGTGGCACAAACTCCGTCATTTATCCGACCTCGTCACATACGGCACTGCCTCACAGACTGGCTATACGATTTCACACTTTTCCACCGTCTCACAGACTCGACCGTCCCACGCGCTGCACGAAATGACGTATTCCATTGCACCGTGTACTTCATGAACTCGCACGTACTACGTATATCCCAGACTCGACGGTATCATGTTTCCGACCGTCATCACAACCTCGACGGTATTGTGTCGACCATTCCATCACATAGCTGCAGTTGGAGGGATAACGTGTTTTAAAAAGTGGGGATTGTGTGTGAGAGGAATGTATGTCTGGGACCCAAAAAGAGCAAAAGAAGCGCCCACCGTGGGGCTCGAACCCACGACCACAAGGTTAAGAGCCTTGCGCTCTACCGACTGAGCTAGACGGGCTTCCTGATGACATACACAATCCATACATACAACACACTCCAGAACAATGGCACACTCAAAACGCACGGGACACTCACTACCGAACTCCGACACAAAAGTATTCACCAACTCATACCACGCACCAAATCGTGCTCACAGACAAACGACACACAACACAGCTGACTTTTCCACCACAACCATTCCATTCGAATGACGACGCCATGCATTTCACGCGTTCTATACCAAGTCCTACGGCTGTTCAACTCGACGGCTCCCCAACCTGCCTACGATGGCACATATATCCACCAAGGATTCCAACGTATCAACCTCGCATCACATTGTCCACTGCATCACATACTCCACTGCGTCACAGACATCACGCCATCATACACAACATATATTCCACTCACAAAGTCTACTCCACCACACACTCTACCGCATCGTAGACGCCACGATATCGCAGACGCCAACTTATCCGTGGCACCACCGAGTCACGTATCACGCATTCCATGACTTCACATGCAGCACTGAATCACATATTCTACAGTGGCACAAACTCCGTCATTTATCCGACCTCGTCACATACGGCACTGCCTCACAGACTGGCTATACGATTTCACACTTTTCCACCGTCTCACAGACTCGACCGTCCCACGCGCTGCACGAAATGACGTATTCCATTGCACCGTGTACTTCATGAACTCGCACGTACTACGTATATCCCAGACTCGACGGTATCATGTTTCCGACCGTCATCACAACCTCGACGGTATTGTGTCGACCATTCCATCACATAGCTGCAGTTGGAGGGATAACGTGTTTTAAAAAGTGGGGATTGTGTGTGAGAGGAATGTATGTCTGGGACCCAAAAAGAGCAAAAGAAGCGCCCACCGTGGGGCTCGAACCCACGACCACAAGGTTAAGAGCCTTGCGCTCTACCGACTGAGCTAGACGGGCTTCCTGATGACATACACAATCCATACATACAACACACTCCAGAACAATGGCACACTCAAAACGCACGGGACACTCACTACCGAACTCCGACACAAAAGTATTCACCAACTCATACCACGCACCAAATCGTGCTCACAGACAAACGACACACAACACAGCTGACTTTTCCACCACAACCATTCCATTCGAATGACGACGCCATGCATTTCACGCGTTCTATACCAAGTCCTACGGCTGTTCAACTCGACGGCTCCCCAACCTGCCTACGATGGCACATATATCCACCAAGGATTCCAACGTATCAACCTCGCATCACATTGTCCACTGCATCACATACTCCACTGCGTCACAGACATCACGCCATCATACACAACATATATTCCACTCACAAAGTCTACTCCACCACACACTCTACCGCATCGTAGACGCCACGATATCGCAGACGCCAACTTATCCGTGGCACCACCGAGTCACGTATCACGCATTCCATGACTTCACATGCAGCACTGAATCACATATTCTACAGTGGCACAAACTCCGTCATTTATCCGACCTCGTCACATACGGCACTGCCTCACAGACTGGCTATACGATTTCACACTTTTCCACCGTCTCACAGACTCGACCGTCCCACGCGCTGCACGAAATGACGTATTCCATTGCACCGTGTACTTCATGAACTCGCACGTACTACGTATATCCCAGACTCGACGGTATCATGTTTCCGACCGTCATCACAACCTCGACGGTATTGTGTCGACCATTCCATCACATAGCTGCAGTTGGAGGGATAACGTGTTTTAAAAAGTGGGGATTGTGTGTGAGAGGAATGTATGTCTGGGACCCAAAAAGAGCAAAAGAAGCGCCCACCGTGGGGCTCGAACCCACGACCACAAGGTTAAGAGCCTTGCGCTCTACCGACTGAGCTAGACGGGCTTCCTGATGACATACACAAATCCATACATACAACACACTCCAGAACAATGGCACACTCAAAAACGCACGGGACACTCACTACCGAACTCCGACACAAAAGTATTCACCAACTCATACCACGCACCAAATCGTGCTCACAGACAAACGACACACAACACAGCTGACTTTTCCACCACAACCATTCCATTCGAATGACGACGCCATGCATTTCACGCGTTCTATACCAAGTCCTACGGCTGTTCAACTCGACGGCTCCCCAACCTGCCTACGATGGCACATATATCCACCAAGGATTCCAACGTATCAACCTCGCATCACATTGTCCACTGCATCACATACTCCACTGCGTCACAGACATCACGCCATCATACACAACATATATTCCACTCACAAAGTCTACTCCACCACACACTCTACCGCATCGTAGACGCCACGATATCGCAGACGCCAACTTATCCGTGCACCACCGAGTCACGTATCACGCATTCCATGACTTCACATGCAGCACTGAATCACATATTCTACAGTGGCACAAACTCCGTCATTTATCCGACCTCGTCACATACGGCACTGCCTCACAGACTGGCTATACGATTTCACACTTTTCCACCGTCTCACAGACTCGACCGTCCCACGCGCTGCACGAAATGACGTATTCCATTGCACCGTGTACTTCATGAACTCGCACGTACTACGTATATCCCAGACTCGACGGTATCATGTTTCCGACCGTCATCACAACCTCGACGGTATTGTGTCGACCATTCCATCACATAGCTGCAGTTGGAGGGATAACGTGTTTTAAAAAGTGGGGATTGTGTGTGAGAGGAATGTATGTCTGGGACCCAAAAAGAGCAAAAGAAGCGCCCACCGTGGGGCTCGAACCCACGACCACAAGGTTAAGAGCCTTGCGCTCTACCGACTGAGCTAGACGGGCTTCCTGATGACATACCCAATCCATACATACAACACACTCCAGAACAATGGCACACTCAAAACGCACGGGACACTCACTACCGAACTCCGACACAAAAGTATTCACCAACTCATACCACGCACCAAATCGTGCTCACAGACAAACGACACACAACACAGCTGACTTTTCCACCACAACCATTCCATTCGAATGACGACGCCATGCATTTCACGCGTTCTATACAAGTCCTACGGCTGTTCAACTCGACGGCTCCCCAACCTGCCTACGATGGCACATATATCCACCAAGGATTCCAACGTATCAACCTCGCATCACATTGTTCCACTGCATCACATACTCCACTGCGTCACAGACATCACGCCATCATACACAACATATATTCCACTCACAAAGTCTACTCCACCACACACTCTACCGCATCGTAGACGCCACGATATCGCAGACGCCAACTTATCCGTGGCACCACCGAGTCACGTATCACGCATTCCATGACTTCACATGCAGCACTGAATCACATATTCTACAGTGGCACAAACTCCGTCATTTATCCGACCTCGTCACATACGGCACTGCCTCACAGACTGGCTATACGATTTCACACTTTTCCACCGTCTCACAGACTCGACCGTCCCACGCGCTGCACGAAATGACGTATTCCATTGCACCGTGTACTTCATGAACTCGCACGTACTACGTATATCCCAGACTCGACGGTATCATGTTTCCGACCGTCATCACAACCTCGACGGTATTGTGTCGACCATTCCATCACATAGCTGCAGTTGGAGGGATAACGTGTTTTAAAAAGTGGGGATTGTGTGTGAGAGGAAATGTATGTCTGGGACCCAAAAAGAGCAAAAGAAGCGCCCACCGTGGGGCTCGAACCCACGACCACAAGGTTAAGAGCCTTGCGCTCTACCGACTGAGCTAGACGGGCTTCCTGATGACATACCAATCCATACATACAACACACTCCAGAACAATGGCACACTCAAAACGCACGGGACACTCACTACCGAACTTCCGACACAAAAGTATTCACCAACTCATACCACGCACCAAATCGTGCTCACAGACAAACGACACACAACACAGCTGACTTTTCCACCACAACCATTCCATTCGAATGACGACGCCATGCATTTCACGCGTTCTATACCAAGTCCTACGGCTGTTTCAACTCGACGGCTCCCAACCTGCCTACGATGGCACATATATCCACCAAGGATTCCAACGTATCAACCTCGCATCACATTGTTTCCACTGCATCACATACTCCACTGCGTCACAGACATCACGCCATCATACACAACATATATTTCCACTCACAAAGTCTACTCCACCACACACTCTACCGCATTCGTAGACGCCACGATATCGCAGACGCCAACTTATCCGTGGCACCACCGAGTCACGTATCACGCATTCCATGACTTCACATGCAGCACTGAATCACATATTCTACAGTGGCACAAACTCCGTCATTTATCCGACCTCGTCACATACGGCACTGCCTCACAGACTGGCTATACGATTTCACACTTTTCCACCGTCTCACAGACTCGACCGTCCCACGCGCTGCACGAAATGACGTATTCCATTGCACCGTGTACTTCATGAACTCGCACGTACTACGTATATCCCAGACTCGACGGTATCATGTTTCCGACCGTCATCACAACCTCGACGGTATTGTGTCGACCATTCCATCACATAGCTGCAGTTGGAGGGATAACGTGTTTTAAAAAGTGGGGATTGTGTGTGAGAGGAATGTATGTCTGGGACCCAAAAAGAGCAAAAGAAGCGCCCACCGTGGGGCTCGAACCCAACGACCACAAGGTTAAGAGCCTTGCGCTCTACCGACTGAGCTAGACGGGCTTCCTGATGACATACACAATCCATACATACAACACACTCCAGAACAATGGCACACTCAAAACGCACGGGACACTCACTACCGAACTCCGACACAAAAGTATTCACCAACTCATACCACGCACCAAATCGTGCTCACAGACAAACGACACACAACACAGCTGACTTTTCCACCACAACCATTCCATTCGAATGACGACGCCATGCATTTCACGCGTTCTATACCAAGTCCTACGGCTGTTCAACTCGACGGCTCCCCAACCTGCCTACGATGGCACATATATCCACCAAGGATTCCAACGTATCAACCTCGCATCACATTGTCCACTGCATCACATACTCCACTGCGTCACAGACATCACGCCATCATACACAACATATATTCCACTCACAAAGTCTACTCCACCACACACTCTACCGCATCGTAGACGCCACGATATCGCAGACGCCAACTTATCCGTGGCACCACCGAGTCACGTATCACGCATTCCATGACTTCACATGCAGCACTGAATCACATATTCTACAGTGGCACAAACTCCGTCATTTATCCGACCTCGTCACATACGGCACTGCCTCACAGACTGGCTATACGATTTCACACTTTTCCACCGTCTCACAGACTCGACCGTCCCACGCGCTGCACGAAATGACGTATTCCATTGCACCGTGTACTTCATGAACTCGCACGTACTACGTATATCCCAGACTCGACGGTATCATGTTTCCGACCGTCATCACAACCTCGACGGTATTGTGTCGACCATTCCATCACATAGCTGCAGTTGGAGGGATAACGTGTTTTAAAAAGTGGGGATTGTGTGTGAGAGGAATGTATGTCTGGGACCCAAAAAGAGCAAAAGAAGCGCCCACCGTGGGGCTCGAACCCACGACCACAAGGTTAAGAGCCTTGCGCTCTACCGACTGAGCTAGACGGGCTTCCTGATGACATACCCAATCCATACATACAACACACTCCAGAACAATGGCACACTCAAAACGCACGGGACACTCACTACCGAACTCCGACACAAAAGTATTCACCAACTCATACCACGCACCAAATCGTGCTCACAGACAAACGACACACAACACAGCTGACTTTTCCACCACAACCATTCCATTCGAATGACGACGCCATGCATTTCACGCGTTCTATACCAAGTCCTACGGCTGTTCAACTCGACGGCTCCCCAACCTGCCTACGATGGCACATATATCCACCAAGGATTCCAACGTATCAACCTCGCATCACATTGTCCACTGCATCACATACTCCACTGCGTCACAGACATCACGCCATCATACACAACATATATTCCACTCACAAAGTCTACTCCACCACACACTCTACCGCATCGTAGACGCCACGATATCGCAGACGCCAACTTATCCGTGGCACCACCGAGTCACGTATCACGCATTCCATGACTTCACATGCAGCACTGAATCACATATTCTACAGTGGCACAAACTCCGTCATTTATCCGACCTCGTCACATACGGCACTGCCTCACAGACTGGCTATACGATTTCACACTTTTCCACCGTCTCACAGACTCGACCGTCCCACGCGCTGCACGAAATGACGTATTCCATTGCACCGTGTACTTCATGAACTCGCACGTACTACGTATATCCCAGACTCGACGGTATCATGTTTCCGACCGTCATCACAACCTCGACGGTATTGTGTCGACCATTCCATCACATAGCTGCAGTTGGAGGGATAACGTGTTTTAAAAAGTGGGGATTGTGTGTGAGAGGAATGTATGTCTGGGACCCAAAAAGAGCAAAAGAAGCGCCCACCGTGGGGCTCGAACCCACGACCACAAGGTTAAGAGCCTTGCGCTCTACCGACTGAGCTAGACGGGCTTCCTGATGACATACACAATCCATACATACAACACACTCCAGAACAATGGCACACTCAAAACGCACGGGACACTCACTACCGAACTCCGACACAAAAGTATTCACCAACTCATACCACGCACCAAATCGTGCTCACAGACAAACGACACACAACACAGCTGACTTTTCCACCACAACCATTCCATTCGAATGACGACGCCATGCATTTCACGCGTTCTATACCAAGTCCTACGGCTGTTCAACTCGACGGCTCCCCAACCTGCCTACGATGGCACATATATCCACCAAGGATTCCAACGTATCAACCTCGCATCACATTGTCCACTGCATCACATACTCCACTGCGTCACAGACATCACGCCATCATACACAACATATATTCCACTCACAAAGTCTACTCCACACACACTCTACCGCATCGTAGACGCCACGATATCGCAGACGCCAACTTATCCGTGGCACCACCGAGTCACGTATCACGCATTCCATGACTTCACATGCAGCACTGAATCACATATTCTACAGTGGCACAAACTCCGTCATTTATCCGACCTCGTCACATACGGCACTGCCTCACAGACTGGCTATACGATTTCACACTTTTCCACCGTCTCACAGACTCGACCGTCCCACGCGCT
The DNA here is from genome assembly GCA_021527685.1 of Aphanomyces euteiches. Taxonomy (NCBI): domain Eukaryota; phylum Oomycota; class Saprolegniomycetes; order Saprolegniales; family Verrucalvaceae; genus Aphanomyces; species Aphanomyces euteiches. Next base: position 11,511 of record JAJGMV010000023.1, read on the forward strand.
GCACGAAATGACGTATTCCAT
>JAJGMV010000029.1:0-45487 GCA_021527685.1 Aphanomyces euteiches
GGGTCAAAATCGACCTCCACTTCGGCCCTAGGGTTAGGTGTAGAGACATTACTCACACCACTTCCGCCATCCCTGATTGGACGACGGAAGTGGGTGAGGTGATACAATACCTGGAATGATGGTAACTCCGTGAGTGTTGGGTCTCATGGAGTTCGGAACAGCTGTTGGCGTTGGACATTTTGAGCGCGGCGGCACTTGGTAACTTCTTGACTTGAGGGGTACGAGGCAAATGCGGAAGTTTCACAGTCAAGTTGGGCGAAGGCTACAAGGACTGGTCCGAAAAAAATTATCTGCGATCAATTTGTCAAGGAAAATCCTGGTTCGTTATGGGGCTCCAAATTTCCGAACATCTTGATCCACAAGAAAAAACCCACAGACCATTGTGATCTCAAGTTACAACTTGTCTACGTGCGTGGAAATGGGAGGCACAACGTTTCGTCTTGGTGGCAAAGATTTCCTGGTTCCCAAGTACTCGCGTTATGGCAACAACTACTACGTTACGTTCAACAAGGTCAGTCACCTTCGATGGCCAAGGCAATTGTCAAGAAAATGGCTGCATTGACCAAGTCAGTGATAGCAGCATTCAACCCTACTGCCGGTCAGAACATCAAGTCGCCGCATTTGAGAGTCATTTTCAAGTCTTCTGCGCCTCCTGCAGTGTTGGTGCCAAAATCCGGCGACGCACTACGCGAAATCACCATTACGGGACCCGTCGGGTCAGCCTTTTGTTGTTGTCTTCAGCACAAGATCTGCTGCTCTGAACAAGAAATTGCCTCCGTCCATTGCTTCACGACGTGCAGAGGCCAAGGCTGAAAAAGCGAAGGCAAAAGCGACCAAGGCAGAGGCAAAATCCCCTCCGTCAGAAGAAAAAGAACCTGAACATGATGGCGACGATCATGATCAAGACCCCGGAACACATGCGGAAGGCAACGCCGACTCATCTGAGGCATCTGGAGATCGTCAAGACGAACAACCACAGCCAACAGCTACTTCTCATAACTCTGATGTCGATATGTCTGGTGACAGCGATCCCCCTGGCCCTGACAATAATGGCAAGACAAACAACAAGAAGATGTGGAAATGTCTACCAACGAACCGCCCGCTCCTGCTCCACCAAATGAGCAGCCTATGAACTCGCTGGACCTTCAATTGGTAACGGGCTACCGGTCTGGGCCAGCTCCAAAACGTACTTTGCCTTCGTCCCCACGTTTGGACCCCCTGCCGACATCCAACCGTTTTCATATCCTCGAAGAAGACGACGTGGAACTCTCGTTTGAAGACTTTGCAGTGCCTCGAATTGTGTTGGAAGATTCAAGTGCGCCACGCCCGAAAAAGACCAAAGGCAAAGCGAAGAAACAACGACTTAACAAGTCTGCTGCGGCCCACCTCGAACTGGCGAAGAAGATTACTCGAGACAAGAAGGTCGAAGGCAGTATCACCGAATGTCAACGCATTTTGCGAGATGACCCTCAGCTGGTTGCACATGCTATGTACGCACAAGACGAAGAAGACCTCAGTTTGTTTCAGTCACTTGTTGCAACCAAGACTATTGAGCGCAAGATGGTTTTGTTAAAAGCTCAAGGCAAGCCTCACAACTACAAACATCACGTCAACTTCATGGCTCAATCCAAGATTCACCCGGCAGAAATCCTGGAAGAATTGACCACGGACATACCAGAGATCAAGCGCATCCTCTTTGCACTTGCTACGGTTGACTTATTCTCTCAAATCGGGCCCCAGACCTCTACACAAATCGAGGCGCTGACTGTTCTATTGAACCAAGAAGCAACAAGATTGCCTGACACCAACTGCTTGACGGACTGGTCGCTGTTTGCTTGATCGAAAACTTCAGCGACAATCTCGAGAAGTTCACTTTGCCGCTCCCGTCTTGTCGGCCATCTCGATGCTCAAAAGCATCACCAACAATTACCACATCGACGAGCTCTGCAGCAAAGCTCACCATTTCATGAACGCCGACGAAATTGATCCCCTCGATTTGGAGGACGATCAACTCTAAGGCTTCTATCCCCTGCTTCAATCCATTGCAACCTACCCTCTGACCCCTCCATTCTACTCAATTTCATCTGTACTCGTGATGATTGACATCAACTTCTCCAATGTCCCAACTGAACTCGTGGACTGGGACCCACAAATCATCCCCTCAACACCAATGGCTTCTCCAACATCATCGGTACATCCTTGACAAACTGTCAAGTGTTCACGACGTTTCCTTTATCCAAGAAACCCGTTTCCGCACGCCAAGTTTCCACGACCGTGTTGCATTCCATTGGCAACGCATCACAAACCACGAAGCTCTTTGTTCTTTGAAGAGCCTATTTACCCTGAAGTATCCACATCGCCAGCCACTGGAGGTCTGGCTACGTTGATTCATCCTCACTCTCCTTTGAAGAACGCCACTCAAGTCCCCCATGACAACCCAGTGCTTCGTGGTCGTTATCTACAAGTGCGATGTACTCTGGGTCCACTGACAGTCGTTCTCCACAATATCTACGCGCCGGCAGCCTTCCAAGAACGAGCAAGTTACTTCGAAGAATTGCCACGCGACTTTCCTCCACATGCGCTCCACATTGTTGGAGGAGATTTCAACTGCACTCTCAACAAAGATTTGGATTCGTTGAGACCCAGTACCTCCACCATGGCTGGCACCCTTCAACTCGAACAATGGATGCATAGCTTGTCACTGGTGGATCTGTTTCGCCGTCAAAACCCCTTGGCACGAGCCTTCACAAGTCCTACACTCACCAACCGACTCGACTACATCTTTTGTTCGTCCACATTGGCGGGTCTTCGTCATTGGAAGGCGATGCACATGCCACACGTTCCACAGGCTGACCACGTGGCTTGTCGTATCATCACAAAGCGTCAAACACTGCGCCATGGCTCTGGATCATGGAAAGCTCCAACTTGGCTACTTCGTTCTACCACGAGCAGCCGAGATTGTTCATGGATGTCTGGATCGATTTTTGGACAAGTCTCCATCATTCCACAATATCTCCAAGGCCTACGACATGCTGGTCAATGATATCCGCTCCCAACTCAAAGAATTCCATTCTCAACGCTTGGAGAAACAACGTTTGCCGTTGAAGCAGTTAGCTGTTGAGATCGCTTCACTTTGCAAGTCCCTAACATGCGTCAAGATTCCGTGCTGGTGGAACGAGTGCGCGATCTTCAAAAGCAAATCCACGAGCTGCAGGATCGTGACAAGCAGTTTCGACAAGACCAGACGTTCCAACTTCACTTGTACAAAGCAGAGCGCTCGTCCAAGTTCCACTTCATGTCCCCTGTCCCTACCCCCTTGAAGAAGACAGTCTTCAAAGAGTTGGTGGATGTCAATGGAAATATTGTCTCCAATCAGCAAGGCATGTCTGGCGTCCTGGTCGACTACTACAAGGACTTGTTTGCAGCTCCCGAGGTGCTGCGACCTGGAGACGAAGTTTCGTCATTTCTAACCCCATTGACTCGACACAAGCAACTGCCAGAGCAAGCCCAGCAAGAGCTGTCGGCTCCATTGCGCGCCAACGAGTTCTATCATGCTATTCGACACAGCAGTTCGAACTCAGCGCCAGGTCCCAACGCTTTGCCATTCGAAGTCCTCAAACTTGCACCTCACAAGTGGTCGTTGGTATTGGAGCTGCTATTCACACACCAGCTCCATTCTCACCCTCGCTTGACTCCCATGCAACTTGTCAGTACGCTCGTGTTGCTGCACAAGAAAGGCCCCAAGTCACAAGCAAGAACTATCGGCCCATTAGCCTACTCAACACGGATGTGAAAATCCTGACGAGTATTCTGGCTTATCGACTCCAGCGCCACATTCGACACATCATCCACCCGGACCAGCAAGGCTTTATCCGTCGAAGCAATATCCAAACCAACATTGCACGACTGGATGACATGCTGCACCACATCAAACTACACAGTCCGTCCTCGATGGTGGCACTGCTCGACTTTGAGAAAGCTTTCGATCGCGTGGACCACGCGTACTTGCTCCGTGTCCTCCGTCACTATGGCTTTCCCGAAACGTTTGTTGACATGGTTCGCGTACTGTACTCGGGCCGAAAATCTCGCATCTTGGTGAACGGCTTCTTGTCCAAGCCAGTTCACATCTCACGCGGTGTGTTGCAAGGTGATCCACTGTCGCCACTTCTGTTTGTGATCGCTTTGGAACCCATGTGCCAACTCCTCCGGCAACACTCCAACTATGGCATCAAGTGTGGGGATCGCTACCACACTGGGAGTTACTTTGCCGACGACTCGCAACTCTATGCTGCAAATGAGACGTGCCTCCACCGGCAGCTTGCATTGGTTCGAACCTTTTGCGACAAGTCTGGTTTCCGACTCAACGTAGACAAGACCCAGATTCTGACCTACAGCCAGTTGAATGGGACCCTTGCCTCACTACAAGTTACTTCCGACAGTCCTGTGAAGGCTCTTGGTATCTTGGTCGCGCCCAATCTTTCTCCATTGGCACGTTTCAATTACGTGTTTGAGAAGTTTGTGGCTCGCTTGTCTTTGTGGCTCTACAAGGCTCGAACCATGGCCGGAAAGGTCACTATCCTGCACAGCATATGTCTGCCTGTGTTGTGGTACCAACTGGCTTTTGTCCCAGCTGACAAAGACCTGGCCAAAAAGATCGACAAGGTCATGCTTCAATTTATGCATGGTGAAGAAATCAACCCATCATCCTCTGTTCATGGCCTCCGCTTGATCAAGAAGGAGATCATATTCATGCCGAAGAAGTCCGGTGGCTTCGGCCTGCATCATGCACTGGCCTTATGGCAACAACACAACCGCTCTGTCATGATCAGATGCATGCAAGCCATCACCACTCCACCCCGCAAGTCTGCCATGTCTGCCTGGATTACGCCGGGTTATACTCTCCTCGAGCATGCTTTTCATCCATGGGGTTCCCCCCGAGATCTCCTCTTGGCAAATGGTACTTCTGCATTCATCCGACAACTGTACAAGAATCCCAATATCACTCCAATGTGGAAAGCCTTATTGAGTAGCTGGTTTGATTCCCGCTGGACTCCGTACGGCTGTCCAAATCACATCTCATCCTTGGATGTTCCCCTTTGGCACAACTCGTATCTGCCTGGACTCGAAGACCTATACGATCAGTGCTCAACATCGACGCAAGACCAAGCCAATGTATTGGCTTCGCTTCACATCACGAAGTTGTCGCATTTGTTGACTCCGTGTCAGCGAGTGTGGCCAGCTTCGATCTTGTTCGACAAAATCAACCGTGCCTGCCGCCAAGCCAATTTTGTCCCTCCAACGAAACAATGGATCTCAATCTTGGTGACCAAGTTATCACGATTGTTTGATATTGTTTCTGAAGAGGATGCTCCGGTTTTCCACTTGCCCACGCCTAACTCTGAATGGATGGAATGGCACTGGATGATTCACCCTGACTCGAGTCCGATCTTGTTATCGCTTGCGACTCCGAAATCGGCTAAGATCAGAGCTTCTCCAGCTGTCAACTCGTCCATTCTTCCTACCAAGCATCTCAACCTGCCATCCAACTTTTACGAAGACCCCAAGCGCCTTACCCAACTTGCCGCCTACCTCCAACCCGACCATATTCTCCCTCGATATGGAGAGTTCATTTTCAAGACCCTGCTCCGCGCCAACGCCATGCAATATCTGTTTCAGTACCAAGACCCCAAGCCAACGTGTGTCTTCTGTCGTGTCAATGAGACATACGAACATTTCCTGTTCTCTTGTGGATACGGCCAATCTGTTTGGTATTACTTCAAGGCAATCCAGCGACTGCTCGAGTGTTCCTTTCCGTCCATGTGTCTGGAAATGTTCTACGAGACACCCAAGCCGGCCGATGGATACTACATCCGTGGATATCTGAAGATCTGGCCGATTGTCCGAGCCTGTGTGTATTATCAAATATGGCTCCAACGCGCCGATCGCACCTTTCGACCCGACCTCACAGCGAAGAGTCCGATGGAAGTTGCCATTCATGCTGCCTCTTTGATCAAGCTACATCTACAACAGCTCCTGGTTGATCTCCCTCTCAAGAAGGGATACGCCAAAGTATTCAATGTGCTCAAACGTCTATCTTCGGACCCCTGGTTACGTCAACATGTCATTCCTGACAGCACCGTTTCATGAGTGAGCATGACGATTCACCCTCCTCCACTCCTGTTCAATGACCACTTTGCCATATTCTGTTTACCAAACTCTATTTATACAGTACGAGGCAAATTAGTAAGTCATTAGGGCCTTTGCTCAAAAATAAGGTTAATACAACTCATTTAACCATAGTGACGGAGGACACGGAGCAAGTACGCGTGGTCCACGCGATCGAAAGCTTTCTCAAAGTCGAGCAGTGCCACCATCGAGGACGGACTGTGTAGTTTGATGTGGTGCAGCATGTCATCCAGTCGTGCAATGTTGGTTTGGATATTGCTTCGACGGATAAAGCCTTGCTGGTCCGGGTGGATGATGTGTCGAATGTGGCGCTGGAGTCGATAAGCCAGAATACTCGTCAGGATTTTCACATCCGTGTTGAGTAGGCTAATGGGCCGATAGTTCTTGGCTTGTGACTTGGGCCTTTCTTGTGCAGCAACACGAGCGTACTGACAAGTTGCATGGGAGTCAAGCGAGGGTGAGAATGGAGCTGGTGTGTGAATAGCAGCTCCAATACCAACGACCACTTGTGAGGTGCAAGTTTGAGGACTTCGAATGGCAAAGCGTTGGGACCTGGCGCTGAGTTCGAACTGCTGTGTCGAATAGCATGATAGAACTCGTTGGCGCGCAATGGAGCCGACAGCTCTTGCTGGGCTTGCTCTGGCAGTTGCTTGTGTCGAGTCAATGGGGTTAGAAATGACGAAACTTCGTCTCCAGGTCGCAGCACCTCGGGAGCTGCAAACAAGTCCTTGTAGTAGTCGACCAGGACGCCAGACATGCCTTGCTGATTGGAGACAATATTTCCATTGACATCCACCAACTCTTTGAAGACTGTCTTCTTCAAGGGGGTAGGGACAGGGGACATGAAGTGGAACTTGGACGAGCGCTCTGCTTTGTACAAGTGAAGTTGGAACGTCTGGTCTTGTCGAAACTGCTTGTCACGATCCTGCAGCTCGTGGATTTGCTTTTGAAGATCGCGCACTCGTTCCACCAGCACGGAATCTTGACGCATGTTAGGGACTTGCAAAAGTGAAGCGATCTCAACAGCTAACTGCTTCAACGGCAAACGTTGTTTCTCCAAGCGTTGAGAATGGAATTCTTTGAGTTGGGAGCGGATATCATTGACCAGCATGTCGTAGGCCTTGGAGATATTGTGGAATGATGGAGACTTGTCCAAAAATCGATCCAGACATCCATGAACAATCTCGGCTGCTCGTGGTAGACGAAGTAGCCAAGTTGGAGCTTTCCATGATCCAGAGCCATGGCGCAGTGTTTGACGCTTTGTGATGATACGACAAGCCACGTGGTCAGCCTGTGGAACGTGTGGCATGTGCATCGCCTTCCAATGACGAAGACCCGCCAATGTGGACGAACAAAAGATGTAGTCGAGTCGGTTGGTGAGTGTAGGACTTGTGAAGGCTCGTGCCAAGGGGTTTTGACGGCGAAACAGATCCACCAGAGACAAGCTATGCATCCATTGTTCGAGTTGAAGGGTGCCAGCCATGGTGGAGGTACTGGGTCTCAACGAATCCAAATCTTTGTTGAGAGTGCAGTTGAAATCTCCTCCAACAATGTGGAGCGCATGTGGAGGAAAGTCGCGTGGCAATTCTTCGAAGTAACTTGCTCGTTCTTGGAAGGCTGCCGGCGCGTAGATATTGTGGAGAACGACTGTCAGTGGACCCAGAGTACATCGCACTTGTAGATAACGACCACGAAGCACTGGGTTGTCATGGGGACTTGAGTGGCGTTCTTCAAAGGAGAGTGAGGATGAATCAACGTAGCCAGACCTCCAGTGGCTGGCGATGTGGATACTTCAGGGTAAATAGGCTCTTCAAAGAACAAAGAGCCTTCGTGGTTTGTGATGCGTTGCCAATGGAATGCAACACGGTCGTGGAAACTTGGCGTGCGGAAACGGGTTTCTTGGATAAAGGAAACGTCGTGAACACTTGACAGTTTGTCAAGGATGTACCGATGACTGTTGGAGAAGCCATTGGTGTTGAGGGAGATGATTTGTGGGTCCCAGTCCACGAGTTCAGTTGGGACATTGGAGAAGTTGTTGTCAATCATCACGAGTACAGATGAAATTGAGTAGAATGGAGGGGTCAGAGGGTAGGTTGCAATGGATTGAAGCAGGGGATAGAAGCCTTAGAGTTGATCGTCCTCCAAATCGAGGGGATCAATTTCGTCAGCGTTCATGAAATGGTGAGCTTTGCTGCAGAGCTCGTCGATGTGGTAATTGTTGGTGATGCTTTTGAGCATCGAGATGGCCGACAAGACGGGAGCCGGCAAAGTGAACTTCTCGAGATTGTCGCTGAAGTTTTCGATCAAAGCAAACAGCGACCAGTCCGTCAAGCAGTTGGTGTCAGGCAATCTTGTTGCTTCTTGGTTCAATAGAACAGTCAGCGCCTCCGAGTTTGTGTAGAGGTCTGGGGCCCGATTTGAGAGGAATAAGTCAACCGTAGCAAGTGCAAAGAGGATGCGCTTGATCTCTGGTATGTCCGTGGTCAATTCTTCCAGGATTTCTGCCGGGCGAATCTTGGATTGAGCCATGAAGTTGACGTGATGTTTGTAGTTGTGAGGCTTGCCTTGAGCTTTTAACAAAACCATCTTGCGCTCAATAGTCTTGGTTGCAACAAGTGACTGAAACAAACTGAGGTCTTCTTCGTCTTGTGCGTACATAGCATGTGCAACCAGCTGAGGGTCATCTCGCAAAATGCGTTGACATTCGGTGATACTGCCTTCGACCTTCTTGTCTCGAATAATCTTCTTCGCCAGTTCGAGGTGGGCCGCAGCAGACTTGTTAAGTCGTTGTTTCTTCGCTTTGCCTTTGGTCTTTTTCGGGCGTGGCGCACTTGAATCTTCCAACACAATTCGAGGCACTGCAAAGTCTTCAAACGAGAGTTCCACGTCTTCTTCTTCGAGGATATGAAAACGGTTGGATGTCGGCAGGGGGTCCAAACGTGGGGACGAAGGCAAAGTACGTTTTGGAGCTGGCCCAGACCGGTAGCCCGTTACCAATTGAAGGTCCAGCGAGTTCATAGGCTGCTCATTTGGTGGAGCAGGAGCGGGCGGTTCGTTGGTAGACATTTCCACATCTTCTTGTTGTTTGTCTTGCCCATTATTGTCAGGGCCAGGGGGATCGCTGTCACCAGACATATCGACATCAGAGTTATGAGAAGTAGCTGTTGGCTGTGGTTGTTCGTCTTGACGATCTCCAGATGCCTCAGATGAGTCGGCGTTGCCTTCCGCATTTGTTCCGGGGTCTTGATCATGATCGTCGCCATCATGTTCAGGTTCTTTTTCTTCTGACGGAGGGGATTTTGCCTCTGCCTTGGTCGCTTTTGCCTTCGCTTTTTCAGCCTTGGCCTCTGCACGTCGTGAAGCAATGGACGGAGGCAATTTCTTGTTCAGAGCAGCGATCTTGTGCTGAAAGACAACAACAAAAGGCTGACCCGACGGGTCCGTAATGGTGATTTCGCGTAGTGCGTCGCCGGATTTTGGCACCAACACTGCAGGAGGCGCAGAAGACTTGAAAATGACTCTCAAATGCGGCGACTTGATGTTCTGACCGGCAGTAGGGTTGAATGCTGCTATCACTGACTTGGTCAATGCAGCCATTTTCTTGACAATTGCCTTGGCCATCGAAGGGTGACTGACCTTGTTGAACGTAACGTAGTAGTTGTTGCCATAACGCGAGTACTTGGGAACCAGGAAATCTTTGCCACCAAGACGAAACGTTGTGCCTCCCATTTCCACGCACGTAGACAAGTTGTAACTTGAGATCACAATGGTCTGTGGGTTTTTCTTGTGGATCAAGATGTTCGGAAATTTGGAGCCCCATAACGAACCAGGATTTTCCTTGACAAATTGATCGCAGATAATTTTTTCGGACCAGTCCTTGTAGCCTTCGCCCAACTTGACTGTGAGCTCGTACACTTGGGACTGGGGAGTGAGCAAAATGTTTTCAATGAAGGCGTCCATGTCACCAGAGTCTTTGTAGAATGCGTCCGCCATGGCCTCGCATCGCGCAATATCGTCATCGGCAATAGCATGAGCACCAATGTTGCGATGTTTCGCGCCTTTGGGGCATTGCCTTGCTTGGAATCTTTCTTGGACGAAGCTGATTCCTTGCCGGAAGCCTTTTGCGTCCATGCATTGGCCTTTTCAGCATTTTGTTGCTCTTGATCACCTTGTGCTTTGTCTGCCGCGGAAGGAGGGTCAACAACGCCATTTCCTTGAGCAACGGATTTGTCGACAGTGTCTTGATTTGACTGTTCATTGTCTTTGTTTGTGGATTGCTCCTCTTGAATAACTTTTCCAGGAGTATCACACGGCTTCTCTTGGCCGTTAATGTCGCCTGACCCATCAACCTCAGAGTGAATTTGAGTATTTCCCTCATCAGTTAAGGCCTCGGTTTCAGAAGAATCCTTCCCCTCGGCGTCTCCAGAGACCATATCCACGTCCTCTTGAGATTTTTCTTCTTCCTCTCCCGTTCTAGGAGGCTCAGCACAGGGGGCGACGCGGTTGGTGGCTACTGGCTCAGTCCCATTGGTCACGAGAAAGGCCGGGGCCAGACCCCCAGTGACAGGGGTAGAAGGGGAATCCATGCCATCCCCGCAGCACGGTGACTGGGGTACACCATTGCTCCGGCGAGAACCCAAATCGGGATACCGCCCCCGCCCCTCCGAAGAGGCCCCTGGGGGGAAGTAGACAGAACCGCAGGGTGTGCCCATAGGGGGGCCCTCGTAGCCTCTAGGGCTAGCATGGACCCCGTTTTCTCGCCGCCTTCACTGGGGATCGACTCCAATTGGAGTCCGGGGAAGCAGCCACCACAGGCACAAGGTCCCAGTGGTTCGCCCTCCTGAGTGAGGGCTTCGCTAGACACATTAACGATAGTGGTCTGGGGGTCAACCACTGACCCACTGAGGTTGACCCCCCCTGGAACTCCGGCGAGTGGAGCACCAGGTGAAGCGCTGGTGGAGCGAGACGCAGATTGGTCTCCAGGGACGCTGTTGGGGTCAAAATCGACCTCCACTTCGGCCCTAGGGTTAGGTGTAGAGACATTACTCACACCACTTCCGCCATCCTGATTGGACGACGGAAGTGGGTGAGGTGATACAATACCTGGAATGATGGTAACTCCGTGAGTGTTGGTCTCATGGAGCTCGGAACAGCTGTTGGCGTTGGACATTTTGAGCGCGGCGGCACTTGGTAACTTCTTGACTTGAGGGGTACGAGGCAAATGCGGAAGTCATGGAATACGATGGTTAAGTGAGTTGTATTAACCTTGTTTTTGATTGAAATAAGAATTTGCCTCGTACCGTATAATTAGAGCTGGGAAACAGAATATGGCAAAGTGGTCATTCAGCATGAGTTGAAGTGAGTGAGGCGTCATGCTCACTCAAGAACAGGAATGATGTCAAATTTACCCAATTTGGGCTCATGTGAAAAGAAAGCAAATGTATCATCGTAAATATGCGTTTGAGCCAGATATGACATCAAAATATCTTGAGTACGATTTTATCTCGATATGTGTAGCTCGCTATGATACTTGTATCCAATCAATCAGCACAAAAGAGCACCCAAAAATGTTTATCGAGGACATTTTTCTTCTCAAATGAAGTCAAATCGGATTGAGCTATGATTGGCAATGTCTTTGCGGAGACTATATAACAAACAATGTCCATCAGAAAAATGCTCTCTGGAGACGCCGAGGGAAGGATTCTTCTGAAACCGAGGCCTTAACTGATGAGGGAAATACTCAAATTCACTCTGAGGTTGATGGGTCAGGCGACATTAACGGCCAAGAGAAGCCGTGTGATACTCCTGGAAAAGTTATTCAAGAGGAGCAATCCACAAACAAAGACAATGAACAGTCAAATCAAGACACTGTCGACAAATCCGTTGCTCAAGGAAATGGCGTTGTTGACCCTCCTTCCGCGGCAGACAAAGCACAAGGTGATCAAGAGCAACAAAATGCTGAAAAGGCCAATGCATGGACGCAAAAGGCTTCCGGCAAGGAATCAGCTTCGTCCAAGAAAGATTCCAAGCAAGGCAATGCCCCCAAAGGCGCGAAACATCGCAACATTGGTGCTCATGCTATTGCCGATGACGATATTGCGCGATGCGAGGCCATGGCGGACGCATTCTACAAAGACTCTGGTGACATGGACGCCTTCATTGAAAACATTTTGCTCACTCCCCAGTCCCAAGTGTACGAGCTCACAGTCAAGTTGGGCGAAGGCTACAAGGACTGGTCCGAAAAAATTATCTGCGATCAATTTGTCAAGGAAAATCCTGGTTCGTTATGGGGCTCCAAATTTCCGAACATCTTGATCCACAAGAAAAACCCACAGACCATTGTGACTTCCGCATTTGCCTCGTACCCCTCAAGTCAAGAAGTTACCAAGTGCCGCCGCGCTCAAAATGTCCAACGCCAACAGCTGTTCCGAGCTCCATGAGACCAACACTCACGGAGTTACCATCATTCCAGGTATTGTATCACCTCACCCACTTCCGTCGTCCAATCAGGATGGCGGAAGTGGTGTGAGTAATGTCTCTACACCTAACCCTAGGGCCGAAGTGGAGGTCGATTTTGACCCCAACAGCGTCCCTGGAGACCAATCTGCGTCTCGCTCCACCAGCGCTTCACCTGGTGCTCCACTCGCCGGAGTTCCAGGGGGGGTCAACCTCAGTGGGTCAGTGGTTGACCCCCAGACCACTATCGTTAATGTGTCTAGCGAAGCCCTCACTCAGGAGGGCGAACCACTGGGACCTTGTGCCTGTGGTGGCTGCTTCCCCGGACTCCAATTGGAGTCGATCCCCAGTGAAGGCGGCGAGAAAACGGGGTCCATGCTAGCCCTAGAGGCTACGAGGGCCCCCCCTATGGGCACACCCTGCGGTTCTGTCTACTTCCCCCCAGGGGCCTCTTCGGAGGGGCGGGGGCGGTATCCCGATTTGGGTTCTCGCCGGAGCAATGGTGTACCCCAGTCACCGTGCTGCGGGGATGGCATGGATTCCCCTTCTACCCCTGTCACTGGGGGTCTGGCCCCGGCCTTTCTCGTGACCAATGGGACTGAGCCAGTAGCCACCAACCGCGTCGCCCCCTGTGCTGAGCCTCCTAGAACGGGAGAGGAAGAAGAAAAATCTCAAGAGGACGTGGATATGGTCTCTGGAGACGCCGAGGGGAAGGATTCTTCTGAAACCGAGGCCTTAACTGATGAGGGAAATACTCAAATTCACTCTGAGGTTGATGGGTCAGGCGACATTAACGGCCAAGAGAAGCCGTGTGATACTCCTGGAAAAGTTATTCAAGAGGAGCAATCCACAAACAAAGACAATGAACAGTCAAATCAAGACACTGTCGACAAATCCGTTGCTCAAGGAAATGGCGTTGTTGACCCTCCTTCCGCGGCAGACAAAGCACAAGGTGATCAAGAGCAACAAAATGCTGAAAAGGCCAATGCATGGACGCAAAAGGCTTCCGGCAAGGAATCAGCTTCGTCCAAGAAAGATTCCAAGCAAGGCAATGCCCCCAAAGGCGCGAAACATCGCAACATTGGTGCTCATGCTATTGCCGATGACGATATTGCGCGATGCGAGGCCATGGCGGACGCATTCTACAAAGACTCTGGTGACATGGACGCCTTCATTGAAAACATTTTGCTCACTCCCCAGTCCCAAGTGTACGAGCTCACAGTCAAGTTGGGCGAAGGCTACAAGGACTGGTCCGAAAAAATTATCTGCGATCAATTTGTCAAGGAAAATCCTGGTTCGTTATGGGGCTCCAAATTTCCGAACATCTTGATCCACAAGAAAAACCCACAGACCATTGTGATCTCAAGTTACAACTTGTCTACGTGCGTGGAAATGGGAGGCACAACGTTTCGTCTTGGTGGCAAAGATTTCCTGGTTCCCAAGTACTCGCGTTATGGCAACAACTACTACGTTACGTTCAACAAGGTCAGTCACCCTTCGATGGCCAAGGCAATTGTCAAGAAAATGGCTGCATTGACCAAGTCAGTGATAGCAGCATTCAACCCTACTGCCGGTCAGAACATCAAGTCGCCGCATTTGAGAGTCATTTTCAAGTCTTCTGCGCCTCCTGCAGTGTTGGTGCCAAAATCCGGCGACGCACTACGCGAAATCACCATTACGGACCCGTCGGGTCAGCCTTTTGTTGTTGTCTTTCAGCACAAGATCGCTGCTCTGAACAAGAAATTGCCTCCGTCCATTGCTTCACGACGTGCAGAGGCCAAGGCTGAAAAAGCGAAGGCAAAAGCGACCAAGGCAGAGGCAAAATCCCCTCCGTCAGAAGAAAAAGAACCTGAACATGATGGCGACGATCATGATCAAGACCCCGGAACAAATGCGGAAGGCAACGCCGACTCATCTGAGGCATCTGGAGATCGTCAAGACGAACAACCACAGCCAACAGCTACTTCTCATAACTCTGATGTCGATATGTCTGGTGACAGCGATCCCCCTGGCCCTGACAATAATGGGCAAGACAAACAACAAGAAGATGTGGAAATGTCTACCAACGAACCGCCCGCTCCTGCTCCACCAAATGAGCAGCCTATGAACTCGCTGGACCTTCAATTGGTAACGGGCTACCGGTCTGGGCCAGCTCCAAAACGTACTTTGCCTTCGTCCCCACGTTTGGACCCCCTGCCGACATCCAACCGTTTTCATATCCTCGAAGAAGAAGACGTGGAACTCTCGTTTGAAGACTTTGCAGTGCCTCGAATTGTGTTGGAAGATTCAAGTGCGCCACGCCCGAAAAAGACCAAAGGCAAAGCGAAGAAACAACGACTTAACAAGTCTGCTGCGGCCCACCTCGAACTGGCGAAGAAGATTATTCGAGACAAGAAGGTCGAAGGCAGTATCACCGAATGTCAACGCATTTTGCGAGATGACCCTCAGCTGGTTGCACATGCTATGTACGCACAAGACGAAGAAGACCTCAGTTTGTTTCAGTCACTTGTTGCAACCAAGACTATTGAGCGCAAGATGGTTTTGTTAAAAGCTCAAGGCAAGCCTCACAACTACAAACATCACGTCAACTTCATGGCTCAATCCAAGATTCGCCCGGCAGAAATCCTGGAAGAATTGACCACGGACATACCAGAGATCAAGCGCATCCTCTTTGCACTTGCTACGGTTGACTTATTCCTCTCAAATCGGGCCCCAGACCTCTACACAAACTCGGAGGCGCTGACTGTTCTATTGAACCAAGAAGCAACAAGATTGCCTGACACCAACTGCTTGACGGACTGGTCGCTGTTTGCTTTGATCGAAAACTTCAGCGACAATCTCGAGAAGTTCACTTTGCCGGCTCCCGTCTTGTCGGCCATCTCGATGCTCAAAAGCATCACCAACAATTACCACATCGACGAGCTCTGCAGCAAAGCTCACCATTTCATGAACGCTGACGAAATTGATCCCCTCGATTTGGAGGACGATCAACTCTAAGGCTTCTATCCCCTGCTTCAATCCATTGCAACCTACCCTCTGACCCCTCCATTCTACTCAATTTCATCTGTACTCGTGATGATTGACATCAACTTCTCCAATGTCCCAACTGAACTCGTGGACTGGGACCCACAAATCATCTCCCTCAACACCAATGGCTTCTCCAACAGTCATCGGTACATCCTTGACAAACTGTCAAGTGTTCACGACGTTTCCTTTATCCAAGAAACCCGTTTCCGCACGCCAAGTTTCCACGACCGTGTTGCATTCCATTGGCAACGCATCACAAACCACGAAGGCTCTTTGTTCTTTGAAGAGCCTATTTACCCTGAAGTATCCACATCGCCAGCCACTGGAGGTCTGGCTACGTTGATTCATCCTCACTCTCCTTTGAAGAACGCCACTCAAGTCCCCCATGACAACCCAGTGCTTCGTGGTCGTTATCTACAAGTGCGATGTACTCTGGGTCCACTGACAGTCGTTCTCCACAATATCTACGCGCCGGCAGCCTTCCAAGAACGAGCAAGTTACTTCGAAGAATTGCCACGCGACTTTCCTCCACATGCGCTCCACATTGTTGGAGGAGATTTCAACTGCACTCTCAACAAAGATTTGGATTCGTTGAGACCCAGTACCTCCACCATGGCTGGCACCCTTCAACTCGAACAATGGATGCATAGCTTGTCTCTGGTGGATCTGTTTCGCCGTCAAAACCCCTTGGCACGAGCCTTCACAAGTCCTACACTCACCAACCGACTCGACTACATCTTTTGTTCGTCCACATTGGCGGGTCTTCGTCATTGGAAGGCGACGCACATGCCACACGTTCCACAGGCTGACCACGTGGCTTGTCGTATCATCACAAAGCGTCAAACACTGCGCCATGGCTCTGGATCATGGAAAGCTCCAACTTGGCTACTTCGTCTACCACGAGCAGCCGAGATTGTTCATGGATGTCTGGATCGATTTTTGGACAAGTCTCCATCATTCCACAATATCTCCAAGGCCTACGACATGCTGGTCAATGATATCCGCTCCCAACTCAAAGAATTCCATTCTCAACGCTTGGAGAAACAACGTTTGCCGTTGAAGCAGTTAACTGTTGAGATCGCTTCACTTTTGCAAGTCCCTAACATGCGTCAAGATTCAGTGCTGGTGGAACGAGTGCGCGATCTTCAAAAGCAAATCCACGAGCTGCAGGATCGTGACAAGCAGTTTCGACAAGACCAGGCGTTCCAACTTCACTTGTACAAAGCAGAGCGCTCGTCCAAGTTCCACTTCATGTCCCCTGTCCCTACCCCCTTGAAGAAGACAGTCTTCAAAGAGTTGGTGGATGTCAATGGAAATATTGTCTCCAATCAGCAAGGCATGTCTGGCGTCCTGGTCGACTACTACAAGGACTTGTTTGCAGCTCCCGAGGTGCTGCGACCTGGAGACGAAGTTTCGTCATTTCTAACCCCATTGACTCGACACAAGCAACTGCCAGAGCAAGCCCAGCAAGAGCTGTCGGCTCCCTTGCGCGCCAACGAGTTCTATCATGCTATTCGACACAGCAGTTCGAACTCAGCGCCAGGTCCCAACGCTTTGCCATTCGAAGTCCTCAAACTTGCACCTCACAAGTGGTCGTTGGTATTGGAGCTGCTATTCACACACCAGCTCCATTCTCACCCTCGCTTGACTCCCATGCAACTTGTCAGTACGCTCGTGTTGCTGCACAAGAAAGGCCCCAAGTCACAAGCCAAGAACTATCGGCCCATTAGCCTACTCAACACGGATGTGAAAATCCTGACGAGTATTCTGGCTTATCGACTCCAGCGCCACATTCGACACATCATCCACCCGGACCAGCAAGGCTTTATCCGTCGAAGCAATATCCAAACCAACATTGCACGACTGGATGACATGCTGCACCACATCAAACTACACAGTCCGTCCTCGATGGTGGCACTGCTCGACTTTGAGAAAGCTTTCGATCGCGTGGACCACGCGTACTTGCTCCGTGTCCTCCGTCACTATGGCTTTCCCGAAACGTTTGTTGACATGGTTCGCGTACTGTACTCGGGCCGAAAATCTCGCATCTTGGTGAACGGCTTCTTGTCCAAGCCAGTTCACATCTCACGCGGGCCGAAAATCTCGCATCTTGGTGAACGGCTTCTTGTCCAAGCCAGTTCACATCTCACGCGGTGTGTTGCAAGGTGATCCACTGTCGCCACTTCTGTTTGTGATCGCTTTGGAACCCATGTGCCAACTCCTCCGGCAACACTCCAACTATGGCATCAAGTGTGGGGATCGCTACCACACTGGGAGTTACTTTGCCGACGACTCGCAACTCTATGCTGCAAATGAGACGTGCCTCCACCGGCAGCTTGCATTGGTTCGAACCTTTTGCGACAAGTCTGGTTTCCGACTCAACGTAGACAAGACCCAGATTCTGACCTACAGCCAGTTGAATGGGACCCTTGCCTCACTACAAGTTACTTCCGACAGTCCTGTGAAGGCTCTTGGTATCTTGGTCGCGCCCAATCTTTCTCCATTGGCACGTTTCAATTACGTGTTTGAGAAGTTTGTGGCTCGCTTGCCTTTGTGGCTCTACAAGGCTCGAACCATGGCCGGAAAGGTCACTATCCTGCACAGCATATGTCTGCCTGTGTTGTGGTACCAACTGGCTTTTGTCCCAGCTGACAAAGACCTGGCCAAAAAGATCGACAAGGTCATGCTTCAATTTATGCATGGTGAAGAAATCAACCCATCATCCTCTGTTCATGGCCTCCGCTTGATCAAGAAGGAGATCATATTCATGCCGAAGAAGTCCGGTGGCTTCGGCCTGCATCATGCACTGGCCTTATGGCAACAACACAACCGCTCTGTCATGATCAGATGCATGCAAGCCATCACCACTCCACCCCGCAAGTCTGCCATGTCTGCCTGGATTACGCCGGGTTATACTCTCCTCGAGCATGCTTTTCATCCATGGGGTTCCCCCCGAGATCTCCTCTTGGCAAATGGTACTTCTGCATTCATCCGACAACTGTACAAGAATCCCAATATCACTCCAATGTGGAAAGCCTTATTGAGTAGCTGGTTTGATTCCCGCTGGACTCCGTACGGCTGTCCAAATCACATCTCATCCTTGGATGTTCCCCTTTGGCACAACTCGTATCTGCCTGGACTCGAAGACCTATACGATCAGTGCTCAACATCGACGCAAGACCAAGCCAATGTATTGGCTTCGCTTCACATCACGAAGTTGTCGCATTTGTTGACTCCGTGTCAGCGAGTGTGGCCAGCTTCGATCTTGTTCGACAAAATCAACCGTGCCTGCCGCCAAGCCAATTTTGTCCCTCCAACGAAACAATGGATCTCAATCTTGGTGACCAAGTTATCACGATTGTTTGATATTGTTTCTGAAGAGGATGCTCCGGTTTTCCACTTGCCCACGCCTAACTCTGAATGGATGGAATGGCACTGGATGATTCACCCTGACTCGAGTCCGATCTTGTTATCGCTTGCGACTTCGAAATCGGCTAAGCCCAGAGCTTCTCCAGCTGTCAACTCGTCCATTCTTCCTACCAAGCATCTCAACCTGCCATCCAACTTTTACGAAGACCCCAAGCGCCTTACCCAACTTGCCGCCTACCTCCAACCCGACCATATTCTCCCTCGATATGGAGAGTTCATTTTCAAGACCCTGCTCCGCGCCAACGCCATGCAATATCTGTTTCAGTACCAAGACCCCAAGCCAACGTGTGTCTTCTGTCGTGTCAATGAGACATACGAACATTTCCTGTTCTCTTGTGGATATGGCCAATCTGTTTGGTATTACTTCAAGGCAATCCAGCGACTGCTTGAGTGTTCCTTTCCGTCCACGTGTCTGGAAATGTTCTACGAGACACCCAAGCCGGCCGATGGATACTACATCCGTGGATATCTGAAGATCTGGCCGATTGTCCGAGCCTGTGTGTATTATCAAATATGGCTCCAACGCGCCGATCGCACCTTTCGACCCGACCTCACAGCGAAGAGTCCGATGGAAGTTGCCATTCATGCTGCCTCTTTGATCAAGCTACATCTACAACAGCTCCTGGTTGATCTCCCTCTCAAGAAGGGATACGCCAAAGTATTCAATGTGCTCAAACGTCTATCTTCGGACCCCTGGTTACGTCAACATGTCATTCCTGACAGCACCGTTTCATGAGTGAGCATGACGATTCACCCTCCTCCACTCCTGTTCAATGACCACTTTGCCATATTCTGTTTACCAAACTCTATTTATACAGTACGAGGCAAATTAGTAAGTCATTAGGGCCTTTGCTCAAAATAAGGTTAATACAACTCATTTAACCATCAGAAAAATGCCATTGCGCATAGACATAGGGAAATATCCTGATAAAATGAGGTCTTTTCTCAAGAATACGCCCCAAAGTCTCTTTTCGAGTAGAAAATCTCTGTGAAAACACAACTTTGTCGCAGTACGATGATCTCAGTTACATCATAGTTTATTATGTGTGTAGGAAAATATCCGCCTCAGGTGAAGCACAAAAAGACATAATTTCGTTGGACATGAAATCCCGTTGAAGTTCAGTCGTCGTAAGATTATAAATACGAGTATTGTCTGTTGGAGACAAAATCTAGATACACGTCGCAATTTCCAAAACAGTACGCTCTTCAAATCCTTGCTCCATCAAAAGAAAACTCAACTTTTCTGCATCAAAACAACCAATTTAGTTGCAAATCGTAAAAACAACGAAATCAAGGCACATCAAACCTATGCTCCACACAACAATCAGTCCAAAACATCATCTAATTTGCTTTCAACTGAGTATCACACAATATAGTCATCCAAAAGGTGAAAACAGCATTCTCAAGACACTTCACACAGAACAAACCAACTGGTCCACTAAGAAACATCTCACCCGACATACGAGACATTCCGAGGATGGTGAGAAATTTCGAAGTGACACTTTGGACACCACGAAAGAGCTGGTGCACTACAGAAACATCTCACCCGACATACGAGACATTCCGAGGATGGTGAGAAATTTCGAAGTGACACTTTGGACACCACGAATGAGCTGGTGCACTACAGAAACATCTCACCCGACATACGAGACATTCCGAGGATGGTGAGAAATTTCGAAGTGCCATCTCTCGACGTCCACTCGCCACGTCTGCCACGTTTGAAAGGTGTCATGGTAGTGTGGTGGACCAAGCACCAACTTGACACGAAAGCTACACGCGAGTGTCCCAAACACACGCCACAAGATGCATCTATCTCCACGCGTGTTTGCTGCCACTTGGCACGTGCATCTCTCGACCCCATGAAGACGTCCACTCGCCACGTCTGCCACGTTTGAAAGGTGTCATGGTAGTGTGGTGGACCAAGCACCAACTTGACACGAAAGCTACACGCGAGTGTCCCAAACACACGCCACAAGATGCATCTCCACGCGTGTTTGCTGCCACTTGGCACGTGCATCTCTCGACCCCATGAAGACGTCCACTCGCCACGTCTGCCACGTTTGAAAGGTGTCATGGTAGTGTGGTGGACCAAGCACCAACTTGACACGAAAGCTACACGCGAGTGTCCCAAACACACGCCACAAGATGCATCTCCACGCGTGTTTGCTGCCACTTGGCACGTGCATCTCTCGACCCCATGAAGACGTCCACTCGCCACGTCTGCCACGTTTGAAAGGTGTCATGGTAGTGTGGTGGACCAAGCACCAACTTGACACGAAAGCTACACGCGAGTGTCCCAAACACACGCCACAAGATGCATCTCCACGCGTGTTTGCTGCCACTTGGCACGTGCATCTCTCGACCCCATGAAGACGTCCACTCGCCACGTCTGCCACGTTTGAAAGGTGTCATGGTAGTGTGGTGGACCAAGCACCAACTTGACACGAAAGCTACACGCGAGTGTCCCAAACACACGCCACAAGATGCATCTCCACGCGTGTTTGCTGCCACTTGGCACGTGCATCTCTCGACCCCATGAAGACGTCCACTCGCCACGTCTGCCACGTTTGAAAGGTGTCATGGTAGTGTGGTGGACCAAGCACCAACTTGACACGAAAGCTACACGCGAGTGTCCCAAACACACGCCACAAGATGCATCTCCACGCGTGTTTGCTGCCACTTGGCACGTGCATCTCTCGACCCCATGAAGACGTCCACTCGCCACGTCTGCCACGTTTGAAAGGTGTCATGGTAGTGTGGTGGACCAAGCACCAACTTGACACGAAAGCTACACGCGAGTGTCCCAAACACACGCCACAAGATGCATCTCCACGCGTGTTTGCTGCCACTTGGCACGTGCATCTCTCGACCCCATGAAGACGTCCACTCGCCACGTCTGCCACGTTTGAAAGGTGTCATGGTAGTGTGGTGGACCAAGCACCAACTTGACACGAAAGCTACACGCGAGTGTCCCAAACACACGCCACAAGATGCATCTCCACGCGTGTTTGCTGCCACTTGGCACGTGCATCTCTCGACCCCATGAAGACGTCCACTCGCCACGTCTGCCACGTTTGAAAGGTGTCATGGTAGTGTGGTGGACCAAGCACCAACTTGACACGAAAGCTACACGCGAGTGTCCCAAACACACGCCACAAGATGCATCTCCACGCGTGTTTGCTGCCACTTGGCACGTGCATCTCTCGACCCCATGAAGACGTCCACTCGCCACGTCTGCCACGTTTGAAAGGTGTCATGGTAGTGTGGTGGACCAAGCACCAACTTGACACGAAAGCTACACGCGAGTGTCCCAAACACACGCCACAAGATGCATCTCCACGCGTGTTTGCTGCCACTTGGCACGTGCATCTCTCGACCCCATGAAGACGTCCACTCGCCACGTCTGCCACGTTTGAAAGGTGTCATGGTAGTGTGGTGGACCAAGCACCAACTTGACACGAAAGCTACACGCGAGTGTCCCAAACACACGCCACAAGATGCATCTCCACGCGTGTTTGCTGCCACTTGGCACGTGCATCTCTCGACCCCATGAAGACGTCCACTCGCCACGTCTGCCACGTTTGAAAGGTGTCATGGTAGTGTGGTGGACCAAGCACCAACTTGACACGAAAGCTACACGCGAGTGTCCCAAACACACGCCACAAGATGCATCTCCACGCGTGTTTGCTGCCACTTGGCACGTGCATCTCTCGACCCCATGAAGACGTCCACTCGCCACGTCTGCCACGTTTGAAAGGTGTCATGGTAGTGTGGTGGACCAAGCACCAACTTGACACGAAAGCTACACGCGAGTGTCCCAAACACACGCCACAAGATGCATCTCCACGCGTGTTTGCTGCCACTTGGCACGTGCATCTCTCGACCCCATGAAGACGTCCACTCGCCACGTCTGCCACGTTTGAAAGGTGTCATGGTAGTGTGGTGGACCAAGCACCAACTTGACACGAAAGCTACACGCGAGTGTCCCAAACACACGCCACAAGATGCATCTCCACGCGTGTTTGCTGCCACTTGGCACGTGCATCTCTCGACCCCATGAAGACGTCCACTCGCCACGTCTGCCACGTTTGAAAGGTGTCATGGTAGTGTGGTGGACCAAGCACCAACTTGACACGAAAGCTACACGCGAGTGTCCCAAACACACGCCACAAGATGCATCTCCACGCGTGTTTGCTGCCACTTGGCACGTGCATCTCTCGACCCCATGAAGACGTCCACTCGCCACGTCTGCCACGTTTGAAAGGTGTCATGGTAGTGTGGTGGACCAAGCACCAACTTGACACGAAAGCTACACGCGAGTGTCCCAAACACACGCCACAAGATGCATCTCCACGCGTGTTTGCTGCCACTTGGCACGTGCATCTCTCGACCCCATGAAGACGTCCACTCGCCACGTCTGCCACGTTTGAAAGGTGTCATGGTAGTGTGGTGGACCAAGCACCAACTTGACACGAAAGCTACACGCGAGTGTCCCAAACACACGCCACAAGATGCATCTCCACGCGTGTTTGCTGCCACTTGGCACGTGCATCTCTCGACCCCATGAAGACGTCCACTCGCCACGTCTGCCACGTTTGAAAGGTGTCATGGTAGTGTGGTGGACCAAGCACCAACTTGACACGAAAGCTACACGCGAGTGTCCCAAACACACGCCACAAGATGCATCTCCACGCGTGTTTGCTGCCACTTGGCACGTGCATCTCTCGACCCCATGAAGACGTCCACTCGCCACGTCTGCCACGTTTGAAAGGTGTCATGGTAGTGTGGTGGACCAAGCACCAACTTGACACGAAAGCTACACGCGAGTGTCCCAAACACACGCCACAAGATGCATCTCCACGCGTGTTTGCTGCGACTTGGCACGTGCATCTCTCGACCCCATGAAGACGTCCACTCGCCACGTCTGCCACGTTTGAAAGGTGTCATGGTAGTGTGGTGGACCAAGCACCAACTTGACACGAAAGCTACACGCGAGTGTCCCAAACACACGCCACAAGATGCATCTCCACGCGTGTTTGCTGCACTTGGCACGTGCATCTCTCGACCCCATGAAGACGTCCACTCGCCACGTCTGCCACGTTTGAAAGGTGTCATGGTAGTGTGGTGGACCAAGCACCAACTTGACACGAAAGCTACACGCGAGTGTCCCAAACACACGCCACAAGATGCATCTCCACGCGTGTTTGCTGCCACTTGGCACGTGCATCTCTCGACCCCATGAAGACGTCCACTCGCCACGTCTGCCACGTTTGAAAGGTGTCATGGTAGTGTGGTGGACCAAGCACCAACTTGACACGAAAGCTACACGCGAGTGTCCCAAACACACGCCACAAGATGCATCTCCACGCGTGTTTGCTGCCACTTGGCACGTGCATCTCTCGACCCCATGAAGACGTCCACTCGCCACGTCTGCCACGTTTGAAAGGTGTCATGGTAGTGTGGTGGACCAAGCACCAACTTGACACGAAAGCTACACGCGAGTGTCCCAAACACACGCCACAAGATGCATCTCCACGCGTGTTTGCTGCCACTTGGCACGTGCATCTCTCGACCCCATGAAGACGTCCACTCGCCACGTCTGCCACGTTTGAAAGGTGTCATGGTAGTGTGGTGGACCAAGCACCAACTTGACACGAAAGCTACACGCGAGTGTCCCAAACACACGCCACAAGATGCATCTCCACGCGTGTTTGCTGCCACTTGGCACGTGCATCTCTCGACCCCATGAAGACGTCCACTCGCCACGTCTGCCACGTTTGAAAGGTGTCATGGTAGTGTGGTGGACCAAGCACCAACTTGACACGAAAGCTACACGCGAGTGTCCCAAACACACGCCACAAGATGCATCTCCACGCGTGTTTGCTGCCACTTGGCACGTGCATCTCTCGACCCCATGAAGACGTCCACTCGCCACGTCTGCCACGTTTGAAAGGTGTCATGGTAGTGTGGTGGACCAAGCACCAACTTGACACGAAAGCTACACGCGAGTGTCCCAAACACACGCCACAAGATGCATCTCCACGCGTGTTTGCTGCCACTTGGCACGTGCATCTCTCGACCCCATGAAGACGTCCACTCGCCACGTCTGCCACGTTTGAAAGGTGTCATGGTAGTGTGGTGGACCAAGCACCAACTTGACACGAAAGCTACACGCGAGTGTCCCAAACACACGCCACAAGATGCATCTCCACGCGTGTTTGCTGCCACTTGGCACGTGCATCTCTCGACCCCATGAAGACGTCCACTCGCCACGTCTGCCACGTTTGAAAGGTGTCATGGTAGTGTGGTGGACCAAGCACCAACTTGACACGAAAGCTACACGCGAGTGTCCCAAACACACGCCACAAGATGCATCTCCACGCGTGTTTGCTGCCACTTGGCACGTGCATCTCTCGACCCCATGAAGACGTCCACTCGCCACGTCTGCCACGTTTGAAAGGTGTCATGGTAGTGTGGTGGACCAAGCACCAACTTGACACGAAAGCTACACGCGAGTGTCCCAAACACACGCCACAAGATGCATCTCCACGCGTGTTTGCTGCCACTTGGCACGTGCATCTCTCGACCCCATGAAGACGTCCACTCGCCACGTCTGCCACGTTTGAAAGGTGTCATGGTAGTGTGGTGGACCAAGCACCAACTTGACACGAAAGCTACACGCGAGTGTCCCAAACACACGCCACAAGATGCATCTCCACGCGTGTTTGCTGCCACTTGGCACGTGCATCTCTCGACCCCATGAAGACGTCCACTCGCCACGTCTGCCACGTTTGAAAGGTGTCATGGTAGTGTGGTGGACCAAGCACCAACTTGACACGAAAGCTACACGCGAGTGTCCCAAACACACGCCACAAGATGCATCTCCACGCGTGTTTGCTGCCACTTGGCACGTGCATCTCTCGACCCCATGAAGACGTCCACTCGCCACGTCTGCCACGTTTGAAAGGTGTCATGGTAGTGTGGTGGACCAAGCACCAACTTGACACGAAAGCTACACGCGAGTGTCCCAAACACACGCCACAAGATGCATCTCCACGCGTGTTTGCTGCCACTTGGCACGTGCATCTCTCGACCCCATGAAGACGTCCACTCGCCACGTCTGCCACGTTTGAAAGGTGTCATGGTAGTGTGGTGGACCAAGCACCAACTTGACACGAAAGCTACACGCGAGTGTCCCAAACACACGCCACAAGATGCATCTCCACGCGTGTTTGCTGCCACTTGGCACGTGCATCTCTCGACCCCATGAAGACGTCCACTCGCCACGTCTGCCACGTTTGAAAGGTGTCATGGTAGTGTGGTGGACCAAGCACCAACTTGACACGAAAGCTACACGCGAGTGTCCCAAACACACGCCACAAGATGCATCTCCACGCGTGTTTGCTGCCACTTGGCACGTGCATCTCTCGACCCCATGAAGACGTCCACTCGCCACGTCTGCCACGTTTGAAAGGTGTCATGGTAGTGTGGTGGACCAAGCACCAACTTGACACGAAAGCTACACGCGAGTGTCCCAAACACACGCCACAAGATGCATCTCCACGCGTGTTTGCTGCCGACTTGGCACGTGCATCTCTCGACCCCATGAAGACGTCCACTCGCCACGTTGAGGTGTCATGGTAGTGTGGTGGACCAAGCACCAACTTGACACGAAAGCTACACGCGAGTGCCCAAACACACGCCACAAGATGCATCTCCACGCGTGTTTGCTGCACTTGCACGTGCATCTCTCGACCCCATGAAGACGTCCACTCGCCACGTCTGCCACGTTTGAAAGGTGTCATGGTAGTGTGGTGGACCAAGCACCAACTTGACACGAAAGCTACACGCGAGTGTCCCAAACACACGCCACAAGATGCATCTCCACGCGTGTTTGCTGCCACTTGGCACGTGCATCTCTCGACCCCATGAAGACGTCCACTCGCCACGTCTGCCACGTTTGAAAGGTGTCATGGTAGTGTGGTGGACCAAGCACCAACTTGACACGAAAGCTACACGCGAGTGTCCCAAACACACGCCACAAGATGCATCTCCACGCGTGTTTGCTGCCACTTGGCACGTGCATCTCTCGACCCCATGAAGACGTCCACTCGCCACGTCTGCCACGTTTGAAAGGTGTCATGGTAGTGTGGTGGACCAAGCACCAACTTGACACGAAAGCTACACGCGAGTGTCCCAAACACACGCCACAAGATGCATCTCCACGCGTGTTTGCTGCCACTTGGCACGTGCATCTCTCGACCCCATGAAGACGTCCACTCGCCACGTCTGCCACGTTTGAAAGGTGTCATGGTAGTGTGGTGGACCAAGCACCAACTTGACACGAAAGCTACACGCGAGTGTCCCAAACACACGCCACAAGATGCATCTCCACGCGTGTTTGCTGCCACTTGGCACGTGCATCTCTCGACCCCATGAAGACGTCCACTCGCCACGTCTGCCACGTTTGAAAGGTGTCATGGTAGTGTGGTGGACCAAGCACCAACTTGACACGAAAGCTACACGCGAGTGTCCCAAACACACGCCACAAGATGCATCTCCACGCGTGTTTGCTGCCACTTGGCACGTGCATCTCTCGACCCCATGAAGACGTCCACTCGCCACGTCTGCCACGTTTGAAAGGTGTCATGGTAGTGTGGTGGACCAAGCACCAACTTGACACGAAAGCTACACGCGAGTGTCCCAAACACACGCCACAAGATGCATCTCCACGCGTGTTTGCTGCACTTGGCACGTGCATCTCTCGACCCCATGAAGACGTCCACTCGCCACGTCTGCCACGTTTGAAAGGTGTCATGGTAGTGTGGTGGACCAAGCACCAACTTGACACGAAAGCTACACGCGAGTGTCCCAAACACACGCCACAAGATGCATCTCCACGCGTGTTTGCTGCACTTGGCACGTGCATCTCTCGACCCCATGAAGACGTCCACTCGCCACGTCTGCCACGTTTGAAAGGTGTCATGGTAGTGTGGTGGACCAAGCACCAACTTGACACGAAAGCTACACGCGAGTGTCCCAAACACACGCCACAAGATGCATCTCCACGCGTGTTTGCTGCCACTTGGCACGTGCATCTCTCGACCCCATGAAGACGTCCACTCGCCACGTCTGCCACGTTTGAAAGGTGTCATGGTAGTGTGGTGGACCAAGCACCAACTTGACACGAAAGCTACACGCGAGTGTCCCAAACACACGCCACAAGATGCATCTCCACGCGTGTTTGCTGCACTTGGCACGTGCATCTCTCGACCCCATGAAGACGTCCACTCGCCACGTCTGCCACGTTTGAAAGGTGTCATGGTAGTGTGGTGGACCAAGCACCAACTTGACACGAAAGCTACACGCGAGTGTCCCAAACACACGCCACAAGATGCATCTCCACGCGTGTTTGCTGCCACTTGGCACGTGCATCTCTCGACCCCATGAAGACGTCCACTCGCCACGTCTGCCACGTTTGAAAGGTGTCATGGTAGTGTGGTGGACCAAGCACCAACTTGACACGAAAGCTACACGCGAGTGTCCCAAACACACGCCACAAGATGCATCTCCACGCGTGTTTGCTGCGACTTGGCACGTGCATCTCTCGACCCCATGAAGACGTCCACTCGCCACGTCTGCCACGTTTGAAAGGTGTCATGGTAGTGTGGTGGACCAAGCACCAACTTGACACGAAAGCTACACGCGAGTGCCCAAACACACGCCACAAGATGCATCTCCACGCGTGTTTGCTGCACTTGGCACGTGCATCTCTCGACCCCATGAAGACGTCCACTCGCCACGTCTGCCACGTTTGAAAGGTGTCATGGTAGTGTGGTGGACCAAGCACCAACTTGACACGAAAGCTACACGCGAGTGTCCCAAACACACGCCACAAGATGCATCTCCACGCGTGTTTGCTGCGACTTGGCACGTGCATCTCTCGACCCCATGAAGACGTCCACTCGCCACGTCTGCCACGTTTGAAAGGTGTCATGGTAGTGTGGTGGACCAAGCACCAACTTGACACGAAAGCTACACGCGAGTGTCCCAAACACACGCCACAAGATGCATCTCCACGCGTGTTTGCTGCGACTTGGCACGTGCATCTCTCGACCCCATGAAGACGTCCACTCGCCACGTCTGCCACGTTTGAAAGGTGTCATGGTAGTGTGGTGGACCAAGCACCAACTTGACACGAAAGCTACACGCGAGTGTCCCAAACACACGCCACAAGATGCATCTCCACGCGTGTTTGCTGCGACTTGGCACGTGCATCTCTCGACCCCATGAAGACGTCCACTCGCCACGTCTGCCACGTTTGAAAGGTGTCATGGTAGTGTGGTGGACCAAGCACCAACTTGACACGAAAGCTACACGCGAGTGGCCCAAACACACGCCACAAGATGCATCTCCACGCGTGTTTGCTGCGACTTGGCACGTGCATCTCTCGACCCCATGAAGACGTCCACTCGCCACGTCTGCCACGTTTGAAAGGTGTCATGGTAGTGTGGTGGACCAAGCACCAACTTGACACGAAAGCTACACGCGAGTGGCCCAAACACACGCCACAAGATGCATCTCCACGCGTGTTTGCTGCGACTTGGCACGTGCATCTCTCGACCCCATGAAGACGTCCACTCGCCACGTCTGCCACGTTTGAAAGGTGTCATGGTAGTGTGGTGGACCAAGCACCAACTTGACACGAAAGCTACACGCGAGTGGCCCAAACACACGCCACAAGATGCATCTCCACGCGTGTTTGCTGCGACTTGGCACGTGCATCTCTCGACCCCATGAAGACGTCCACTCGCCACGTCTGCCACGTTTGAAAGGTGTCATGGTAGTGTGGTGGACCAAGCACCAACTTGACACGAAAGCTACACGCGAGTGGCCCAAACACACGCCACAAGATGCATCTCCACGCGTGTTTGCTGCGACTTGGCACGTGCATCTCTCGACCCCATGAAGACGTCCACTCGCCACGTCTGCCACGTTTGAAAGGTGTCATGGTAGTGTGGTGGACCAAGCACCAACTTGACACGAAAGCTACACGCGAGTGCCCAAACACACGCCACAAGATGCATCTCCACGCGTGTTTGCTGCGACTTGGCACGTGCATCTCTCGACCCCATGAAGACGTCCACTCGCCACGTCTGCCACGTTTGAAAGGTGTCATGGTAGTGTGGTGGACCAAGCACCAACTTGACACGAAAGCTACACGCGAGTGCCCAAACACACGCCACAAGATGCATCTCCACGCGTGTTTGCTGCGACTTGGCACGTGCATCTCTCGACCCCATGAAGACGTCCACTCGCCACGTCTGCCACGTTTGAAAGGTGTCATGGTAGTGTGGTGGACCAAGCACCAACTTGACACGAAAGCTACACGCGAGTGCCCAAACACACGCCACAAGATGCATCTCCACGCGTGTTTGCTGCGACTTGGCACGTGCATCTCTCGACCCCATGAAGACGTCCACTCGCCACGTCTGCCACGTTTGAAAGGTGTCATGGTAGTGTGGTGGACCAAGCACCAACTTGACACGAAAGCTACACGCGAGTGCCCAAACACACGCCACAAGATGCATCTCCACGCGTGTTTGCTGCGACTTGGCACGGCACTGACGTGCCACGTCTGACGGGTGCATGGGGGGGACCGCACCCTGACACGCCACCCCCCCCCCCCCCCCCGCCCCCTCTCTCGACCCCATGAAGACGTCCACTCGCCACGTCTGCCACGTTTGAAAGGTGTCATGGTAGTGTGGTGGACCAAGCACCAACTTGACACGAAAGCTACACGCGAGTGGCCCAAACACACGCCACAAGATGCATCTCCACGCGTGTTTGCTGCGACTTGGCACGTGCATCTCTCGACCCCATGAAGACGTCCACTCGCCACGTCTGCCACGTTTGAAAGGTGTCATGGTAGTGTGGTGGACCAAGCACCAACTTGACACGAAAGCTACACGCGAGTGGCCCAAACACACGCCACAAGATGCATCTCCACGCGTGTTTGCTGCGACTTGGCACGTGCATCTCTCGACCCCATGAAGACGTCCACTCGCCACGTCTGCCACGTTTGAAAGGTGTCATGGTAGTGTGGTGGACCAAGCACCAACTTGACACGAAAGCTACACGCGAGTGGCCCAAACACACGCCACAAGATGCATCTCCACGCGTGTTTGCTGCGACTTGGCACGTGCATCTCTCGACCCCATGAAGACGTCCACTCGCCACGTCTGCCACGTTTGAAAGGTGTCATGGTAGTGTGGTGGACCAAGCACCAACTTGACACGAAAGCTACACGCGAGTGGCCCAAACACACGCCACAAGATGCATCTCCACGCGTGTTTGCTGCGACTTGGCACGTGCATCTCTCGACCCCATGAAGACGTCCACTCGCCACGTCTGCCACGTTTGAAAGGTGTCATGGTAGTGTGGTGGACCAAGCACCAACTTGACACGAAAGCTACACGCGAGTGGCCCAAACACACGCCACAAGATGCATCTCCACGCGTGTTTGCTGCGACTTGGCACGTGCATCTCTCGACCCCATGAAGACGTCCACTCGCCACGTCTGCCACGTTTGAAAGGTGTCATGGTAGTGTGGTGGACCAAGCACCAACTTGACACGAAAGCTACACGCGAGTGGCCCAAACACACGCCACAAGATGCATCTCCACGCGTGTTTGCTGCGACTTGGCACGTGCATCTCTCGACCCCATGAAGACGTCCACTCGCCACGTCTGCCACGTTTGAAAGGTGTCATGGTAGTGTGGTGGACCAAGCACCAACTTGACACGAAAGCTACACGCGAGTGGCCCAAACACACGCCACAAGATGCATCTCCACGCGTGTTTGCTGCGACTTGGCACGTGCATCTCTCGACCCCATGAAGACGTCCACTCGCCACGTCTGCCACGTTTGAAAGGTGTCATGGTAGTGTGGTGGACCAAGCACCAACTTGACACGAAAGCTACACGCGAGTGGCCCAAACACACGCCACAAGATGCATCTCCACGCGTGTTTGCTGCGACTTGGCACGTGCATCTCTCGACCCCATGAAGACGTCCACTCGCCACGTCTGCCACGTTTGAAAGGTGTCATGGTAGTGTGGTGGACCAAGCACCAACTTGACACGAAAGCTACACGCGAGTGGCCCAAACACACGCCACAAGATGCATCTCCACGCGTGTTTGCTGCGACTTGGCACGTGCATCTCTCGACCCCATGAAGACGTCCACTCGCCACGTCTGCCACGTTTGAAAGGTGTCATGGTAGTGTGGTGGACCAAGCACCAACTTGACACGAAAGCTACACGCGAGTGGCCCAAACACACGCCACAAGATGCATCTCCACGCGTGTTTGCTGCGACTTGGCACGTGCATCTCTCGACCCCATGAAGACGTCCACTCGCCACGTCTGCCACGTTTGAAAGGTGTCATGGTAGTGTGGTGGACCAAGCACCAACTTGACACGAAAGCTACACGCGAGTGGCCCAAACACACGCCACAAGATGCATCTCCACGCGTGTTTGCTGCGACTTGGCACGTGCATCTCTCGACCCCATGAAGACGTCCACTCGCCACGTCTGCCACGTTTGAAAGGTGTCATGGTAGTGTGGTGGACCAAGCACCAACTTGACACGAAAGCTACACGCGAGTGGCCCAAACACACGCCACAAGATGCATCTCCACGCGTGTTTGCTGCGACTTGGCACGTGCATCTCTCGACCCCATGAAGACGTCCACTCGCCACGTCTGCCACGTTTGAAAGGTGTCATGGTAGTGTGGTGGACCAAGCACCAACTTGACACGAAAGCTACACGCGAGTGGCCCAAACACACGCCACAAGATGCATCTCCACGCGTGTTTGCTGCGACTTGGCACGTGCATCTCTCGACCCCATGAAGACGTCCACTCGCCACGTCTGCCACGTTTGAAAGGTGTCATGGTAGTGTGGTGGACCAAGCACCAACTTGACACGAAAGCTACACGCGAGTGGCCCAAACACACGCCACAAGATGCATCTCCACGCGTGTTTGCTGCGACTTGGCACGTGCATCTCTCGACCCCATGAAGACGTCCACTCGCCACGTCTGCCACGTTTGAAAGGTGTCATGGTAGTGTGGTGGACCAAGCACCAACTTGACACGAAAGCTACACGCGAGTGGCCCAAACACACGCCACAAGATGCATCTCCACGCGTGTTTGCTGCGACTTGGCACGTGCATCTCTCGACCCCATGAAGACGTCCACTCGCCACGTCTGCCACGTTTGAAAGGTGTCATGGTAGTGTGGTGGACCAAGCACCAACTTGACACGAAAGCTACACGCGAGTGGCCCAAACACACGCCACAAGATGCATCTCCACGCGTGTTTGCTGCGACTTGGCACGTGCATCTCTCGACCCCATGAAGACGTCCACTCGCCACGTCTGCCACGTTTGAAAGGTGTCATGGTAGTGTGGTGGACCAAGCACCAACTTGACACGAAAGCTACACGCGAGTGGCCCAAACACACGCCACAAGATGCATCTCCACGCGTGTTTGCTGCGACTTGGCACGTGCATCTCTCGACCCCATGAAGACGTCCACTCGCCACGTCTGCCACGTTTGAAAGGTGTCATGGTAGTGTGGTGGACCAAGCACCAACTTGACACGAAAGCTACACGCGAGTGGCCCAAACACACGCCACAAGATGCATCTCCACGCGTGTTTGCTGCGACTTGGCACGTGCATCTCTCGACCCCATGAAGACGTCCACTCGCCACGTCTGCCACGTTTGAAAGGTGTCATGGTAGTGTGGTGGACCAAGCACCAACTTGACACGAAAGCTACACGCGAGTGGCCCAAACACACGCCACAAGATGCATCTCCACGCGTGTTTGCTGCGACTTGGCACGTGCATCTCTCGACCCCATGAAGACGTCCACTCGCCACGTCTGCCACGTTTGAAAGGTGTCATGGTAGTGTGGTGGACCAAGCACCAACTTGACACGAAAGCTACACGCGAGTGGCCCAAACACACGCCACAAGATGCATCTCCACGCGTGTTTGCTGCGACTTGGC
The DNA here is from genome assembly GCA_021527685.1 of Aphanomyces euteiches. Classification (NCBI taxonomy): domain Eukaryota; phylum Oomycota; class Saprolegniomycetes; order Saprolegniales; family Verrucalvaceae; genus Aphanomyces; species Aphanomyces euteiches. The sequence continues at coordinate 34,172 of JAJGMV010000029.1, forward strand.
ACGTGCATCTCTCGACCCCATGAAGACGTCCACTCGCCACGTCTGCCACGTTTGAAAGGTGTCATGGTAGTGTGGTGGACCAAGCACCAACTTGACACGAAAGCTACACGCGAGTGGCCCAAACACACGCCACAAGATGCATCTCCACGCGTGTTTGCTGCGACTTGGCACGTGCATCTCTCGACCCCATGAAGACGTCCACTCGCCACGTCTGCCACGTTTGAAAGGTGTCATGGTAGTGTGGTGGACCAAGCACCAACTTGACACGAAAGCTACACGCGAGTGGCCCAAACACACGCCACAAGATGCATCTCCACGCGTGTTTGCTGCGACTTGGCACGTGCATCTCTCGACCCCATGAAGACGTCCACTCGCCACGTCTGCCACGTTTGAAAGGTGTCATGGTAGTGTGGTGGACCAAGCACCAACTTGACACGAAAGCTACACGCGAGTGGCCCAAACACACGCCACAAGATGCATCTCCACGCGTGTTTGCTGCGACTTGGCACGTGCATCTCTCGACCCCATGAAGACGTCCACTCGCCACGTCTGCCACGTTTGAAAGGTGTCATGGTAGTGTGGTGGACCAAGCACCAACTTGACACGAAAGCTACACGCGAGTGGCCCAAACACACGCCACAAGATGCATCTCCACGCGTGTTTGCTGCGACTTGGCACGTGCATCTCTCGACCCCATGAAGACGTCCACTCGCCACGTCTGCCACGTTTGAAAGGTGTCATGGTAGTGTGGTGGACCAAGCACCAACTTGACACGAAAGCTACACGCGAGTGGCCCAAACACACGCCACAAGATGCATCTCCACGCGTGTTTGCTGCGACTTGGCACGTGCATCTCTCGACCCCATGAAGACGTCCACTCGCCACGTCTGCCACGTTTGAAAGGTGTCATGGTAGTGTGGTGGACCAAGCACCAACTTGACACGAAAGCTACACGCGAGTGGCCCAAACACACGCCACAAGATGCATCTCCACGCGTGTTTGCTGCGACTTGGCACGTGCATCTCTCGACCCCATGAAGACGTCCACTCGCCACGTCTGCCACGTTTGAAAGGTGTCATGGTAGTGTGGTGGACCAAGCACCAACTTGACACGAAAGCTACACGCGAGTGGCCCAAACACACGCCACAAGATGCATCTCCACGCGTGTTTGCTGCGACTTGGCACGTGCATCTCTCGACCCCATGAAGACGTCCACTCGCCACGTCTGCCACGTTTGAAAGGTGTCATGGTAGTGTGGTGGACCAAGCACCAACTTGACACGAAAGCTACACGCGAGTGGCCCAAACACACGCCACAAGATGCATCTCCACGCGTGTTTGCTGCGACTTGGCACGTGCATCTCTCGACCCCATGAAGACGTCCACTCGCCACGTCTGCCACGTTTGAAAGGTGTCATGGTAGTGTGGTGGACCAAGCACCAACTTGACACGAAAGCTACACGCGAGTGGCCCAAACACACGCCACAAGATGCATCTCCACGCGTGTTTGCTGCGACTTGGCACGTGCATCTCTCGACCCCATGAAGACGTCCACTCGCCACGTCTGCCACGTTTGAAAGGTGTCATGGTAGTGTGGTGGACCAAGCACCAACTTGACACGAAAGCTACACGCGAGTGGCCCAAACACACGCCACAAGATGCATCTCCACGCGTGTTTGCTGCGACTTGGCACGTGCATCTCTCGACCCCATGAAGACGTCCACTCGCCACGTCTGCCACGTTTGAAAGGTGTCATGGTAGTGTGGTGGACCAAGCACCAACTTGACACGAAAGCTACACGCGAGTGGCCCAAACACACGCCACAAGATGCATCTCCACGCGTGTTTGCTGCGACTTGGCACGTGCATCTCTCGACCCCATGAAGACGTCCACTCGCCACGTCTGCCACGTTTGAAAGGTGTCATGGTAGTGTGGTGGACCAAGCACCAACTTGACACGAAAGCTACACGCGAGTGGCCCAAACACACGCCACAAGATGCATCTCCACGCGTGTTTGCTGCGACTTGGCACGTGCATCTCTCGACCCCATGAAGACGTCCACTCGCCACGTCTGCCACGTTTGAAAGGTGTCATGGTAGTGTGGTGGACCAAGCACCAACTTGACACGAAAGCTACACGCGAGTGGCCCAAACACACGCCACAAGATGCATCTCCACGCGTGTTTGCTGCGACTTGGCACGTGCATCTCTCGACCCCATGAAGACGTCCACTCGCCACGTCTGCCACGTTTGAAAGGTGTCATGGTAGTGTGGTGGACCAAGCACCAACTTGACACGAAAGCTACACGCGAGTGGCCCAAACACACGCCACAAGATGCATCTCCACGCGTGTTTGCTGCGACTTGGCACGTGCATCTCTCGACCCCATGAAGACGTCCACTCGCCACGTCTGCCACGTTTGAAAGGTGTCATGGTAGTGTGGTGGACCAAGCACCAACTTGACACGAAAGCTACACGCGAGTGGCCCAAACACACGCCACAAGATGCATCTCCACGCGTGTTTGCTGCGACTTGGCACGTGCATCTCTCGACCCCATGAAGACGTCCACTCGCCACGTCTGCCACGTTTGAAAGGTGTCATGGTAGTGTGGTGGACCAAGCACCAACTTGACACGAAAGCTACACGCGAGTGGCCCAAACACACGCCACAAGATGCATCTCCACGCGTGTTTGCTGCGACTTGCACGTGCATCTCTCGACCCCATGAAGACGTCCACTCGCCACGTCTGCCACGTTTGAAAGGTGTCATGGTAGTGTGGTGGACCAAGCACCAACTTGACACGAAAGCTACACGCGAGTGCCCAAACACACGCCACAAGATGCATCTCCACGCGTGTTTGCTGCGACTTGCACGTGCATCTCTCGACCCCATGAAGACGTCCACTCGCCACGTCTGCCACGTTTGAAAGGTGTCATGGTAGTGTGGTGGACCAAGCACCAACTTGACACGAAAGCTACACGCGAGTGGCCCAAACACACGCCACAAGATGCATCTCCACGCGTGTTTGCTGCGACTTGGCACGTGCATCTCTCGACCCCATGAAGACGTCCACTCGCCACGTCTGCCACGTTTGAAAGGTGTCATGGTAGTGTGGTGGACCAAGCACCAACTTGACACGAAAGCTACACGCGAGTGGCCCAAACACACGCCACAAGATGCATCTCCACGCGTGTTTGCTGCGACTTGGCACGTGCATCTCTCGACCCCATGAAGACGTCCACTCGCCACGTCTGCCACGTTTGAAAGGTGTCATGGTAGTGTGGTGGACCAAGCACCAACTTGACACGAAAGCTACACGCGAGTGGCCCAAACACACGCCACAAGATGCATCTCCACGCGTGTTTGCTGCGACTTGGCACGTGCATCTCTCGACCCCATGAAGACGTCCACTCGCCACGTCTGCCACGTTTGAAAGGTGTCATGGTAGTGTGGTGGACCAAGCACCAACTTGACACGAAAGCTACACGCGAGTGGCCCAAACACACGCCACAAGATGCATCTCCACGCGTGTTTGCTGCGACTTGCACGTGCATCTCTCGACCCCATGAAGACGTCCACTCGCCACGTCTGCCACGTTTGAAAGGTGTCATGGTAGTGTGGTGGACCAAGCACCAACTTGACACGAAAGCTACACGCGAGTGGCCCAAACACACGCCACAAGATGCATCTCCACGCGTGTTTGCTGCGACTTGGCACGTGCATCTCTCGACCCCATGAAGACGTCCACTCGCCACGTCTGCCACGTTTGAAAGGTGTCATGGTAGTGTGGTGGACCAAGCACCAACTTGACACGAAAGCTACACGCGAGTGGCCCAAACACACGCCACAAGATGCATCTCCACGCGTGTTTGCTGCGACTTGGCACGTGCATCTCTCGACCCCATGAAGACGTCCACTCGCCACGTCTGCCACGTTTGAAAGGTGTCATGGTAGTGTGGTGGACCAAGCACCAACTTGACACGAAAGCTACACGCGAGTGGCCCAAACACACGCCACAAGATGCATCTCCACGCGTGTTTGCTGCGACTTGGCACGTGCATCTCTCGACCCCATGAAGACGTCCACTCGCCACGTCTGCCACGTTTGAAAGGTGTCATGGTAGTGTGGTGGACCAAGCACCAACTTGACACGAAAGCTACACGCGAGTGGCCCAAACACACGCCACAAGATGCATCTCCACGCGTGTTTGCTGCGACTTGGCACGTGCATCTCTCGACCCCATGAAGACGTCCACTCGCCACGTCTGCCACGTTTGAAAGGTGTCATGGTAGTGTGGTGGACCAAGCACCAACTTGACACGAAAGCTACACGCGAGTGGCCCAAACACACGCCACAAGATGCATCTCCACGCGTGTTTGCTGCGACTTGGCACGTGCATCTCTCGACCCCATGAAGACGTCCACTCGCCACGTCTGCCACGTTTGAAAGGTGTCATGGTAGTGTGGTGGACCAAGCACCAACTTGACACGAAAGCTACACGCGAGTGGCCCAAACACACGCCACAAGATGCATCTCCACGCGTGTTTGCTGCGACTTGCACGTGCATCTCTCGACCCCATGAAGACGTCCACTCGCCACGTCTGCCACGTTTGAAAGGTGTCATGGTAGTGTGGTGGACCAAGCACCAACTTGACACGAAAGCTACACGCGAGTGGCCCAAACACACGCCACAAGATGCATCTCCACGCGTGTTTGCTGCGACTTGGCACGTGCATCTCTCGACCCCATGAAGACGTCCACTCGCCACGTCTGCCACGTTTGAAAGGTGTCATGGTAGTGTGGTGGACCAAGCACCAACTTGACACGAAAGCTACACGCGAGTGGCCCAAACACACGCCACAAGATGCATCTCCACGCGTGTTTGCTGCGACTTGGCACGTGCATCTCTCGACCCCATGAAGACGTCCACTCGCCACGTCTGCCACGTTTGAAAGGTGTCATGGTAGTGTGGTGGACCAAGCACCAACTTGACACGAAAGCTACACGCGAGTGGCCCAAACACACGCCACAAGATGCATCTCCACGCGTGTTTGCTGCGACTTGGCACGTGCATCTCTCGACCCCATGAAGACGTCCACTCGCCACGTCTGCCACGTTTGAAAGGTGTCATGGTAGTGTGGTGGACCAAGCACCAACTTGACACGAAAGCTACACGCGAGTGGCCCAAACACACGCCACAAGATGCATCTCCACGCGTGTTTGCTGCGACTTGGCACGTGCATCTCTCGACCCCATGAAGACGTCCACTCGCCACGTCTGCCACGTTTGAAAGGTGTCATGGTAGTGTGGTGGACCAAGCACCAACTTGACACGAAAGCTACACGCGAGTGGCCCAAACACACGCCACAAGATGCATCTCCACGCGTGTTTGCTGCGACTTGGCACGTGCATCTCTCGACCCCATGAAGACGTCCACTCGCCACGTCTGCCACGTTTGAAAGGTGTCATGGTAGTGTGGTGGACCAAGCACCAACTTGACACGAAAGCTACACGCGAGTGGCCCAAACACACGCCACAAGATGCATCTCCACGCGTGTTTGCTGCGACTTGGCACGTGCATCTCTCGACCCCATGAAGACGTCCACTCGCCACGTCTGCCACGTTTGAAAGGTGTCATGGTAGTGTGGTGGACCAAGCACCAACTTGACACGAAAGCTACACGCGAGTGGCCCAAACACACGCCACAAGATGCATCTCCACGCGTGTTTGCTGCGACTTGGCACGTGCATCTCTCGACCCCATGAAGACGTCCACTCGCCACGTCTGCCACGTTTGAAAGGTGTCATGGTAGTGTGGTGGACCAAGCACCAACTTGACACGAAAGCTACACGCGAGTGGCCCAAACACACGCCACAAGATGCATCTCCACGCGTGTTTGCTGCGACTTGGCACGTGCATCTCTCGACCCCATGAAGACGTCCACTCGCCACGTCTGCCACGTTTGAAAGGTGTCATGGTAGTGTGGTGGACCAAGCACCAACTTGACACGAAAGCTACACGCGAGTGGCCCAAACACACGCCACAAGATGCATCTCCACGCGTGTTTGCTGCGACTTGGCACGTGCATCTCTCGACCCCATGAAGACGTCCACTCGCCACGTCTGCCACGTTTGAAAGGTGTCATGGTAGTGTGGTGGACCAAGCACCAACTTGACACGAAAGCTACACGCGAGTGGCCCAAACACACGCCACAAGATGCATCTCCACGCGTGTTTGCTGCGACTTGGCACGTGCATCTCTCGACCCCATGAAGACGTCCACTCGCCACGTCTGCCACGTTTGAAAGGTGTCATGGTAGTGTGGTGGACCAAGCACCAACTTGACACGAAAGCTACACGCGAGTGGCCCAAACACACGCCACAAGATGCATCTCCACGCGTGTTTGCTGCGACTTGGCACGTGCATCTCTCGACCCCATGAAGACGTCCACTCGCCACGTCTGCCACGTTTGAAAGGTGTCATGGTAGTGTGGTGGACCAAGCACCAACTTGACACGAAAGCTACACGCGAGTGGCCCAAACACACGCCACAAGATGCATCTCCACGCGTGTTTGCTGCGACTTGGCACGTGCATCTCTCGACCCCATGAAGACGTCCACTCGCCACGTCTGCCACGTTTGAAAGGTGTCATGGTAGTGTGGTGGACCAAGCACCAACTTGACACGAAAGCTACACGCGAGTGGCCCAAACACACGCCACAAGATGCATCTCCACGCGTGTTTGCTGCGACTTGCCACGTGCATCTCTCGACCCCATGAAGACGTCCACTCGCCACGTCTGCCACGTTTGAAAGGTGTCATGGTAGTGTGGTGGACCAAGCACCAACTTGACACGAAAGCTACACGCGAGTGGCCCAAACACACGCCACAAGATGCATCTCCACGCGTGTTTGCTGCGACTTGGCACGTGCATCTCTCGACCCCATGAAGACGTCCACTCGCCACGTCTGCCACGTTTGAAAGGTGTCATGGTAGTGTGGTGGACCAAGCACCAACTTGACACGAAAGCTACACGCGAGTGGCCCAAACACACGCCACAAGATGCATCTCCACGCGTGTTTGCTGCGACTTGGCACGTGCATCTCTCGACCCCATGAAGACGTCCACTCGCCACGTCTGCCACGTTTGAAAGGTGTCATGGTAGTGTGGTGGACCAAGCACCAACTTGACACGAAAGCTACACGCGAGTGGCCCAAACACACGCCACAAGATGCATCTCCACGCGTGTTTGCTGCGACTTGGCACGTGCATCTCTCGACCCCATGAAGACGTCCACTCGCCACGTCTGCCACGTTTGAAAGGTGTCATGGTAGTGTGGTGGACCAAGCACCAACTTGACACGAAAGCTACACGCGAGTGGCCCAAACACACGCCACAAGATGCATCTCCACGCGTGTTTGCTGCGACTTGGCACGTGCATCTCTCGACCCCATGAAGACGTCCACTCGCCACGTCTGCCACGTTTGAAAGGTGTCATGGTAGTGTGGTGGACCAAGCACCAACTTGACACGAAAGCTACACGCGAGTGGCCCAAACACACGCCACAAGATGCATCTCCACGCGTGTTTGCTGCGACTTGGCACGTGCATCTCTCGACCCCATGAAGACGTCCACTCGCCACGTCTGCCACGTTTGAAAGGTGTCATGGTAGTGTGGTGGACCAAGCACCAACTTGACACGAAAGCTACACGCGAGTGGCCCAAACACACGCCACAAGATGCATCTCCACGCGTGTTTGCTGCGACTTGGCACGTGCATCTCTCGACCCCATGAAGACGTCCACTCGCCACGTCTGCCACGTTTGAAAGGTGTCATGGTAGTGTGGTGGACCAAGCACCAACTTGACACGAAAGCTACACGCGAGTGGCCCAAACACACGCCACAAGATGCATCTCCACGCGTGTTTGCTGCGACTTGCACGTGCATCTCTCGACCCCATGAAGACGTCCACTCGCCACGTCTGCCACGTTTGAAAGGTGTCATGGTAGTGTGGTGGACCAAGCACCAACTTGACACGAAAGCTACACGCGAGTGGCCCAAACACACGCCACAAGATGCATCTCCACGCGTGTTTGCTGCGACTTGGCACGTGCATCTCTCGACCCCATGAAGACGTCCACTCGCCACGTCTGCCACGTTTGAAAGGTGTCATGGTAGTGTGGTGGACCAAGCACCAACTTGACACGAAAGCTACACGCGAGTGGCCCAAACACACGCCACAAGATGCATCTCCACGCGTGTTTGCTGCGACTTGGCACGTGCATCTCTCGACCCCATGAAGACGTCCACTCGCCACGTCTGCCACGTTTGAAAGGTGTCATGGTAGTGTGGTGGACCAAGCACCAACTTGACACGAAAGCTACACGCGAGTGGCCCAAACACACGCCACAAGATGCATCTCCACGCGTGTTTGCTGCGACTTGGCACGTGCATCTCTCGACCCCATGAAGACGTCCACTCGCCACGTCTGCCACGTTTGAAAGGTGTCATGGTAGTGTGGTGGACCAAGCACCAACTTGACACGAAAGCTACACGCGAGTGGCCCAAACACACGCCACAAGATGCATCTCCACGCGTGTTTGCTGCGACTTGGCACGTGCATCTCTCGACCCCATGAAGACGTCCACTCGCCACGTCTGCCACGTTTGAAAGGTGTCATGGTAGTGTGGTGGACCAAGCACCAACTTGACACGAAAGCTACACGCGAGTGGCCCAAACACACGCCACAAGATGCATCTCCACGCGTGTTTGCTGCGACTTGGCACGTGCATCTCTCGACCCCATGAAGACGTCCACTCGCCACGTCTGCCACGTTTGAAAGGTGTCATGGTAGTGTGGTGGACCAAGCACCAACTTGACACGAAAGCTACACGCGAGTGGCCCAAACACACGCCACAAGATGCATCTCCACGCGTGTTTGCTGCGACTTGGCACGTGCATCTCTCGACCCCATGAAGACGTCCACTCGCCACGTCTGCCACGTTTGAAAGGTGTCATGGTAGTGTGGTGGACCAAGCACCAACTTGACACGAAAGCTACACGCGAGTGGCCCAAACACACGCCACAAGATGCATCTCCACGCGTGTTTGCTGCGACTTGGCACGTGCATCTCTCGACCCCATGAAGACGTCCACTCGCCACGTCTGCCACGTTTGAAAGGTGTCATGGTAGTGTGGTGGACCAAGCACCAACTTGACACGAAAGCTACACGCGAGTGGCCCAAACACACGCCACAAGATGCATCTCCACGCGTGTTTGCTGCGACTTGGCACGTGCATCTCTCGACCCCATGAAGACGTCCACTCGCCACGTCTGCCACGTTTGAAAGGTGTCATGGTAGTGTGGTGGACCAAGCACCAACTTGACACGAAAGCTACACGCGAGTGGCCCAAACACACGCCACAAGATGCATCTCCACGCGTGTTTGCTGCGACTTGGCACGTGCATCTCTCGACCCCATGAAGACGTCCACTCGCCACGTCTGCCACGTTTGAAAGGTGTCATGGTAGTGTGGTGGACCAAGCACCAACTTGACACGAAAGCTACACGCGAGTGGCCCAAACACACGCCACAAGATGCATCTCCACGCGTGTTTGCTGCGACTTGGCACGTGCATCTCTCGACCCCATGAAGACGTCCACTCGCCACGTCTGCCACGTTTGAAAGGTGTCATGGTAGTGTGGTGGACCAAGCACCAACTTGACACGAAAGCTACACGCGAGTGGCCCAAACACACGCCACAAGATGCATCTCCACGCGTGTTTGCTGCGACTTGGCACGTGCATCTCTCGACCCCATGAAGACGTCCACTCGCCACGTCTGCCACGTTTGAAAGGTGTCATGGTAGTGTGGTGGACCAAGCACCAACTTGACACGAAAGCTACACGCGAGTGGCCCAAACACACGCCACAAGATGCATCTCCACGCGTGTTTGCTGCGACTTGGCACGTGCATCTCTCGACCCCATGAAGACGTCCACTCGCCACGTCTGCCACGTTTGAAAGGTGTCATGGTAGTGTGGTGGACCAAGCACCAACTTGACACGAAAGCTACACGCGAGTGGCCCAAACACACGCCACAAGATGCATCTCCACGCGTGTTTGCTGCGACTTGGCACGTGCATCTCTCGACCCCATGAAGACGTCCACTCGCCACGTCTGCCACGTTTGAAAGGTGTCATGGTAGTGTGGTGGACCAAGCACCAACTTGACACGAAAGCTACACGCGAGTGGCCCAAACACACGCCACAAGATGCATCTCCACGCGTGTTTGCTGCGACTTGGCACGTGCATCTCTCGACCCCATGAAGACGTCCACTCGCCACGTCTGCCACGTTTGAAAGGTGTCATGGTAGTGTGGTGGACCAAGCACCAACTTGACACGAAAGCTACACGCGAGTGGCCCAAACACACGCCACAAGATGCATCTCCACGCGTGTTTGCTGCGACTTGGCACGTGCATCTCTCGACCCCATGAAGACGTCCACTCGCCACGTCTGCCACGTTTGAAAGGTGTCATGGTAGTGTGGTGGACCAAGCACCAACTTGACACGAAAGCTACACGCGAGTGGCCCAAACACACGCCACAAGATGCATCTCCACGCGTGTTTGCTGCGACTTGGCACGTGCATCTCTCGACCCCATGAAGACGTCCACTCGCCACGTCTGCCACGTTTGAAAGGTGTCATGGTAGTGTGGTGGACCAAGCACCAACTTGACACGAAAGCTACACGCGAGTGGCCCAAACACACGCCACAAGATGCATCTCCACGCGTGTTTGCTGCGACTTGGCACGTGCATCTCTCGACCCCATGAAGACGTCCACTCGCCACGTCTGCCACGTTTGAAAGGTGTCATGGTAGTGTGGTGGACCAAGCACCAACTTGACACGAAAGCTACACGCGAGTGGCCCAAACACACGCCACAAGATGCATCTCCACGCGTGTTTGCTGCGACTTGGCACGTGCATCTCTCGACCCCATGAAGACGTCCACTCGCCACGTCTGCCACGTTTGAAAGGTGTCATGGTAGTGTGGTGGACCAAGCACCAACTTGACACGAAAGCTACACGCGAGTGGCCCAAACACACGCCACAAGATGCATCTCCACGCGTGTTTGCTGCGACTTGGCACGTGCATCTCTCGACCCCATGAAGACGTCCACTCGCCACGTCTGCCACGTTTGAAAGGTGTCATGGTAGTGTGGTGGACCAAGCACCAACTTGACACGAAAGCTACACGCGAGTGGCCCAAACACACGCCACAAGATGCATCTCCACGCGTGTTTGCTGCGACTTGC
>JAJGMV010000238.1:0-31431 GCA_021527685.1 Aphanomyces euteiches
GCTTTGTTGCTTCGGTTTGCCGCTGCTGTCCGTGGTCGTGTCGTGATGTTGTTGCCGCTTACTGTGCCGTGCTGCTGCTGCTGTGGTCGCTTGTGTGCCGTGTCGTTGCCTTGCCGTGGTCTGCTGCTGCTTTGTCCGTGTTGTTGCTTTGGTCGCTTGCTCTGCTGTGCCGCTGTTTCTGCTGCCGTGTCCGTGCTGCCGCTTGCTATGCTAACGACTTGCCGTTCGAACGACTTGCCGTGGGTGCGACTTGCCGTGGATGCGACTTGACGTGGGTGCGACTTGACGTGGGTGCGATCTGCCATGGGTGCGATGGGTGCGACGGCGACACACGTTGGCTGAAGAAGGCGATTGGCTTCAAGGAAGACAAGATTCAAGGCGTTCAAGGCGTTCAAGAACAAGAGCCAGCTGGAGCGAATAGCGAGCGGTCAAATCTCCGTCCCTTCGTGAGTGTCGGGACGCAGGGCCTCACCCGTCTTTCTGCTCGTGGTTTGATTCGGCTGGCTTTTGAGAAGAAGGCGTCCAAGGCGTTCAAGGAAGAAAAGCGCGAAGACCTTTTTTCAAGTCGACTCTGCTTTTGTGGGGTCGCCAATGCGTCGCTTGAAGTGCCGAAAAAGCTGGCTGTGGGGTGTGACGAGGGGGGTACCTTGGGGGAAATTGGCTCAGTGTACAATCGCGTATATTAAATTTAATTATACGCTAAATAATAATGACCGTCATTAATCACTCTTGAGTGACTCTTGAAACTTGATGCTTGTTGTATTATTTGATACAGGTACGTGTTGGCATCTTGATACGTCGCATGTGTTGTTGATTGTGGTCTTCATGTCGTGTAACAGCATGGATGGTCTTGGTGATGTGGACATGGGACAAACTTGTCTTGTCTTCGACGTCAGATGGGTGCGGAGTAATCTTGGACTGGCTTCAGAACGTCCACATGTTGTTTTTGACTAATCTTGGACGGGACCTTGGCCACCAGATGACTTGGGAACTAATCTTCCACTGGATTTTTCTTGTCGCATCGTGACGTCGTCGTCGATTGTTGGCGCGTCACCGTCGATTGTGCAGTCGTCATGGGTGCCTTGATGTCGCATGTTGTTGAGTCGACGATCGTATCTTGATATTTGTATTGTCTTGCCAGAGGAAGTCCACTGGATTTTTCTTGGCGGAGTTGAAAGTTTTGAGTGGCAGAGAACTTCCTTGAGGATGTTTTGCAAAGTTCCTTGGCCATTTTTCAATTTTGCCGCTGCCATGCCGCTGTGATGCTGCCGCTTTGTTGCTTCGGTTTGCCGCTGCTGTCCGTGGTCGTGTCGTGATGTTGTTGCCGCTTACTGTGCCGTGCTGCTGCTGCTGTGGTCGCTTGTGTGCCGTGTCGTTGCCTTGCCGTGGTCTGCTGCTGCTTTGTCCGTGTTGTTGCTTTGGTCGCTTGCTCTGCTGTGCCGCTGTTTCTGCTGCCGTGTCCGTGCTGCCGCTTGCTATGCTCCGTTCGAACGACTTGCCGTGGTGCGACTTGCCGTGGATGCGACTTGACGTGGGTGCGACTTGACGTGGGTGCGATCTGCCATGGGTGCGATGGGTGCGACGGCGACACACGTTGGCTGAAGAAGGCGATTGGCTTCAAGGAAGACAAGATTCAAGGCGTTCAAGGCGTTCAAGAACAAGAGCCAGCTGGAGCGAATAGCGAGCGGTCAAATCTCCGTCCCTTCGTGAGTGTCGGGACAGGGCCTCACCCGTCTTTCTGCTCGTGGTTTGATTCGGCTGGCTTTTGAGAAGAAGGCGTCCAAGGCGTTCAAGGAAGAAAAGCGCGAAGACCTTTTTTCAAGTCGACTCTGCTTTTGTGGGTCGCCAATGCGTCGCTTGAAGTGCCGAAAAAAGCTGGCTGTGGGGTGTGACGAGGGGGGATACCTTGGGGGAAATTGGCTCAGTGTACAATCGCGTATATTAAATTTAATTATACGCTAAATAATAATGACCGTCATTAATCACTCTTGAGTGACTCTTGAAACTTGATGCTTGTTGTATTATTTGATACAGGTACGTGTTGGCATCTTGATACGTCGCATGTGTTGTTGATTGTGGTCTTCATGTCGTGTAACAGCATGGATGGTCTTGGGTGATGTGGACATGGGACAAACTTGTCTTGTCTTCGACGTCAGATGGGTGCGGAGTAATCTTGGACTGGCTTCAGAACGTCCATGTTGTTTTTGACTAATCTTGGACGGGACCTTGGCCACCAGATGACTTGGGAACTAATTCCACTGGATTTTTCTTGTCGCATCGTGACGTCGTCGTCGATTGTTGGCGCGTCACCGTCGATTGTGCAGTCGTCATGGGTGCCTTGATGTCGCATGTTGTTGAGTCGACGATCGTATCTTGATATTTGTATTGTCTTGCCAGAGGAAGTCCACTGGATTTTTCTTGGCGGAGTTGAAAGTTTTGAGTGGCAGAGAACTTCCTTGAGGATGTTTTGCAAAGTTCCTTGGCCATTTTTCAATTTTGCCGCTGCCATGCCGCTGTGATGCTGCCGCTTTGTTGCTTCGGTTTGCCGCTGCTGTCCGTGGTCGTGTCGTGATGTGTTGCCGCTTACTGTGGCCGTGCTGCTGCTGCTGTGGTCGCTTGTGTGCCGTGTCGTTGCCTTGCCGTGGTCTGCTGCTGCTTTGTCCGTGTTGTTGCTTTGGTCGCTTGCTCTGCTGTGCCGCTGTTTCTGCTGCGTGTCCGTGCTGCCGCTTGCTATGCCTCCGTTCGAACGACTTGCCGTGGGTGCGACTTGCCGTGGATGCGACTTGACGTGGGTGCGACTTGACGTGGGTGCGATCTGCCATGGGTGCGATGGGTGCGACGGCGACACACGTTGGCTGAAGAAGGCGATTGGCTTCAAGGAAGACAAGATTCAAGGCGTTCAAGGCGTTCAAGAACAAGAGCCAGCTGGAGCGAATAGCGAGCGGTCAAATCTCCGTCCCTTCGTGAGTGTCGGGACGCAGGGCCTCACCCGTCTTTCTGCTCGTGGTTTGATTCGGCTGGCTTTTGAGAAGAAGGCGTCCAAGGCGTTCAAGGAAGAAAAGCGCGAAGACCTTTTTTCAAGTCGACTCTGCTTTTGTGGGGTCGCCAATGCGTCGCTTGAAGTGCCGAAAAAAGCTGGCTGTGGGGTGTGACGAGGGGGGATACCTTGGGGGAAATTGGCTCAGTGTACAATCGCGTATATTAAATTTAATTATACGCTAAATAATAATGACCGTCATTAATCACTCTTGAGTGACTCTTGAAACTTGATGCTTGTTGTATTATTTGATACAGGTACGTGTTGGCATCTTGATACGTCGCATGTGTTGTTGATTGTGGTCTTCATGTCGTGTAACAGCATGGATGGTCTTGGGTGATGTGGACATGGGACAAACTTGTCTTGTCTTCGACGTCAGATGGGTGCGGAGTAATCTTGGACTGGCTTCAGAACGTCCACATGTTGTCTTTGACTAATCTTGGACGGGACCTTGGCCACCAGATGACTTGGGAACTAATCTTCCACTGGATTTTTCTTGTCGCATCGTGACGTCGTCGTCGATTGTTGGCGCGTCACCGTCGATTGTGCAGTCGTCATGGGTGCCTTGATGTCGCATGTTGTTGAGTCGACGATCGTATCTTGATATTTGTATTGTCTTGCCAGAGGAAGTCCACTGGATTTTTCTTGGCGGAGTTGAAAGTTTGAGTGGCAGAGAACTTCCTTGAGGATGTTTTGCAAAGTTCCTTGGCCATTTTTCAATTTTGCCGCTGCCATGCCGCTGTGATGCTGCCGCTTTGTTGCTTCGGTTTGCCGCTGCTGTCCGTGGTCGTGTCGTGATGTTGTTGCCGCTTACTGTGCCGTGCTGCTGCTGCTGTGGTCGCTTGTGTGCCGTGTCGTTGCCTTGCCGTGGTCTGCTGCTGCTTTGTCCGTGTTGTTGCTTTGGTCGCTTGCTCTGCTGTGCCGCTGTTTCTGCTGCCGTGTCCGTGCTGCCGCTTGCTATGCCTCCGTTCGAACGACTTGCCGTGGGTGCGACTTGCCGTGGATGCGACTTGACGTGGGTGCGACTTGACGTGGGTGCGATCTGCCATGGGTGCGATGGGTGCGACGGCGACACACGTTGGCTGAAGAAGGCGATTGGCTTCAAGGAAGACAAGATTCAAGGCGTTCAAGGCGTTCAAGAACAAGAGCCAGCTGGAGCGAATAGCGAGCGGTCAAATCTCCGTCCCTTCGTGAGTGTCGGGACGCAGGGCCTCACCCGTCTTTCTGCTCGTGGTTTGATTCGGCTGGCTTTTGAGAAGAAGGCGTCCAAGGCGTTCAAGGAAGAAAAGCGCGAAGACCTTTTTTCAAGTCGACTCTGCTTTTGTGGGGTCGCCAATGCGTCGCTTGAAGTGCCGAAAAAAGCTGGCTGTGGGGTGTGACGAGGGGGGATACCTTGGGGGAAATTGGCTCAGTGTACAATCGCGTATATTAAATTTAATTATACGCTAAATAATAATGACCGTCATTAATCACTCTTGAGTGACTCTTGAAACTTGATGCTTGTTGTATTATTTGATACAGGTACGTGTTGGCATCTTGATACGTCGCATGTGTTGTTGATTGTGGTCTTCATGTCGTGTAACAGCATGGATGGTCTTGGGTGATGTGGACATGGGACAAACTTGTCTTGTCTTCGACGTCAGATGGGTGCGGAGTAATCTTGGACTGGCTTCAGAACGTCCACATGTTGTTTTTGACTAATCTTGGACGGGACCTTGGCCACCAGATGACTTGGGAACTAATCTTCCACTGGATTTTTCTTGTCGCATCGTGACGTCGTCGTCGATTGTTGGCGCGTCACCGTCGATTGTGCAGTCGTCATGGGTGCCTTGATGTCGCATGTTGTTGAGTCGACGATCGTATCTTGATATTTGTATTGTCTTGCCAGAGGAAGTCCACTGGATTTTTCTTGGCGGAGTTGAAAGTTTTGAGTGGCAGAGAACTTCCTTGAGGATGTTTTGCAAAGTTCCTTGGCCATTTTTCAATTTTGCCGCTGCCATGCCGCTGTGATGCTGCCGCTTTGTTGCTTCGGTTTGCCGCTGCTGTCCGTGGTCGTGTCGTGATGTTGTTGCCGCTTACTGTGCCGTGCTGCTGCTGCTGTGGTCGCTTGTGTGCCGTGTCGTTGCCTTGCCGTGGTCTGCTGCTGCTTTGTCCGTGTTGTTGCTTTGGTCGCTTGCTCTGCTGTGCCGCTGTTTCTGCTGCCGTGTCCGTGCTGCCGCTTGCTATGCCTCCGTTCGAAACGACTTGCCGTGGGTGCGACTTGCCGTGGATGCGACTTGACGTGGGTGCGACTTGACGTGGGTGCGATCTGCCATGGGTGCGATGGGTGCGACGGCGACACACGTTGGCTGAAGAAGGCGATTGGCTTCAAGGAAGACAAGATTCAAGGCGTTCAAGGCGTTCAAGAACAAGAGCCAGCTGGAGCGAATAGCGAGCGGTCAAATCTCCGTCCCTTCGTGAGTGTCGGGACGCAGGGCCTCACCAGTCTTTCTGCTCGTGGTTTGATTCGGCTGGCTTTTGAGAAGAAGGCGTCCAAGGCGTTCAAGGAAGAAAAGCGCGAAGACCTTTTTTCAAGTCGACTCTGCTTTTGTGGGGTCGCCAATGCGTCGCTTGAAGTGCCGAAAAAAGCTGGCTGTGGGGTGTGACGAGGGGGGATACCTTGGGGGAAATTGGCTCAGTGTACAATCGCGTATATTAAATTTAATTATACGCTAAATAATAATGACCGTCATTAATCACTCTTGAGTGACTCTTGAAACTTGATGCTTGTTGTATTATTTGATACAGGTACGTGTTGGCATCTTGATACGTCGCATGTGTTGTTGATTGTGGTCTTCATGTCGTGTAACAGCATGGATGGTCTTGGGTGATGTGGACATGGGACAAACTTGTCTTGTCTTCGACGTCAGATGGGTGCGGAGTAATCTTGGACTGGCTTCAGAACGTCCACATGTTGTTTTTGACTAATCTTGGACGGGACCTTGGCCACCAGATGACTTGGGAACTAATCTTCCACTGGATTTTTCTTGTCGCATCGTGACGTCGTCGTCGATTGTTGGCGCGTCACCGTCGATTGTGCAGTCGTCATGGGTGCCTTGATGTCGCATGTTGTTGAGTCGACGATCGTATCTTGATATTTGTATTGTCTTGCCAGAGGAAGTCCACTGGATTTTTCTTGGCGGAGTTGAAAGTTTTGAGTGGCAGAGAACTTCCTTGAGGATGTTTTGCAAAGTTCCTTGGCCATTTTTCAATTTTGCCGCTGCCATGCCGCTGTGATGCTGCCGCTTTGTTGCTTCGGTTTGCCGCTGCTGTCCGTGGTCGTGTCGTGATGTTGTTGCCGCTTACTGTGCCGTGCTGCTGCTGCTGTGGTCGCTTGTGTGCCGTGTCGTTGCCTTGCCGTGGTCTGCTGCTGCTTTGTCCGTGTTGTTGCTTTGGTCGCTTGCTCTGCTGTGCCGCTGTTTCTGCTGCCGTGTCCGTGCTGCCGCTTGCTATGCCTCCGTTCGAACGACTTGCCGTTCGAACGACTTGCCGTGGGTGCGACTTGCCGTGGATGCGACTTGACGTGGGTGCGACTTGACGTGGGTGCGATCTGCCATGGGTGCGATGGGTGCGACGGCGACACACGTTGGCTGAAGAAGGCGATTGGCTTCAAGGAAGACAAGATTCAAGGCGTTCAAGGCGTTCAAGAACAAGAGCCAGCTGGAGCGAATAGCGAGCGGTCAAATCTCCGTCCCTTCGTGAGTGTCGGGACGCAGGGCCTCACCGTCTTTCTGCTCGTGGTTTGATTCGGCTGGCTTTTGAGAAGAAGGCGTCCAAGGCGTTCAAGGAAGAAAAGCGCGAAGACCTTTTTTCAAGTCGACTCTGCTTTTGTGGGGTCGCCAATGCGTCGCTTGAAGTGCCGAAAAAAGCTGGCTGTGGGGTGTGACGAGGGGGGATACCTTGGGGGAAATTGGCTCAGTGTACAATCGCGTATATTAAATTTAATTATACGCTAAATAATAATGACCGTCATTAATCACTCTTGAGTGACTCTTGAAACTTGATGTTTGTTGTATTATTTGATACAGGTACGTGTTGGCATCTTGATACGTCGCATGTGTTGTTGATTGTGGTCTTCATGTCGTGTAACAGCATGGATGGTCTTGGGTGATGTGGACATGGGACAAACTTGTCTTGTCTTCGACGTCAGATGGGTGCGGAGTAATCTTGGACTGGCTTCAGAACGTCCACATGTTGTTTTTGACTAATCTTGGACGGGACCTTGGCCACCAGATGACTTGGGAACTAATCTTCCACTGGATTTTTCTTGTCGCATCGTGACGTCGTCGTCGATTGTTGGCGCGTCACCGTCGATTGTGCAGTCGTCATGGGTGCCTTGATGTCGCATGTTGTTGAGTCGACGATCGTATCTTGATATTTGTATTGTCTTGCCAGAGGAAGTCCACTGGATTTTTCTTGGCGGAGTTGAAAGTTTTGAGTGGCAGAGAACTTCCTTGAGGATGTTTTGCAAAGTTCCTTGGCCATTTTTCAATTTTGCCGCTGCCATGCCGCTGTGATGCTGCCGCTTTGTTGCTTCGGTTTGCCGCTGCTGTCCGTGGTCGTGTCGTGATGTTGTTGCCGCTTACTGTGCCGTGCTGCTGCTGCTGTGGTCGCTTGTGTGCCGTGTCGTTGCCTTGCCGTGGTCTGCTGCTGCTTTGTCCGTGTTGTTGCTTTGGTCGCTTGCTCTGCTGTGCCGCTGTTTCTGCTGCCGTGTCCGTGCTGCCGCTTGCTATGCCTCCGTTCGAACGACTTGCCGTGGGTGCGACTTGCCGTGGATGCGACTTGACGTGGGTGCGACTTGACGTGGGTGCGATCTGCCATGGGTGCGATGGGTGCGACGGCGACACACGTTGGCTGAAGAAGGCGATTGGCTTCAAGGAAGACAAGATTCAAGGCGTTCAAGGCGTTCAAGAACAAGAGCCAGCTGGAGCGAATAGCGAGCGGTCAAATCTCCGTCCCTTCGTGAGTGTCGGGACGCAGGGCCTCACCCGTCTTTCTGCTCGTGGTTTGATTCGGCTGGCTTTTGAGAAGAAGGCGTCCAAGGCGTTCAAGGAAGAAAAGCGCGAAGACCTTTTTTCAAGTCGACTCTGCTTTTGTGGGGTCGCCAATGCGTCGCTTGAAGTGCCGAAAAAAGCTGGCTGTGGGGTGTGACGAGGGGGGATACCTTGGGGGAAATTGGCTCAGTGTACAATCGCGTATATTAAATTTAATTATACGCTAAATAATAATGACCGTCATTAATCACTCTTGAGTGACTCTTGAAACTTGATGCTTGTTGTATTATTTGATACAGGTACGTGTTGGCATCTTGATACGTCGCATGTGTTGTTGATTGTGGTCTTCATGTCGTGTAACAGCATGGATGGTCTTGGGTGATGTGGACATGGGACAAACTTGTCTTGTCTTCGACGTCAGATGGGTGCGGAGTAATCTTGGACTGGCTTCAGAACGTCCACATGTTGTTTTTGACTAATCTTGGACGGGACCTTGGCCACCAGATGACTTGGGAACTAATCTTCCACTGGATTTTTCTTGTCGCATCGTGACGTCGTCGTCGATTGTTGGCGCGTCACCGTCGATTGTGCAGTCGTCATGGGTGCCTTGATGTCGCATGTTGTTGAGTCGACGATCGTATCTTGATATTTGTATTGTCTTGCCAGAGGAAGTCCACTGGATTTTTCTTGGCGGAGTTGAAAGTTTTGAGTGGCAGAGAACTTCCTTGAGGATGTTTTGCAAAGTTCCTTGGCCATTTTTCAATTTTGCCGCTGCCATGCCGCTGTGATGCTGCCGCTTTGTTGCTTCGGTTTGCCGCTGCTGTCCGTGGTCGTGTCGTGATGTTGTTGCCGCTTACTGTGCCGTGCTGCTGCTGCTGTGGTCGCTTGTGTGCCGTGTCGTTGCCTTGCCGTGGTCTGCTGCTGCTTTGTCCGTGTTGTTGCTTTGGTCGCTTGCTCTGCTGTGCCGCTGTTTCTGCTGCCGTGTCCGTGCTGCCGCTTGCTATGCCTCCGTTCGAACGACTTGCCGTGGGTGCGACTTGCCGTGGATGCGACTTGACGTGGGTGCGACTTGACGTGGGTGCGATCTGCCATGGGTGCGATGGGTGCGACGGCGACACACGTTGGCTGAAGAAGGCGATTGGCTTCAAGGAAGACAAGATTCAAGGCGTTCAAGGCGTTCAAGAACAAGAGCCAGCTGGAGCGAATAGCGAGCGGTCAAATCTCCGTCCCTTCGTGAGTGTCGGGACGCAGGGCCTCACCCGTCTTTCTGCTCGTGGTTTGATTCGGCTGGCTTTTGAGAAGAAGGCGTCCAAGGCGTTCAAGGAAGAAAAGCGCGAAGACCTTTTTTCAAGTCGACTCTGCTTTTGTGGGGTCGCCAATGCGTCGCTTGAAGTGCCGAAAAAAGCTGGCTGTGGGGTGTGACGAGGGGGGATACCTTGGGGGAAATTGGCTCAGTGTACAATCGCGTATATTAAATTTAATTATACGCTAAATAATAATGACCGTCATTAATCACTCTTGAGTGACTCTTGAAACTTGATGCTTGTTGTATTATTTGATACAGGTACGTGTTGGCATCTTGATACGTCGCATGTGTTGTTGATTGTGGTCTTCATGTCGTGTAACAGCATGGATGGTCTTGGGTGATGTGGACATGGGACAAACTTGTCTTGTCTTCGACGTCAGATGGGTGCGGAGTAATCTTGGACTGGCTTCAGAACGTCCACATGTTGTTTTTGACTAATCTTGGACGGGACCTTGGCCACCAGATGACTTGGGAACTAATCTTCCACTGGATTTTTCTTGTCGCATCGTGACGTCGTCGTCGATTGTTGGCGCGTCACCGTCGATTGTGCAGTCGTCATGGGTGCCTTGATGTCGCATGTTGTTGAGTCGACGATCGTATCTTGATATTTGTATTGTCTTGCCAGAGGAAGTCCACTGGATTTTTCTTGGCGGAGTTGAAAGTTTTGAGTGGCAGAGAACTTCCTTGAGGATGTTTTGCAAAGTTCCTTGGCCATTTTTCAATTTTGCCGCTGCCATGCCGCTGTGATGCTGCCGCTTTGTTGCTTCGGTTTGCCGCTGCTGTCCGTGGTCGTGTCGTGATGTTGTTGCCGCTTACTGTGCCGTGCTGCTGCTGCTGTGGTCGCTTGTGTGCCGTGTCGTTGCCTTGCCGTGGTCTGCTGCTGCTTTGTCCGTGTTGTTGCTTTGGTCGCTTGCTCTGCTGTGCCGCTGTTTCTGCTGCCGTGTCCGTGCTGCCGCTTGCTATGCCTCCGTTCGAACGACTTGCCGTGGGTGCGACTTGCCGTGGATGCGACTTGACGTGGGTGCGACTTGACGTGGGTGCGATCTGCCATGGGTGCGATGGGTGCGACGGCGACACACGTTGGCTGAAGAAGGCGATTGGCTTCAAGGAAGACAAGATTCAAGGCGTTCAAGGCGTTCAAGAACAAGAGCCAGCTGGAGCGAATAGCGAGCGGTCAAATCTCCGTCCCTTCGTGAGTGTCGGGACGCAGGGCCTCACCAGTCTTTCTGCTCGTGGTTTGATTCGGCTGGCTTTTGAGAAGAAGGCGTCCAAGGCGTTCAAGGAAGAAAAGCGCGAAGACCTTTTTTCAAGTCGACTCTGCTTTTGTGGGGTCGCCAATGCGTCGCTTGAAGTGCCGAAAAAAGCTGGCTGTGGGGTGTGACGAGGGGGGATACCTTGGGGGAAATTGGCTCAGTGTACAATCGCGTATATTAAATTTAATTATACGCTAAATAATAATGACCGTCATTAATCACTCTTGAGTGACTCTTGAAACTTGATGCTTGTTGTATTATTTGATACAGGTACGTGTTGGCATCTTGATACGTCGCATGTGTTGTTGATTGTGGTCTTCATGTCGTGTAACAGCATGGATGGTCTTGGGTGATGTGGACATGGGACAAACTTGTCTTGTCTTCGACGTCAGATGGGTGCGGAGTAATCTTGGACTGGCTTCAGAACGTCCACATGTTGTTTTTGACTAATCTTGGACGGGACCTTGGCCACCAGATGACTTGGGAACTAATCTTCCACTGGATTTTTCTTGTCGCATCGTGACGTCGTCGTCGATTGTTGGCGCGTCACCGTCGATTGTGCAGTCGTCATGGGTGCCTTGATGTCGCATGTTGTTGAGTCGACGATCGTATCTTGATATTTGTATTGTCTTGCCAGAGGAAGTCCACTGGATTTTTCTTGGCGGAGTTGAAAGTTTTGAGTGGCAGAGAACTTCCTTGAGGATGTTTTGCAAAGTTCCTTGGCCATTTTTCAATTTTGCCGCTGCCATGCCGCTGTGATGCTGCCGCTTTGTTGCTTCGGTTTGCCGCTGCTGTCCGTGGTCGTGTCGTGATGTTGTTGCCGCTTACTGTGCCGTGCTGCTGCTGCTGTGGTCGCTTGTGTGCCGTGTCGTTGCCTTGCCGTGGTCTGCTGCTGCTTTGTCCGTGTTGTTGCTTTGGTCGCTTGCTCTGCTGTGCCGCTGTTTCTGCTGCCGTGTCCGTGCTGCCGCTTGCTATGCCTCCGTTCGAACGACTTGCCGTTCGAACGACTTGCCGTGGGTGCGACTTGCCGTGGATGCGACTTGACGTGGGTGCGACTTGACGTGGGTGCGATCTGCCATGGGTGCGATGGGTGCGACGGCGACACACGTTGGCTGAAGAAGGCGATTGGCTTCAAGGAAGACAAGATTCAAGGCGTTCAAGGCGTTCAAGAACAAGAGCCAGCTGGAGCGAATAGCGAGCGGTCAAATCTCCGTCCCTTCGTGAGTGTCGGGACGCAGGGCCTCACCAGTCTTTCTGCTCGTGGTTTGATTCGGCTGGCTTTTGAGAAGAAGGCGTCCAAGGCGTTCAAGGAAGAAAAGCGCGAAGACCTTTTTTCAAGTCGACTCTGCTTTTGTGGGGTCGCCAATGCGTCGCTTGAAGTGCCGAAAAAAGCTGGCTGTGGGGTGTGACGAGGGGGGATACCTTGGGGGAAATTGGCTCAGTGTACAATCGCGTATATTAAATTTAATTATACGCTAAATAATAATGACCGTCATTAATCACTCTTGAGTGACTCTTGAAACTTGATGCTTGTTGTATTATTTGATACAGGTACGTGTTGGCATCTTGATACGTCGCATGTGTTGTTGATTGTGGTCTTCATGTCGTGTAACAGCATGGATGGTCTTGGGTGATGTGGACATGGGACAAACTTGTCTTGTCTTCGACGTCAGATGGGTGCGGAGTAATCTTGGACTGGCTTCAGAACGTCCACATGTTGTTTTTGACTAATCTTGGACGGGACCTTGGCCACCAGATGACTTGGGAACTAATCTTCCACTGGATTTTTCTTGTCGCATCGTGACGTCGTCGTCGATTGTTGGCGCGTCACCGTCGATTGTGCAGTCGTCATGGGTGCCTTGATGTCGCATGTTGTTGAGTCGACGATCGTATCTTGATATTTGTATTGTCTTGCCAGAGGAAGTCCACTGGATTTTTCTTGGCGGAGTTGAAAGTTTTGAGTGGCAGAGAACTTCCTTGAGGATGTTTTGCAAAGTTCCTTGGCCATTTTTCAATTTTGCCGCTGCCATGCCGCTGTGATGCTGCCGCTTTGTTGCTTCGGTTTGCCGCTGCTGTCCGTGGTCGTGTCGTGATGTTGTTGCCGCTTACTGTGCCGTGCTGCTGCTGCTGTGGTCGCTTGTGTGCCGTGTCGTTGCCTTGCCGTGGTCTGCTGCTGCTTTGTCCGTGTTGTTGCTTTGGTCGCTTGCTCTGCTGTGCCGCTGTTTCTGCTGCCGTGTCCGTGCTGCCGCTTGCTATGCCTCCGTTCGAACGACTTGCCGTGGGTGCGACTTGCCGTGGATGCGACTTGACGTGGGTGCGACTTGACGTGGGTGCGATCTGCCATGGGTGCGATGGGTGCGACGGCGACACACGTTGGCTGAAGAAGGCGATTGGCTTCAAGGAAGACAAGATTCAAGGCGTTCAAGGCGTTCAAGAACAAGAGCCAGCTGGAGCGAATAGCGAGCGGTCAAATCTCCGTCCCTTCGTGAGTGTCGGGACGCAGGGCCTCACCAGTCTTTCTGCTCGTGGTTTGATTCGGCTGGCTTTTGAGAAGAAGGCGTCCAAGGCGTTCAAGGAAGAAAAGCGCGAAGACCTTTTTTCAAGTCGACTCTGCTTTTGTGGGGTCGCCAATGCGTCGCTTGAAGTGCCGAAAAAAGCTGGCTGTGGGGTGTGACGAGGGGGGATACCTTGGGGGAAATTGGCTCAGTGTACAATCGCGTATATTAAATTTAATTATACGCTAAATAATAATGACCGTCATTAATCACTCTTGAGTGACTCTTGAAACTTGATGCTTGTTGTATTATTTGATACAGGTACGTGTTGGCATCTTGATACGTCGCATGTGTTGTTGATTGTGGTCTTCATGTCGTGTAACAGCATGGATGGTCTTGGGTGATGTGGACATGGGACAAACTTGTCTTGTCTTCGACGTCAGATGGGTGCGGAGTAATCTTGGACTGGCTTCAGAACGTCCACATGTTGTTTTTGACTAATCTTGGACGGGACCTTGGCCACCAGATGACTTGGGAACTAATCTTCCACTGGATTTTTCTTGTCGCATCGTGACGTCGTCGTCGATTGTTGGCGCGTCACCGTCGATTGTGCAGTCGTCATGGGTGCCTTGATGTCGCATGTTGTTGAGTCGACGATCGTATCTTGATATTTGTATTGTCTTGCCAGAGGAAGTCCACTGGATTTTTCTTGGCGGAGTTGAAAGTTTTGAGTGGCAGAGAACTTCCTTGAGGATGTTTTGCAAAGTTCCTTGGCCATTTTTCAATTTTGCCGCTGCCATGCCGCTGTGATGCTGCCGCTTTGTTGCTTCGGTTTGCCGCTGCTGTCCGTGGTCGTGTCGTGATGTTGTTGCCGCTTACTGTGCCGTGCTGCTGCTGCTGTGGTCGCTTGTGTGCCGTGTCGTTGCCTTGCCGTGGTCTGCTGCTGCTTTGTCCGTGTTGTTGCTTTGGTCGCTTGCTCTGCTGTGCCGCTGTTTCTGCTGCCGTGTCCGTGCTGCCGCTTGCTATGCCTCCGTTCGAACGACTTGCCGTTCGAACGACTTGCCGTGGGTGCGACTTGCCGTGGATGCGACTTGACGTGGGTGCGACTTGACGTGGGTGCGATCTGCCATGGGTGCGATGGGTGCGACGGCGACACACGTTGGCTGAAGAAGGCGATTGGCTTCAAGGAAGACAAGATTCAAGGCGTTCAAGGCGTTCAAGAACAAGAGCCAGCTGGAGCGAATAGCGAGCGGTCAAATCTCCGTCCCTTCGTGAGTGTCGGGACGCAGGGCCTCACCCGTCTTTCTGCTCGTGGTTTGATTCGGCTGGCTTTTGAGAAGAAGGCGTCCAAGGCGTTCAAGGAAGAAAAGCGCGAAGACCTTTTTTCAAGTCGACTCTGCTTTTGTGGGGTCGCCAATGCGTCGCTTGAAGTGCCGAAAAAAGCTGGCTGTGGGGTGTGACGAGGGGGGATACCTTGGGGGAAATTGGCTCAGTGTACAATCGCGTATATTAAATTTAATTATACGCTAAATAATAATGACCGTCATTAATCACTCTTGAGTGACTCTTGAAACTTGATGCTTGTTGTATTATTTGATACAGGTACGTGTTGGCATCTTGATACGTCGCATGTGTTGTTGATTGTGGTCTTCATGTCGTGTAACAGCATGGATGGTCTTGGGTGATGTGGACATGGGACAAACTTGTCTTGTCTTCGACGTCAGATGGGTGCGGAGTAATCTTGGACTGGCTTCAGAACGTCCACATGTTGTTTTTGACTAATCTTGGACGGGACCTTGGCCACCAGATGACTTGGGAACTAATCTTCCACTGGATTTTTCTTGTCGCATCGTGACGTCGTCGTCGATTGTTGGCGCGTCACCGTCGATTGTGCAGTCGTCATGGGTGCCTTGATGTCGCATGTTGTTGAGTCGACGATCGTATCTTGATATTTGTATTGTCTTGCCAGAGGAAGTCCACTGGATTTTTCTTGGCGGAGTTGAAAGTTTTGAGTGGCAGAGAACTTCCTTGAGGATGTTTTGCAAAGTTCCTTGGCCATTTTTCAATTTTGCCGCTGCCATGCCGCTGTGATGCTGCCGCTTTGTTGCTTCGGTTTGCCGCTGCTGTCCGTGGTCGTGTCGTGATGTTGTTGCCGCTTACTGTGCCGTGCTGCTGCTGCTGTGGTCGCTTGTGTGCCGTGTCGTTGCCTTGCCGTGGTCTGCTGCTGCTTTGTCCGTGTTGTTGCTTTGGTCGCTTGCTCTGCTGTGCCGCTGTTTCTGCTGCCGTGTCCGTGCTGCCGCTTGCTATGCCTCCGTTCGAACGACTTGCCGTGGGTGCGACTTGCCGTGGATGCGACTTGACGTGGGTGCGACTTGACGTGGGTGCGATCTGCCATGGGTGCGATGGGTGCGACGGCGACACACGTTGGCTGAAGAAGGCGATTGGCTTCAAGGAAGACAAGATTCAAGGCGTTCAAGGCGTTCAAGAACAAGAGCCAGCTGGAGCGAATAGCGAGCGGTCAAATCTCCGTCCCTTCGTGAGTGTCGGGACGCAGGGCCTCACCAGTCTTTCTGCTCGTGGTTTGATTCGGCTGGCTTTTGAGAAGAAGGCGTCCAAGGCGTTCAAGGAAGAAAAGCGCGAAGACCTTTTTTCAAGTCGACTCTGCTTTTGTGGGGTCGCCAATGCGTCGCTTGAAGTGCCGAAAAAAGCTGGCTGTGGGGTGTGACGAGGGGGGATACCTTGGGGGAAATTGGCTCAGTGTACAATCGCGTATATTAAATTTAATTATACGCTAAATAATAATGACCGTCATTAATCACTCTTGAGTGACTCTTGAAACTTGATGCTTGTTGTATTATTTGATACAGGTACGTGTTGGCATCTTGATACGTCGCATGTGTTGTTGATTGTGGTCTTCATGTCGTGTAACAGCATGGATGGTCTTGGGTGATGTGGACATGGGACAAACTTGTCTTGTCTTCGACGTCAGATGGGTGCGGAGTAATCTTGGACTGGCTTCAGAACGTCCACATGTTGTTTTTGACTAATCTTGGACGGGACCTTGGCCACCAGATGACTTGGGAACTAATCTTCCACTGGATTTTTCTTGTCGCATCGTGACGTCGTCGTCGATTGTTGGCGCGTCACCGTCGATTGTGCAGTCGTCATGGGTGCCTTGATGTCGCATGTTGTTGAGTCGACGATCGTATCTTGATATTTGTATTGTCTTGCCAGAGGAAGTCCACTGGATTTTTCTTGGCGGAGTTGAAAGTTTTGAGTGGCAGAGAACTTCCTTGAGGATGTTTTGCAAAGTTCCTTGGCCATTTTTCAATTTTGCCGCTGCCATGCCGCTGTGATGCTGCCGCTTTGTTGCTTCGGTTTGCCGCTGCTGTCCGTGGTCGTGTCGTGATGTTGTTGCCGCTTACTGTGCCGTGCTGCTGCTGCTGTGGTCGCTTGTGTGCCGTGTCGTTGCCTTGCCGTGGTCTGCTGCTGCTTTGTCCGTGTTGTTGCTTTGGTCGCTTGCTCTGCTGTGCCGCTGTTTCTGCTGCCGTGTCCGTGCTGCCGCTTGCTATGCCTCCGTTCGAACGACTTGCCGTGGGTGCGACTTGCCGTGGATGCGACTTGACGTGGGTGCGACTTGACGTGGGTGCGATCTGCCATGGGTGCGATGGGTGCGACGGCGACACACGTTGGCTGAAGAAGGCGATTGGCTTCAAGGAAGACAAGATTCAAGGCGTTCAAGGCGTTCAAGAACAAGAGCCAGCTGGAGCGAATAGCGAGCGGTCAAATCTCCGTCCCTTCGTGAGTGTCGGGACGCAGGGCCTCACCAGTCTTTCTGCTCGTGGTTTGATTCGGCTGGCTTTTGAGAAGAAGGCGTCCAAGGCGTTCAAGGAAGAAAAGCGCGAAGACCTTTTTTCAAGTCGACTCTGCTTTTGTGGGGTCGCCAATGCGTCGCTTGAAGTGCCGAAAAAAGCTGGCTGTGGGGTGTGACGAGGGGGGATACCTTGGGGGAAATTGGCTCAGTGTACAATCGCGTATATTAAATTTAATTATACGCTAAATAATAATGACCGTCATTAATCACTCTTGAGTGACTCTTGAAACTTGATGCTTGTTGTATTATTTGATACAGGTACGTGTTGGCATCTTGATACGTCGCATGTGTTGTTGATTGTGGTCTTCATGTCGTGTAACAGCATGGATGGTCTTGGGTGATGTGGACATGGGACAAACTTGTCTTGTCTTCGACGTCAGATGGGTGCGGAGTAATCTTGGACTGGCTTCAGAACGTCCACATGTTGTCTTTGACTAATCTTGGACGGGACCTTGGCCACCAGATGACTTGGGAACTAATCTTCCACTGGATTTTTCTTGTCGCATCGTGACGTCGTCGTCGATTGTTGGCGCGTCACCGTCGATTGTGCAGTCGTCATGGGTGCCTTGATGTCGCATGTTGTTGAGTCGACGATCGTATCTTGATATTTGTATTGTCTTGCCAGAGGAAGTCCACTGGATTTTTCTTGGCGGAGTTGAAAGTTTTGAGTGGCAGAGAACTTCCTTGAGGATGTTTTGCAAAGTTCCTTGGCCATTTTTCAATTTTGCCGCTGCCATGCCGCTGTGATGCTGCCGCTTTGTTGCTTCGGTTTGCCGCTGCTGTCCGTGGTCGTGTCGTGATGTTGTTGCCGCTTACTGTGCCGTGCTGCTGCTGCTGTGGTCGCTTGTGTGCCGTGTCGTTGCCTTGCCGTGGTCTGCTGCTGCTTTGTCCGTGTTGTTGCTTTGGTCGCTTGCTCTGCTGTGCCGCTGTTTCTGCTGCCGTGTCCGTGCTGCCGCTTGCTATGCCTCCGTTCGAACGACTTGCCGTGGGTGCGACTTGCCGTGGATGCGACTTGACGTGGGTGCGACTTGACGTGGGTGCGATCTGCCATGGGTGCGATGGGTGCGACGGCGACACACGTTGGCTGAAGAAGGCGATTGGCTTCAAGGAAGACAAGATTCAAGGCGTTCAAGGCGTTCAAGAACAAGAGCCAGCTGGAGCGAATAGCGAGCGGTCAAATCTCCGTCCCTTCGTGAGTGTCGGGACGCAGGGCCTCACCGTCTTTCTGCTCGTGGTTTGATTCGGCTGGCTTTTGAGAAGAAGGCGTCCAAGGCGTTCAAGGAAGAAAAGCGCGAAGACCTTTTTTCAAGTCGACTCTGCTTTTGTGGGGTCGCCAATGCGTCGCTTGAAGTGCCGAAAAAAGCTGGCTGTGGGGTGTGACGAGGGGGGATACCTTGGGGGAAATTGGCTCAGTGTACAATCGCGTATATTAAATTTAATTATACGCTAAATAATAATGACCGTCATTAATCACTCTTGAGTGACTCTTGAAACTTGATGCTTGTTGTATTATTTGATACAGGTACGTGTTGGCATCTTGATACGTCGCATGTGTTGTTGATTGTGGTCTTCATGTCGTGTAACAGCATGGATGGTCTTGGGTGATGTGGACATGGGACAAACTTGTCTTGTCTTCGACGTCAGATGGGTGCGGAGTAATCTTGGACTGGCTTCAGAACGTCCACATGTTGTTTTTGACTAATCTTGGACGGGACCTTGGCCACCAGATGACTTGGGAACTAATCTTCCACTGGATTTTTCTTGTCGCATCGTGACGTCGTCGTCGATTGTTGGCGCGTCACCGTCGATTGTGCAGTCGTCATGGGTGCCTTGATGTCGCATGTTGTTGAGTCGACGATCGTATCTTGATATTTGTATTGTCTTGCCAGAGGAAGTCCACTGGATTTTTCTTGGCGGAGTTGAAAGTTTTGAGTGGCAGAGAACTTCCTTGAGGATGTTTTGCAAAGTTCCTTGGCCATTTTTCAATTTTGCCGCTGCCATGCCGCTGTGATGCTGCCGCTTTGTTGCTTCGGTTTGCCGCTGCTGTCCGTGGTCGTGTCGTGATGTTGTTGCCGCTTACTGTGCCGTGCTGCTGCTGCTGTGGTCGCTTGTGTGCCGTGTCGTTGCCTTGCCGTGGTCTGCTGCTGCTTTGTCCGTGTTGTTGCTTTGGTCGCTTGCTCTGCTGTGCCGCTGTTTCTGCTGCCGTGTCCGTGCTGCCGCTTGCTATGCCTCCGTTCGAACGACTTGCCGTGGGTGCGACTTGCCGTGGATGCGACTTGACGTGGGTGCGACTTGACGTGGGTGCGATCTGCCATGGGTGCGATGGGTGCGACGGCGACACACGTTGGCTGAAGAAGGCGATTGGCTTCAAGGAAGACAAGATTCAAGGCGTTCAAGGCGTTCAAGAACAAGAGCCAGCTGGAGCGAATAGCGAGCGGTCAAATCTCCGTCCCTTCGTGAGTGTCGGGACGCAGGGCCTCACCCGTCTTTCTGCTCGTGGTTTGATTCGGCTGGCTTTTGAGAAGAAGGCGTCCAAGGCGTTCAAGGAAGAAAAGCGCGAAGACCTTTTTTCAAGTCGACTCTGCTTTTGTGGGGTCGCCAATGCGTCGCTTGAAGTGCCGAAAAAAGCTGGCTGTGGGGTGTGACGAGGGGGGATACCTTGGGGGAAATTGGCTCAGTGTACAATCGCGTATATTAAATTTAATTATACGCTAAATAATAATGACCGTCATTAATCACTCTTGAGTGACTCTTGAAACTTGATGCTTGTTGTATTATTTGATACAGGTACGTGTTGGCATCTTGATACGTCGCATGTGTTGTTGATTGTGGTCTTCATGTCGTGTAACAGCATGGATGGTCTTGGGTGATGTGGACATGGGACAAACTTGTCTTGTCTTCGACGTCAGATGGGTGCGGAGTAATCTTGGACTGGCTTCAGAACGTCCACATGTTGTTTTTGACTAATCTTGGACGGGACCTTGGCCACCAGATGACTTGGGAACTAATCTTCCACTGGATTTTTCTTGTCGCATCGTGACGTCGTCGTCGATTGTTGGCGCGTCACCGTCGATTGTGCAGTCGTCATGGGTGCCTTGATGTCGCATGTTGTTGAGTCGACGATCGTATCTTGATATTTGTATTGTCTTGCCAGAGGAAGTCCACTGGATTTTTCTTGGCGGAGTTGAAAGTTTTGAGTGGCAGAGAACTTCCTTGAGGATGTTTTGCAAAGTTCCTTGGCCATTTTTCAATTTTGCCGCTGCCATGCCGCTGTGATGCTGCCGCTTTGTTGCTTCGGTTTGCCGCTGCTGTCCGTGGTCGTGTCGTGATGTTGTTGCCGCTTACTGTGCCGTGCTGCTGCTGCTGTGGTCGCTTGTGTGCCGTGTCGTTGCCTTGCCGTGGTCTGCTGCTGCTTTGTCCGTGTTGTTGCTTTGGTCGCTTGCTCTGCTGTGCCGCTGTTTCTGCTGCCGTGTCCGTGCTGCCGCTTGCTATGCCTCCGTTCGAACGACTTGCCGTGGGTGCGACTTGCCGTGGATGCGACTTGACGTGGGTGCGACTTGACGTGGGTGCGATCTGCCATGGGTGCGATGGGTGCGACGGCGACACACGTTGGCTGAAGAAGGCGATTGGCTTCAAGGAAGACAAGATTCAAGGCGTTCAAGGCGTTCAAGAACAAGAGCCAGCTGGAGCGAATAGCGAGCGGTCAAATCTCCGTCCCTTCGTGAGTGTCGGGACGCAGGGCCTCACCAGTCTTTCTGCTCGTGGTTTGATTCGGCTGGCTTTTGAGAAGAAGGCGTCCAAGGCGTTCAAGGAAGAAAAGCGCGAAGACCTTTTTTCAAGTCGACTCTGCTTTTGTGGGGTCGCCAATGCGTCGCTTGAAGTGCCGAAAAAAGCTGGCTGTGGGGTGTGACGAGGGGGGATACCTTGGGGGAAATTGGCTCAGTGTACAATCGCGTATATTAAATTTAATTATACGCTAAATAATAATGACCGTCATTAATCACTCTTGAGTGACTCTTGAAACTTGATGCTTGTTGTATTATTTGATACAGGTACGTGTTGGCATCTTGATACGTCGCATGTGTTGTTGATTGTGGTCTTCATGTCGTGTAACAGCATGGATGGTCTTGGGTGATGTGGACATGGGACAAACTTGTCTTGTCTTCGACGTCAGATGGGTGCGGAGTAATCTTGGACTGGCTTCAGAACGTCCACATGTTGTTTTTGACTAATCTTGGACGGGACCTTGGCCACCAGATGACTTGGGAACTAATCTTCCACTGGATTTTTCTTGTCGCATCGTGACGTCGTCGTCGATTGTTGGCGCGTCACCGTCGATTGTGCAGTCGTCATGGGTGCCTTGATGTCGCATGTTGTTGAGTCGACGATCGTATCTTGATATTTGTATTGTCTTGCCAGAGGAAGTCCACTGGATTTTTCTTGGCGGAGTTGAAAGTTTTGAGTGGCAGAGAACTTCCTTGAGGATGTTTTGCAAAGTTCCTTGGCCATTTTTCAATTTTGCCGCTGCCATGCCGCTGTGATGCTGCCGCTTTGTTGCTTCGGTTTGCCGCTGCTGTCCGTGGTCGTGTCGTGATGTTGTTGCCGCTTACTGTGCCGTGCTGCTGCTGCTGTGGTCGCTTGTGTGCCGTGTCGTTGCCTTGCCGTGGTCTGCTGCTGCTTTGTCCGTGTTGTTGCTTTGGTCGCTTGCTCTGCTGTGCCGCTGTTTCTGCTGCCGTGTCCGTGCTGCCGCTTGCTATGCCTCCGTTCGAACGACTTGCCGTGGGTGCGACTTGCCGTGGATGCGACTTGACGTGGGTGCGACTTGACGTGGGTGCGATCTGCCATGGGTGCGATGGGTGCGACGGCGACACACGTTGGCTGAAGAAGGCGATTGGCTTCAAGGAAGACAAGATTCAAGGCGTTCAAGGCGTTCAAGAACAAGAGCCAGCTGGAGCGAATAGCGAGCGGTCAAATCTCCGTCCCTTCGTGAGTGTCGGGACGCAGGGCCTCACCAGTCTTTCTGCTCGTGGTTTGATTCGGCTGGCTTTTGAGAAGAAGGCGTCCAAGGCGTTCAAGGAAGAAAAGCGCGAAGACCTTTTTTCAAGTCGACTCTGCTTTTGTGGGGTCGCCAATGCGTCGCTTGAAGTGCCGAAAAAAGCTGGCTGTGGGGTGTGACGAGGGGGGATACCTTGGGGGAAATTGGCTCAGTGTACAATCGCGTATATTAAATTTAATTATACGCTAAATAATAATGACCGTCATTAATCACTCTTGAGTGACTCTTGAAACTTGATGCTTGTTGTATTATTTGATACAGGTACGTGTTGGCATCTTGATACGTCGCATGTGTTGTTGATTGTGGTCTTCATGTCGTGTAACAGCATGGATGGTCTTGGGTGATGTGGACATGGGACAAACTTGTCTTGTCTTCGACGTCAGATGGGTGCGGAGTAATCTTGGACTGGCTTCAGAACGTCCACATGTTGTTTTTGACTAATCTTGGACGGGACCTTGGCCACCAGATGACTTGGGAACTAATCTTCCACTGGATTTTTCTTGTCGCATCGTGACGTCGTCGTCGATTGTTGGCGCGTCACCGTCGATTGTGCAGTCGTCATGGGTGCCTTGATGTCGCATGTTGTTGAGTCGACGATCGTATCTTGATATTTGTATTGTCTTGCCAGAGGAAGTCCACTGGATTTTTCTTGGCGGAGTTGAAAGTTTTGAGTGGCAGAGAACTTCCTTGAGGATGTTTTGCAAAGTTCCTTGGCCATTTTTCAATTTTGCCGCTGCCATGCCGCTGTGATGCTGCCGCTTTGTTGCTTCGGTTTGCCGCTGCTGTCCGTGGTCGTGTCGTGATGTTGTTGCCGCTTACTGTGCCGTGCTGCTGCTGCTGTGGTCGCTTGTGTGCCGTGTCGTTGCCTTGCCGTGGTCTGCTGCTGCTTTGTCCGTGTTGTTGCTTTGGTCGCTTGCTCTGCTGTGCCGCTGTTTCTGCTGCCGTGTCCGTGCTGCCGCTTGCTATGCCTCCGTTCGAACGACTTGCCGTGGGTGCGACTTGCCGTGGATGCGACTTGACGTGGGTGCGACTTGACGTGGGTGCGATCTGCCATGGGTGCGATGGGTGCGACGGCGACACACGTTGGCTGAAGAAGGCGATTGGCTTCAAGGAAGACAAGATTCAAGGCGTTCAAGGCGTTCAAGAACAAGAGCCAGCTGGAGCGAATAGCGAGCGGTCAAATCTCCGTCCCTTCGTGA
The DNA here is from genome assembly GCA_021527685.1 of Aphanomyces euteiches. Lineage (NCBI taxonomy): Eukaryota > Oomycota > Saprolegniomycetes > Saprolegniales > Verrucalvaceae > Aphanomyces > Aphanomyces euteiches. Next base: position 23,254 of record JAJGMV010000238.1, read on the forward strand.
GTGTCGGGACGCAGGGCCTCACCCGTCTTTCTGCTCGTGGTTTGATTCGGCTGGCTTTTGAGAAGAAGGCGTCCAAGGCGTTCAAGGAAGAAAAGCGCGAAGACCTTTTTTCAAGTCGACTCTGCTTTTGTGGGGTCGCCAATGCGTCGCTTGAAGTGCCGAAAAAAGCTGGCTGTGGGGTGTGACGAGGGGGATACCTTGGGGGAAATTGGCTCAGTGTACAATCGCGTATATTAAATTTAATTATACGCTAAATAATAATGACCGTCATTAATCACTCTTGAGTGACTCTTGAAACTTGATGCTTGTTGTATTATTTGATACAGGTACGTGTTGGCATCTTGATACGTCGCATGTGTTGTTGATTGTGGTCTTCATGTCGTGTAACAGCATGGATGGTCTTGGGTGATGTGGACATGGGACAAACTTGTCTTGTCTTCGACGTCAGATGGGTGCGGAGTAATCTTGGACTGGCTTCAGAACGTCCACATGTTGTTTTTGACTAATCTTGGACGGGACCTTGGCCACCAGATGACTTGGGAACTAATCTTCCACTGGATTTTTCTTGTCGCATCGTGACGTCGTCGTCGATTGTTGGCGCGTCACCGTCGATTGTGCAGTCGTCATGGGTGCCTTGATGTCGCATGTTGTTGAGTCGACGATCGTATCTTGATATTTGTATTGTCTTGCCAGAGGAAGTCCACTGGATTTTTCTTGGCGGAGTTGAAAGTTTTGAGTGGCAGAGAACTTCCTTGAGGATGTTTTGCAAAGTTCCTTGGCCATTTTTCAATTTTGCCGCTGCCATGCCGCTGTGATGCTGCCGCTTTGTTGCTTCGGTTTGCCGCTGCTGTCCGTGGTCGTGTCGTGATGTTGTTGCCGCTTACTGTGCCGTGCTGCTGCTGCTGTGGTCGCTTGTGTGCCGTGTCGTTGCCTTGCCGTGGTCTGCTGCTGCTTTGTCCGTGTTGTTGCTTTGGTCGCTTGCTCTGCTGTGCCGCTGTTTCTGCTGCCGTGTCCGTGCTGCCGCTTGCTATGCCTCCGTTCGAACGACTTGCCGTGGGTGCGACTTGCCGTGGATGCGACTTGACGTGGGTGCGACTTGACGTGGGTGCGATCTGCCATGGGTGCGATGGGTGCGACGGCGACACACGTTGGCTGAAGAAGGCGATTGGCTTCAAGGAAGACAAGATTCAAGGCGTTCAAGGCGTTCAAGAACAAGAGCCAGCTGGAGCGAATAGCGAGCGGTCAAATCTCCGTCCCTTCGTGAGTGTCGGGACGCAGGGCCTCACCGTCTTTCTGCTCGTGGTTTGATTCGGCTGGCTTTTGAGAAGAAGGCGTCCAAGGCGTTCAAGGAAGAAAAGCGCGAAGACCTTTTTTCAAGTCGACTCTGCTTTTGTGGGGTCGCCAATGCGTCGCTTGAAGTGCCGAAAAAAGCTGGCTGTGGGGTGTGACGAGGGGGGATACCTTGGGGGAAATTGGCTCAGTGTACAATCGCGTATATTAAATTTAATTATACGCTAAATAATAATGACCGTCATTAATCACTCTTGAGTGACTCTTGAAACTTGATGCTTGTTGTATTATTTGATACAGGTACGTGTTGGCATCTTGATACGTCGCATGTGTTGTTGATTGTGGTCTTCATGTCGTGTAACAGCATGGATGGTCTTGGGTGATGTGGACATGGGACAAACTTGTCTTGTCTTCGACGTCAGATGGGTGCGGAGTAATCTTGGACTGGCTTCAGAACGTCCACATGTTGTTTTTGACTAATCTTGGACGGGACCTTGGCCACCAGATGACTTGGGAACTAATCTTCCACTGGATTTTTCTTGTCGCATCGTGACGTCGTCGTCGATTGTTGGCGCGTCACCGTCGATTGTGCAGTCGTCATGGGTGCCTTGATGTCGCATGTTGTTGAGTCGACGATCGTATCTTGATATTTGTATTGTCTTGCCAGAGGAAGTCCACTGGATTTTTCTTGGCGGAGTTGAAAGTTTTGAGTGGCAGAGAACTTCCTTGAGGATGTTTTGCAAAGTTCCTTGGCCATTTTTCAATTTTGCCGCTGCCATGCCGCTGTGATGCTGCCGCTTTGTTGCTTCGGTTTGCCGCTGCTGTCCGTGGTCGTGTCGTGATGTTGTTGCCGCTTACTGTGCCGTGCTGCTGCTGCTGTGGTCGCTTGTGTGCCGTGTCGTTGCCTTGCCGTGGTCTGCTGCTGCTTTGTCCGTGTTGTTGCTTTGGTCGCTTGCTCTGCTGTGCCGCTGTTTCTGCTGCCGTGTCCGTGCTGCCGCTTGCTATGCCTCCGTTCGACGACTTGCCGTTCGAACGACTTGCCGTGGGTGCGACTTGCCGTGGATGCGACTTGACGTGGGTGCGACTTGACGTGGGTGCGATCTGCCATGGGTGCGATGGGTGCGACGGCGACACACGTTGGCTGAAGAAGGCGATTGGCTTCAAGGAAGACAAGATTCAAGGCGTTCAAGGCGTTCAAGAACAAGAGCCAGCTGGAGCGAATAGCGAGCGGTCAAATCTCCGTCCCTTCGTGAGTGTCGGGACGCAGGGCCTCACCCGTCTTTCTGCTCGTGGTTTGATTCGGCTGGCTTTTGAGAAGAAGGCGTCCAAGGCGTTCAAGGAAGAAAAGCGCGAAGACCTTTTTTCAAGTCGACTCTGCTTTTGTGGGGTCGCCAATGCGTCGCTTGAAGTGCCGAAAAAAGCTGGCTGTGGGGTGTGACGAGGGGGGATACCTTGGGGGAAATTGGCTCAGTGTACAATCGCGTATATTAAATTTAATTATACGCTAAATAATAATGACCGTCATTAATCACTCTTGAGTGACTCTTGAAACTTGATGCTTGTTGTATTATTTGATACAGGTACGTGTTGGCATCTTGATACGTCGCATGTGTTGTTGATTGTGGTCTTCATGTCGTGTAACAGCATGGATGGTCTTGGGTGATGTGGACATGGGACAAACTTGTCTTGTCTTCGACGTCAGATGGGTGCGGAGTAATCTTGGACTGGCTTCAGAACGTCCACATGTTGTTTTTGACTAATCTTGGACGGGACCTTGGCCACCAGATGACTTGGGAACTAATCTTCCACTGGATTTTTCTTGTCGCATCGTGACGTCGTCGTCGATTGTTGGCGCGTCACCGTCGATTGTGCAGTCGTCATGGGTGCCTTGATGTCGCATGTTGTTGAGTCGACGATCGTATCTTGATATTTGTATTGTCTTGCCAGAGGAAGTCCACTGGATTTTTCTTGGCGGAGTTGAAAGTTTTGAGTGGCAGAGAACTTCCTTGAGGATGTTTTGCAAAGTTCCTTGGCCATTTTTCAATTTTGCCGCTGCCATGCCGCTGTGATGCTGCCGCTTTGTTGCTTCGGTTTGCCGCTGCTGTCCGTGGTCGTGTCGTGATGTTGTTGCCGCTTACTGTGCCGTGCTGCTGCTGCTGTGGTCGCTTGTGTGCCGTGTCGTTGCCTTGCCGTGGTCTGCTGCTGCTTTGTCCGTGTTGTTGCTTTGGTCGCTTGCTCTGCTGTGCCGCTGTTTCTGCTGCCGTGTCCGTGCTGCCGCTTGCTATGCCTCCGTTCGAACGACTTGCCGTTCGAACGACTTGCCGTGGGTGCGACTTGCCGTGGATGCGACTTGACGTGGGTGCGACTTGACGTGGGTGCGATCTGCCATGGGTGCGATGGGTGCGACGGCGACACACGTTGGCTGAAGAAGGCGATTGGCTTCAAGGAAGACAAGATTCAAGGCGTTCAAGGCGTTCAAGAACAAGAGCCAGCTGGAGCGAATAGCGAGCGGTCAAATCTCCGTCCCTTCGTGAGTGTCGGGACGCAGGGCCTCACCCGTCTTTCTGCTCGTGGTTTGATTCGGCTGGCTTTTGAGAAGAAGGCGTCCAAGGCGTTCAAGGAAGAAAAGCGCGAAGACCTTTTTTCAAGTCGACTCTGCTTTTGTGGGGTCGCCAATGCGTCGCTTGAAGTGCCGAAAAAAGCTGGCTGTGGGGTGTGACGAGGGGGGATACCTTGGGGGAAATTGGCTCAGTGTACAATCGCGTATATTAAATTTAATTATACGCTAAATAATAATGACCGTCATTAATCACTCTTGAGTGACTCTTGAAACTTGATGCTTGTTGTATTATTTGATACAGGTACGTGTTGGCATCTTGATACGTCGCATGTGTTGTTGATTGTGGTCTTCATGTCGTGTAACAGCATGGATGGTCTTGGGTGATGTGGACATGGGACAAACTTGTCTTGTCTTCGACGTCAGATGGGTGCGGAGTAATCTTGGACTGGCTTCAGAACGTCCACATGTTGTTTTTGACTAATCTTGGACGGGACCTTGGCCACCAGATGACTTGGGAACTAATCTTCCACTGGATTTTTCTTGTCGCATCGTGACGTCGTCGTCGATTGTTGGCGCGTCACCGTCGATTGTGCAGTCGTCATGGGTGCCTTGATGTCGCATGTTGTTGAGTCGACGATCGTATCTTGATATTTGTATTGTCTTGCCAGAGGAAGTCCACTGGATTTTTCTTGGCGGAGTTGAAAGTTTTGAGTGGCAGAGAACTTCCTTGAGGATGTTTTGCAAAGTTCCTTGGCCATTTTTCAATTTTGCCGCTGCCATGCCGCTGTGATGCTGCCGCTTTGTTGCTTCGGTTTGCCGCTGCTGTCCGTGGTCGTGTCGTGATGTTGTTGCCGCTTACTGTGCCGTGCTGCTGCTGCTGTGGTCGCTTGTGTGCCGTGTCGTTGCCTTGCCGTGGTCTGCTGCTGCTTTGTCCGTGTTGTTGCTTTGGTCGCTTGCTCTGCTGTGCCGCTGTTTCTGCTGCCGTGTCCGTGCTGCCGCTTGCTATGCCTCCGTTCGAACGACTTGCCGTTCGAACGACTTGCCGTGGGTGCGACTTGCCGTGGATGCGACTTGACGTGGGTGCGACTTGACGTGGGTGCGATCTGCCATGGGTGCGATGGGTGCGACGGCGACACACGTTGGCTGAAGAAGGCGATTGGCTTCAAGGAAGACAAGATTCAAGGCGTTCAAGGCGTTCAAGAACAAGAGCCAGCTGGAGCGAATAGCGAGCGGTCAAATCTCCGTCCCTTCGTGAGTGTCGGGACGCAGGGCCTCACCCGTCTTTCTGCTCGTGGTTTGATTCGGCTGGCTTTTGAGAAGAAGGCGTCCAAGGCGTTCAAGGAAGAAAAGCGCGAAGACCTTTTTTCAAGTCGACTCTGCTTTTGTGGGGTCGCCAATGCGTCGCTTGAAGTGCCGAAAAAAGCTGGCTGTGGGGTGTGACGAGGGGGGATACCTTGGGGGAAATTGGCTCAGTGTACAATCGCGTATATTAAATTTAATTATACGCTAAATAATAATGACCGTCATTAATCACTCTTGAGTGACTCTTGAAACTTGATGTTTGTTGTATTATTTGATACAGGTACGTGTTGGCATCTTGATACGTCGCATGTGTTGTTGATTGTGGTCTTCATGTCGTGTAACAGCATGGATGGTCTTGGGTGATGTGGACATGGGACAAACTTGTCTTGTCTTCGACGTCAGATGGGTGCGGAGTAATCTTGGACTGGCTTCAGAACGTCCACATGTTGTCTTTGACTAATCTTGGACGGGACCTTGGCCACCAGATGACTTGGGAACTAATCTTCCACTGGATTTTTCTTGTCGCATCGTGACGTCGTCGTCGATTGTTGGCGCGTCACCGTCGATTGTGCAGTCGTCATGGTGCCTTGATGTCGCATGTTGTTGAGTCGACGATCGTATCTTGATATTTGTATTGTCTTGCCAGAGGAAGTCCACTGGATTTTTCTTGGCGGAGTTGAAAGTTTTGAGTGGCAGAGAACTTCCTTGAGGATGTTTTGCAAAGTTCCTTGGCCATTTTTTCAATTTTTGCCGCTGCCATGCCGCTGTGATGCTGCCGCTTTGTTGCTTCGGTTTGCCGCTGCTGTCCGTGGTCGTGTCGTGATGTTGTTGCCGCTTACTGTGCCGTGCTGCTGCTGCTGTGGTCGCTTGTGTGCCGTGTCGTTGCCTTGCCGTGGTCTGCTGCTGCTTTGTCCGTGTTGTTGCTTTGGTCGCTTGCTCTGCTGTGCCGCTGTTTCTGCTGCCGTGTCCGTGCTGCCGCTTGCTATGCCTCCGTTCGAACGACTTGCCGTGGTGCGACTTGCCGTGGATGCGACTTGACGTGGGTGCGACTTGACGTGGGTGCGATCTGCCATGGGTGCGATGGGTGCGACGGCGACACACGTTGGCTGAAGAAGGCGATTGGCTTCAAGGAAGACAAGATTCAAGGCGTTCAAGGCGTTCAAGAACAAGAGCCAGCTGGAGCGAATAGCGAGCGGTCAAATCTCCGTCCCTTCGTGAGTGTCGGGACGCAGGGCCTCACCCGTCTTTCTGCTCGTGGTTTGATTCGGCTGGCTTTTTGAGAAGAAGGCGTCCAAGGCGTTCAAGAAGAAAAGCGCGAAGACCTTTTTTCAAGTCGACTCTCTTTTGTGGGTCGCCAATGCGTCGCTTGAAGTGCCGAAAAAGCTGGCTGTGGGGTGTGACGAGGGGGATACCTTGGGGAAATTGGCTCAGTGTACAATCGCGTATATTAAATTTAATTATACGCTAAATAATAATGACCGTCATTAATCACTCTTGAGTGACTCTTGAAACTTGATGCTTGTTGTATTATTTGATACAGGTACGTGTTGCATCTTGATACGTCGCATGTGTTGTTGATTGTGGTCTTCATGTCGTGTAACAGCATGGATGGTCTTGGGTGATGTGGACATGGGACAAACTTGTCTTGTCTTCGACGTCAGATGGGTGCGGAGTAATCTTGGACTGGCTTCAGAACGTCCACATGTTGTCTTTGACTAATCTTGGACGGGACCTTGGCCACCAGATGACTTGGGAACTAATCTTCCACTGGATTTTTCTTGTCGCATCGTGACGTCGTCGTCGATTGTTGCGCGTCACCGTCGATTGTGCAGTCGTCATGGGTGCCTTGATGTCGCATGTTGTTGAGTCGACGATCGTATCTTGATATTTGTATTGTCTTGCCAGAGGAAGTCCACTGGATTTTTCTTGGCGGAGTTGAAAGTTTTGAGTGGCAGAGAACTTCCTTGAGGATGTTTTGCAAAGTTCCTTGGCCATTTTTCAATTTTGCCGCTGCCATGCCGCTGTGATGCTGCCGCTTTGTTGCTTCGGTTTGCCGCTGCTGTCCGTGGTCGTGTCGTGATGTTGTTGCCGCTTACTGTGCCGTGCTGCTGCTGCTGTGGTCGCTTGTGTGCCGTGTCGTTGCCTTGCCGTGGTCTGCTGCTGCTTTGTCCGTGTTGTTGCTTTGGTCGCTTGCTCTGCTGTGCCGCTGTTTCTGCTGCCGTGTCCGTGCTGCCGCTTGCTATGCCTCCGTTCGAACGAACTTGCCGTGGTGCGACTTGCCGTGGATGCGACTTGACGTGGGTGCGACTTGACGTGGGTGCGATCTGCCATGGGTGCGATGGGTGCGACGGCGACACACGTTGGCTGAAGAAGGCGATTGGCTTCAAGGAAGACAAGATTCAAGGCGTTCAAGGCGTTCAAGAACAAGAGCCAGCTGGAGCGAATAGCGAGCGGTCAAATCTCCGTCCCTTCGTGAGTGTCGGGACGCAGGGCCTCACCGTCTTTCTGCTCGTGGTTTGATTCGGCTGGCTTTGAGAAGAAGGCGTCCAAGGCGTTCAAGGAAGAAAAGCGCGAAGACCTTTTTTCAAGTCGACTCTGCTTTTGTGGGGTCGCCAATGCGTCGCTTGAAGTGCCGAAAAAAGCTGGCTGTGGGGTGTGACGAGGGGGGATACCTTGGGGAAATTGGCTCAGTGTACAATCGCGTATATTAAATTTAATTATACGCTAAATAATAATGACCGTCATTAATCACTCTTGAGTGACTCTTGAAACTTGATGCTTGTTGTATTATTTGATACAGGTACGTGTTGGCATCTTGATACGTCGCATGTGTTGTTGATTGTGGTCTTCATGTCGTGTAACAGCATGGATGGTCTTGGGTGATGTGGACATGGGACAAACTTGTCTTGTCTTCGACGTCAGATGGGTGCGGAGTAATCTTGGACTGGCTTCAGAACGTCCACATGTTGTTTTTGACTAATCTTGGACGGGACCTTGGCCACCAGATGACTTGGGAACTAATCTTC
>JAJGMV010000322.1:0-49200 GCA_021527685.1 Aphanomyces euteiches
CGGCCTTGGTTGAAGACTTCTGTGAAGCTGTGCTCAAGAAGAATTCGTCGCTCTTTGGCAATCTTCCCGTCAGGAATCTGCTCGTGTTCAATGGAGACCACTTCCTCGATTATGGCACGCCATTACAAGAAAATGGAACCGATGAAACGAGTCCACTCACTGTGAGGGTCGTTGATCCTATGAACAACTTGGAGACAATTCAAACGAGCAACGTCAAGACAATTTCGATTGAGGAAACTGATGAAAACAGCAACGAATTGAGATATTATCGAGAGCGCGGAATCCTCATCCAGCAAAGAAACCCAGAGTATTGCAATGAGATTTTGGACCGAATCGACAAGTTTGCTGAGATGAAGGCGCCAACACCATTCCTTTGTGTGGAAGGATCAACTGGAATGGGCAAGACGCAACTGGCATTTGCTCTTCACGGTCGACGTCCGTACTTTTATTGGCTTGTGATATCCATTGTTCCGAGTGCTGAAGAGATTTATTTCAGTTTTTCTGCCATATCCCGACGTTTCAACCACTTTGTCAGCTTGGACAATCCAATGTCGAAGGAGGAAGACGAAAGCGTTGAGTACTGGTCAGATATGTACACACGTGATGAACTGTGGACTTATGGCTTCATTCGTTCGCTGCTCATTTATTGCAGTTCTCAAGAAGCCATGAAACCAAGAATGACTCATTTTGCGAAAAAAATATCGTTGAATGTGACAAAATGCTCACGACGCGATGTGCGGAATGTGATGGATGATATGGTGGCGAAGAAAAAAATGTTGCCCTTTTTATCTTGGACGAAATGAATCTAGACGACACCAAGAGAAGAAATGTTGCTGCGTTCCAGAGAAACGTGTTTTGTGCTTGTGGCCTCGTGGCCATTCTCATTGGAATTGATGCGAGGATTTCAAGCGTGAATGGCAGCTGTACCAATCCACATCTTTGGATGACAATTGTGCCGCGTTTTCCTTCGTATCTTGTACTGTTGGATGGAAAAATGGACAAGAAATGGAAGGAGGTTATCAAGCAATATCCCGTTGTGGAATTTATCGCCTTGCGCTCGCGGGGATATTATGCAAGAAAATTTAGCGAGCAGGTGCTTACAAGTTTCAAGGAGGATGTCAAGTTGTGGCAGTTATTGGATGATGCCTTTGATGCTCTCAATGCGAGGATGCACCGTGGAAAGGAGTTTTTAAGATCGAAAGATGGGTTGAACGCGCAATTCGTGGCAGTATCGTATACTCATACCAAGCAATCAGCAAGTAATAGCGACGGTGAACCACCCTTGAAGCAGCCACGATTGGACATGGGTGTGCCTGCTATGCATAAACATTTCGCAAATTTGGTTGAAGAAAGCTTGACTGATATCTATTTGTCATCTCATCGCCTACACAAATCTGGAATGCAAAGTGATGTTTCCCCCCATCGAAAAAGACTTGCTGTTGTACTTATCGGTCCTGGGATGCAAAGACTTCTCAACGTATCACGACGTCACGAGCGGCAAGAACTACTCGACAAAGCACATCTTTTTGACGAAAAAACGTCGTTTTGAAAACTCAAATGCTCCGTCAAACGACTTCAAAACATTTGAGAATATGGTGATCCATGCAATATTTTCCTCGTCTCGACGAAATGGCGTTCAAGGCATCCCATTCCATGACTTTTTGTCTTGCTTGCTAGGCGAATTTCAAGACGAAGAATGGCAGAAAATCGTATCACTATCTTCCTCTCACAATGGGAAGGAGGAGAGAATTTGTGTGGAAAAATTCCTGCGAGAATACTTTGAACGTGGAACGGAAGTGGAAAGCAACCTCGAAAACGAAGTCAGTGTTTCTGACACACTGGTCCCGTTTCTGTCTCCACCAATTCCATGTGGCCAAAGGAATTGCTCGAAGCAAACGACCATGGTTGTTGCTTTGGTTCTTTGATTCGTGAAATGAACACTGAGAAATATGGCATATATGTTGAAGACTTGCTCATATGCGAATGCTATTATTCGACGTCGAGTGTCGATAGTACAGCAATCTTGGGATTCATTAGTAGCAGAAATGAAGAGCAGCGGCCGTGGAAAATTGCACTTATGTTTTGTCCTAAATTTGCCGATGCTGCGAAAAAGACGTGGACCAACAACGCGGTAGGTTGCGCCAGGATTAAATGTTCAAACTATACGTTTGACTGGATTTTTCGACCGTTGAACGAAAGCGAAAGCCAACAGCTCTTAATTGTCCTTGAAGTTCCGAAATATAATGTTTGATTAATCTATGCATTATCGATTTTTGCTATCGTCAGGTGCACTATGGTCAGACCCATGGAGTGCGAATTATTAATCACGTCAAGTGTCAGCTGGTAGACTCTCTACATGGTGCAGGTGAATGCCTCGTAAAATATTTTCTATTCGCTAAATGGGGCTTCACGTCTTTATAACCGAGAAGTCCTCGCTGAAAATGCTTTTTCCAGTAGCTTCGATAAGTTGACGCCCTTCATGGGATTTGTAAGCGCATGTTCAATGAAAAGTATCGCGAATCTTCCACGTCATCGCAGGGCAATGGAAGCCTACCAAAACCTGCACAAATCGCCAGATAAGGCCTTCATTTTTTAAATCCGACACTCCAGTTGTCAAGTGTTCTGTGCAACCAAATCACGAACAAATCACATTTATCAATAAATGTCCACTGGTTGAAATTAAGTCGTCTCCATCGGGCAGGCATATAAGAACGTCCCGAACAGGAAAATGCGCTGCGTTTGCATTGTACGTTTGGCAACTTTGTCCCAGCCTTTACCCCCGTCGGTTAGTCCGTGGGATTCGTCCCACCGAGAAACCCACAACCAACCCTAACCGCGACACACACGACTCGACGGGAAGACCCAACCTCGGTGAACCCAACACAAAAACACATAGGATAACAAACTGTTTGTTAACAAGTTGAGCTCGGCGTGTGTGATGAGGTTCTTATGCAGCGTCTTCGCTTTCCTTGTCGTCCTTGTCTTGACGGATGTATTGGCGGCGAGCCATACGGACCAACTTGGGAAGATCGCGGCGATCCACGTCGACCAACGTCGAGTCGACATACGAACGCAACGTGGGGTCTTCGTGGAAGGTGAAATGTGGCGCATAAATGTAGACGGGGTGGGAGGGACGATGGTCACGGAAGGCGGCCATGTCACGTCGAGCTTCGGACGACTGCATGGTTGGTGAGTCTTCGGCCATGACGACGGCGGCAACAAGCGCAGACAAGATACAGGTCTTCATGGTAGACAGCGAATGTCGAAATGACCCATCGCAGACTTGGGTTGCCACGATGACAACCGTTGGGAAGAATCCCCATGACAGCCATGGACTACGCTTGTCAACCCAGCGGTGGCACCACGGAGTCGATCGCGTCGTCTCACGGCGATTGCTTCATGTGTCGGTCGAGTGGGCGGTGGTCTCGATGGAGACGACGATAGTAGGAAGGGTATGACTCACGTAGCAGGTTTGCCGACATACAGCGTCGGTAGTATGGACAGCAATCTTCGCTCGGTGGGACGTCTCCCATGGACTACCCTAACCGCGACACACACGACTCGACGGGAAGACCCAACCTCGGTGAACCCAACACAAAAACACATAGGATAACAAACTGTTTGTTAACAAGTTGAGCTCGGCGTGTGTGATGAGGTTCTTATGCAGCGTCTTCGCTTTCCTTGTCGTCCTTGTCTTGACGGATGTATTGGCGGCGAGCCATACGGACCAACTTGGGAAGATCGCGGCGATCCACGTCGACCAACGTCGAGTCGACATACGAACGCAACGTGGGGTCTTCGTGGAAGGTGAAATGTGGCGCATAAATGTAGACGGGGTGGGAGGGACGATGGTCACGGAAGGCGGCCATGTCACGTCGAGCTTCGGACGACTGCATGGTTGGTGAGTCTTCGGCCATGACGACGGCGGCAACAAGCGCAGACAAGATACAGGTCTTCATGGTAGACAGCGAATGTCGAAATGACCCATCGCAGACTTGGGTTGCCACGATGACAACCGTTGGGAAGAATCCCCATGACAGCCATGGACTACGCTTGTCAACCCAGCGGTGGCACCACGGAGTCGATCGCGTCGTCTCACGGCGATTGCTTCATGTGTCGGTCGAGTGGGCGGTGGTCTCGATGGAGACGACGATAGTAGGAAGGGTATGACTCACGTAGCAGGTTTGCCGACATACAGCGTCGGTAGTATGGACAGCAATCTTCGCTCGGTGGGACGTCTCCCATGGACTACCCTAACCGCGACACACACGACTCGACGGGAAGACCCAACCTCGGTGAACCCAACACAAAAACACATAGGATAACAAACTGTTTGTTAACAAGTTGAGCTCGGCGTGTGTGATGAGGTTCTTATGCAGCGTCTTCGCTTTCCTTGTCGTCCTTGTCTTGACGGATGTATTGGCGGCGAGCCATACGGACCAACTTGGGAAGATCGCGGCGATCCACGTCGACCAACGTCGAGTCGACATACGAACGCAACGTGGGGTCTTCGTGGAAGGTGAAATGTGGCGCATAAATGTAGACGGGGTGGGAGGGACGATGGTCACGGAAGGCGGCCATGTCACGTCGAGCTTCGGACGACTGCATGGTTGGTGAGTCTTCGGCCATGACGACGGCGGCAACAAGCGCAGACAAGATACAGGTCTTCATGGTAGACAGCGAATGTCGAAATGACCCATCGCAGACTTGGGTTGCCACGATGACAACCGTTGGGAAGAATCCCCATGACAGCCATGGACTACGCTTGTCAACCCAGCGGTGGCACCACGGAGTCGATCGCGTCGTCTCACGGCGATTGCTTCATGTGTCGGTCGAGTGGGCGGTGGTCTCGATGGAGACGACGATAGTAGGAAGGGTATGACTCACGTAGCAGGTTTGCCGACATACAGCGTCGGTAGTATGGACAGCAATCTTCGCTCGGTGGGACGTCTCCCATGGACTACCCTAACCGCGACACACACGACTCGACGGGAAGACCCAACCTCGGTGAACCCAACACAAAAACACATAGGATAACAAACTGTTTGTTAACAAGTTGAGCTCGGCGTGTGTGATGAGGTTCTTATGCAGCGTCTTCGCTTTCCTTGTCGTCCTTGTCTTGACGGATGTATTGGCGGCGAGCCATACGGACCAACTTGGGAAGATCGCGGCGATCCACGTCGACCAACGTCGAGTCGACATACGAACGCAACGTGGGGTCTTCGTGGAAGGTGAAATGTGGCGCATATATGTAGACGGGGTGGGAGGGACGATGGTCACGGAAGGCGGCCATGTCACGTCGAGCTTCGGACGACTGCATGGTTGGTGAGTCTTCGGCCATGACGACGGCGGCAACAAGCGCAGACAAGATACAGGTCTTCATGGTAGACAGCGAATGTCGAAATGACCCATCGCAGACTTGGGTTGCCACGATGACAACCGTTGGGAAGAATCCCCATGACAGCCATGGACTACGCTTGTCAACCCAGCGGTGGCACCACGGAGTCGATCGCGTCGTCTCACGGCGATTGCTTCATGTGTCGGTCGAGTGGGCGGTGGTCTCGATGGAGACGACGATAGTAGGAAGGGTATGACTCACGTAGCAGGTTTGCCGACATACAGCGTCGGTAGTATGGACAGCAATCTTCGCTCGGTGGGACGTCTCCCATGGACTACCCTAACCGCGACACACACGACTCGACGGGAAGACCCAACCTCGGTGAACCCAACACAAAAACACATAGGATAACAAACTGTTTGTTAACAAGTTGAGCTCGGCGTGTGTGATGAGGTTCTTATGCAGCGTCTTCGCTTTCCTTGTCGTCCTTGTCTTGACGGATGTATTGGCGGCGAGCCATACGGACCAACTTGGGAAGATCGCGGCGATCCACGTCGACCAACGTCGAGTCGACATACGAACGCAACGTGGGGTCTTCGTGGAAGGTGAAATGTGGCGCATAAATGTAGACGGGGTGGGAGGGACGATGGTCACGGAAGGCGGCCATGTCACGTCGAGCTTCGGACGACTGCATGGTTGGTGAGTCTTCGGCCATGACGACGGCGGCAACAAGCGCAGACAAGATACAGGTCTTCATGGTAGACAGCGAATGTCGAAATGACCCATCGCAGACTTGGGTTGCCACGATGACAACCGTTGGGAAGAATCCCCATGACAGCCATGGACTACGCTTGTCAACCCAGCGGTGGCACCACGGAGTCGATCGCGTCGTCTCACGGCGATTGCTTCATGTGTCGGTCGAGTGGGCGGTGGTCTCGATGGAGACGACGATAGTAGGAAGGGTATGACTCACGTAGCAGGTTTGCCGACATACAGCGTCGGTAGTATGGACAGCAATCTTCGCTCGGTGGGACGTCTCCCATGGACTACCCTAACCGCGACACACACGACTCGACGGGAAGACCCAACCTCGGTGAACCCAACACAAAAACACATAGGATAACAAACTGTTTGTTAACAAGTTGAGCTCGGCGTGTGTGATGAGGTTCTTATGCAGCGTCTTCGCTTTCCTTGTCGTCCTTGTCTTGACGGATGTATTGGCGGCGAGCCATACGGACCAACTTGGGAAGATCGCGGCGATCCACGTCGACCAACGTCGAGTCGACATACGAACGCAACGTGGGGTCTTCGTGGAAGGTGAAATGTGGCGCATAAATGTAGACGGGGTGGGAGGGACGATGGTCACGGAAGGCGGCCATGTCACGTCGAGCTTCGGACGACTGCATGGTTGGTGAGTCTTCGGCCATGACGACGGCGGCAACAAGCGCAGACAAGATACAGGTCTTCATGGTAGACAGCGAATGTCGAAATGACCCATCGCAGACTTGGGTTGCCACGATGACAACCGTTGGGAAGAATCCCCATGACAGCCATGGACTACGCTTGTCAACCCAGCGGTGGCACCACGGAGTCGATCGCGTCGTCTCACGGCGATTGCTTCATGTGTCGGTCGAGTGGGCGGTGGTCTCGATGGAGACGACGATAGTAGGAAGGGTATGACTCACGTAGCAGGTTTGCCGACATACAGCGTCGGTAGTATGGACAGCAATCTTCGCTCGGTGGGACGTCTCCCATGGACTACCCTAACCGCGACACACACGACTCGACGGGAAGACCCAACCTCGGTGAACCCAACACAAAAAACACATAGGATAACAAACTGTTTGTTAACAAGTTGAGCTCGGCGTGTGTGATGAGGTTCTTATGCAGCGTCTTCGCTTTCCTTGTCGTCCTTGTCTTGACGGATGTATTGGCGGCGAGCCATACGGACCAACTTGGGAAGATCGCGGCGATCCACGTCGACCAACGTCGAGTCGACATACGAACGCAACGTGGGGTCTTCGTGGAAGGTGAAATGTGGCGCATAAATGTAGACGGGGTGGGAGGGACGATGGTCACGGAAGGCGGCCATGTCACGTCGAGCTTCGGACGACTGCATGGTTGGTGAGTCTTCGGCCATGACGACGGCGGCAACAAGCGCAGACAAGATACAGGTCTTCATGGTAGACAGCGAATGTCGAAATGACCCATCGCAGACTTGACGATGACAACCGTTGGGAAGAATCCCCATGACAGCCATGGACTACGCTTGTCAACCCAGCGGTGGCACCACGGAGTCGATCGCGTCGTCTCACGGCGATTGCTTCATGTGTCGGTCGAGTGGGCGGTGGTCTCGATGGAGACGACGATAGTAGGAAGGGTATGACTCACGTAGCAGGTTTGCCGACATACAGCGTCGGTAGTATGGACAGCAATCTTCGCTCGGTGGGACGTCTCCCATGGACTACCCTAACCGCGACACACACGACTCGACGGGAAGACCCAACCTCGGTGAACCCAACACAAAAACACATAGGATAACAAACTGTTTGTTAACAAGTTGAGCTCGGCGTGTGTGATGAGGTTCTTATGCAGCGTCTTCGCTTTCCTTGTCGTCCTTGTCTTGACGGATGTATTGGCGGCGAGCCATACGGACCAACTTGGGAAGATCGCGGCGATCCACGTCGACCAACGTCGAGTCGACATACGAACGCAACGTGGGGTCTTCGTGGAAGGTGAAATGTGGCGCATAAATGTAGACGGGGTGGGAGGGACGATGGTCACGGAAGGCGGCCATGTCACGTCGAGCTTCGGACGACTGCATGGTTGGTGAGTCTTCGGCCATGACGACGGCGGCAACAAGCGCAGACAAGATACAGGTCTTCATGGTAGACAGCGAATGTCGAAATGACCCATCGCAGACTTGGGTTGCCACGATGACAACCGTTGGGAAGAATCCCCATGACAGCCATGGACTACGCTTGTCAACCCAGCGGTGGCACCACGGAGTCGATCGCGTCGTCTCACGGCGATTGCTTCATGTGTCGGTCGAGTGGGCGGTGGTCTCGATGGAGACGACGATAGTAGGAAGGGTATGACTCACGTAGCAGGTTTGCCGACATACAGCGTCGGTAGTATGGACAGCAATCTTCGCTCGGTGGGACGTCTCCCATGGACTACCCTAACCGCGACACACACGACTCGACGGGAAGACCCAACCTCGGTGAACCCAACACAAAAACACATAGGATAACAAACTGTTTGTTAACAAGTTGAGCTCGGCGTGTGTGATGAGGTTCTTATGCAGCGTCTTCGCTTTCCTTGTCGTCCTTGTCTTGACGGATGTATTGGCGGCGAGCCATACGGACCAACTTGGGAAGATCGCGGCGATCCACGTCGACCAACGTCGAGTCGACATACGAACGCAACGTGGGGTCTTCGTGGAAGGTGAAATGTGGCGCATAAATGTAGACGGGGTGGGAGGGACGATGGTCACGGAAGGCGGCCATGTCACGTCGAGCTTCGGACGACTGCATGGTTGGTGAGTCTTCGGCCATGACGACGGCGGCAACAAGCGCAGACAAGATACAGGTCTTCATGGTAGACAGCGAATGTCGAAATGACCCATCGCAGACTTGACGATGACAACCGTTGGGAAGAATCCCCATGACAGCCATGGACTACGCTTGTCAACCCAGCGGTGGCACCACGGAGTCGATCGCGTCGTCTCACGGCGATTGCTTCATGTGTCGGTCGAGTGGGCGGTGGTCTCGATGGAGACGACGATAGTAGGAAGGGTATGACTCACGTAGCAGGTTTGCCGACATACAGCGTCGGTAGTATGGACAGCAATCTTCGCTCGGTGGGACGTCTCCCATGGACTACCCTAACCGCGACACACACGACTCGACGGGAAGACCCAACCTCGGTGAACCCAACACAAAAACACATAGGATAACAAACTGTTTGTTAACAAGTTGAGCTCGGCGTGTGTGATGAGGTTCTTATGCAGCGTCTTCGCTTTCCTTGTCGTCCTTGTCTTGACGGATGTATTGGCGGCGAGCCATACGGACCAACTTGGGAAGATCGCGGCGATCCACGTCGACCAACGTCGAGTCGACATACGAACGCAACGTGGGGTCTTCGTGGAAGGTGAAATGTGGCGCATAAATGTAGACGGGGTGGGAGGGACGATGGTCACGGAAGGCGGCCATGTCACGTCGAGCTTCGGACGACTGCATGGTTGGTGAGTCTTCGGCCATGACGACGGCGGCAACAAGCGCAGACAAGATACAGGTCTTCATGGTAGACAGCGAATGTCGAAATGACCCATCGCAGACTTGGGTTGCCACGATGACAACCGTTGGGAAGAATCCCCATGACAGCCATGGACTACGCTTGTCAACCCAGCGGTGGCACCACGGAGTCGATCGCGTCGTCTCACGGCGATTGCTTCATGTGTCGGTCGAGTGGGCGGTGGTCTCGATGGAGACGACGATAGTAGGAAGGGTATGACTCACGTAGCAGGTTTGCCGACATACAGCGTCGGTAGTATGGACAGCAATCTTCGCTCGGTGGGACGTCTCCCATGGACTACCTTAACCGCGACACACACGACTCGACGGGAAGACCCAACCTCGGTGAACCCAACACAAAAACACATAGGATAACAAACTGTTTGTTAACAAGTTGAGCTCGGCGTGTGTGATGAGGTTCTTATGCAGCGTCTTCGCTTTCCTTGTCGTCCTTGTCTTGACGGATGTATTGGCGGCGAGCCATACGGACCAACTTGGGAAGATCGCGGCGATCCACGTCGACCAACGTCGAGTCGACATACGAACGCAACGTGGGGTCTTCGTGGAAGGTGAAATGTGGCGCATAAATGTAGACGGGGTGGGAGGGACGATGGTCACGGAAGGCGGCCATGTCACGTCGAGCTTCGGACGACTGCATGGTTGGTGAGTCTTCGGCCATGACGACGGCGGCAACAAGCGCAGACAAGATACAGGTCTTCATGGTAGACAGCGAATGTCGAAATGACCCATCGCAGACTTGGGTTGCCACGATGACAACCGTTGGGAAGAATCCCCATGACAGCCATGGACTACGCTTGTCAACCCAGCGGTGGCACCACGGAGTCGATCGCGTCGTCTCACGGCGATTGCTTCATGTGTCGGTCGAGTGGGCGGTGGTCTCGATGGAGACGACGATAGTAGGAAGGGTATGACTCACGTAGCAGGTTTGCCGACATACAGCGTCGGTAGTATGGACAGCAATCTTCGCTCGGTGGGACGTCTCCCATGGACTACCCTAACCGCGACACACACGACTCGACGGGAAGACCCAACCTCGGTGAACCCAACACAAAAACACATAGGATAACAAACTGTTTGTTAACAAGTTGAGCTCGGCGTGTGTGATGAGGTTCTTATGCAGCGTCTTCGCTTTCCTTGTCGTCCTTGTCTTGACGGATGTATTGGCGGCGAGCCATACGGACCAACTTGGGAAGATCGCGGCGATCCACGTCGACCAACGTCGAGTCGACATACGAACGCAACGTGGGGTCTTCGTGGAAGGTGAAATGTGGCGCATAAATGTAGACGGGGTGGGAGGGACGATGGTCACGGAAGGCGGCCATGTCACGTCGAGCTTCGGACGACTGCATGGTTGGTGAGTCTTCGGCCATGACGACGGCGGCAACAAGCGCAGACAAGATACAGGTCTTCATGGTAGACAGCGAATGTCGAAATGACCCATCGCATACTTGGGTTGCCACGATGACAACCGTTGGGAAGAATCCCCATGACAGCCATGGACTACGCTTGTCAACCCAGCGGTGGCACCACGGAGTCGATCGCGTCGTCTCACGGCGATTGCTTCATGTGTCGGTCGAGTGGGCGGTGGTCTCGATGGAGACGACGATAGTAGGAAGGGTATGACTCACGTAGCAGGTTTGCCGACATACAGCGTCGGTAGTATGGACAGCAATCTTCGCTCGGTGGGACGTCTCCCATGGACTACCCTAACCGCGACACACACGACTCGACGGGAAGACCCAACCTCGGTGAACCCAACACAAAAACACATAGGATAACAAACTGTTTGTTAACAAGTTGAGCTCGGCGTGTGTGATGAGGTTCTTATGCAGCGTCTTCGCTTTCCTTGTCGTCCTTGTCTTGACGGATGTATTGGCGGCGAGCCATACGGACCAACTTGGGAAGATCGCGGCGATCCACGTCGACCAACGTCGAGTCGACATACGAACGCAACGTGGGGTCTTCGTGGAAGGTGAAATGTGGCGCATAAATGTAGACGGGGTGGGAGGGACGATGGTCACGGAAGGCGGCCATGTCACGTCGAGCTTCGGACGACTGCATGGTTGGTGAGTCTTCGGCCATGACGACGGCGGCAACAAGCGCAGACAAGATACAGGTCTTCATGGTAGACAGCGAATGTCGAAATGACCCATCGCAGACTTGGGTTGCCACGATGACAACCGTTGGGAAGAATCCCCATGACAGCCATGGACTACGCTTGTCAACCCAGCGGTGGCACCACGGAGTCGATCGCGTCGTCTCACGGCGATTGCTTCATGTGTCGGTCGAGTGGGCGGTGGTCTCGATGGAGACGACGATAGTAGGAAGGGTATGACTCACGTAGCAGGTTTGCCGACATACAGCGTCGGTAGTATGGACAGCAATCTTCGCTCGGTGGGACGTCTCCCATGGACTACCCTAACCGCGACACACACGACTCGACGGGAAGACCCAACCTCGGTGAACCCAACACAAAAACACATAGGATAACAAACTGTTTGTTAACAAGTTGAGCTCGGCGTGTGTGATGAGGTTCTTATGCAGCGTCTTCGCTTTCCTTGTCGTCCTTGTCTTGACGGATGTATTGGCGGCGAGCCATACGGACCAACTTGGGAAGATCGCGGCGATCCACGTCGACCAACGTCGAGTCGACATACGAACGCAACGTGGGGTCTTCGTGGAAGGTGAAATGTGGCGCATAAATGTAGACGGGGTGGGAGGGACGATGGTCACGGAAGGCGGCCATGTCACGTCGAGCTTCGGACGACTGCATGGTTGGTGAGTCTTCGGCCATGACGACGGCGGCAACAAGCGCAGACAAGATACAGGTCTTCATGGTAGACAGCGAATGTCGAAATGACCCATCGCAGACTTGGGTTGCCACGATGACAACCGTTGGGAAGAATCCCCATGACAGCCATGGACTACGCTTGTCAACCCAGCGGTGGCACCACGGAGTCGATCGCGTCGTCTCACGGCGATTGCTTCATGTGTCGGTCGAGTGGGCGGTGGTCTCGATGGAGACGACGATAGTAGGAAGGGTATGACTCACGTAGCAGGTTTGCCGACATACAGCGTCGGTAGTATGGACAGCAATCTTCGCTCGGTGGGACGTCTCCCATGGACTACCCTAACCGCGACACACACGACTCGACGGGAAGACCCAACCTCGGTGAACCCAACACAAAAACACATAGGATAACAAACTGTTTGTTAACAAGTTGAGCTCGGCGTGTGTGATGAGGTTCTTATGCAGCGTCTTCGCTTTCCTTGTCGTCCTTGTCTTGACGGATGTATTGGCGGCGAGCCATACGGACCAACTTGGGAAGATCGCGGCGATCCACGTCGACCAACGTCGAGTCGACATACGAACGCAACGTGGGGTCTTCGTGGAAGGTGAAATGTGGCGCATAAATGTAGACGGGGTGGGAGGGACGATGGTCACGGAAGGCGGCCATGTCACGTCGAGCTTCGGACGACTGCATGGTTGGTGAGTCTTCGGCCATGACGACGGCGGCAACAAGCGCAGACAAGATACAGGTCTTCATGGTAGACAGCGAATGTCGAAATGACCCATCGCATACTTGGGTTGCCACGATGACAACCGTTGGGAAGAATCCCCATGACAGCCATGGACTACGCTTGTCAACCCAGCGGTGGCACCACGGAGTCGATCGCGTCGTCTCACGGCGATTGCTTCATGTGTCGGTCGAGTGGGCGGTGGTCTCGATGGAGACGACGATAGTAGGAAGGGTATGACTCACGTAGCAGGTTTGCCGACATACAGCGTCGGTAGTATGGACAGCAATCTTCGCTCGGTGGGACGTCTCCCATGGACTACCCTAACCGCGACACACACGACTCGACGGGAAGACCCAACCTCGGTGAACCCAACACAAAAACACATAGGATAACAAACTGTTTGTTAACAAGTTGAGCTCGGCGTGTGTGATGAGGTTCTTATGCAGCGTCTTCGCTTTCCTTGTCGTCCTTGTCTTGACGGATGTATTGGCGGCGAGCCATACGGACCAACTTGGGAAGATCGCGGCGATCCACGTCGACCAACGTCGAGTCGACATACGAACGCAACGTGGGGTCTTCGTGGAAGGTGAAATGTGGCGCATAAATGTAGACGGGGTGGGAGGGACGATGGTCACGGAAGGCGGCCATGTCACGTCGAGCTTCGGACGACTGCATGGTTGGTGAGTCTTCGGCCATGACGACGGCGGCAACAAGCGCAGACAAGATACAGGTCTTCATGGTAGACAGCGAATGTCGAAATGACCCATCGCAGACTTGGGTTGCCACGATGACAACCGTTGGGAAGAATCCCCATGACAGCCATGGACTACGCTTGTCAACCCAGCGGTGGCACCACGGAGTCGATCGCGTCGTCTCACGGCGATTGCTTCATGTGTCGGTCGAGTGGGCGGTGGTCTCGATGGAGACGACGATAGTAGGAAGGGTATGACTCACGTAGCAGGTTTGCCGACATACAGCGTCGGTAGTATGGACAGCAATCTTCGCTCGGTGGGACGTCTCCCATGGACTACCCTAACCGCGACACACACGACTCGACGGGAAGACCCAACCTCGGTGAACCCAACACAAAAACACATAGGATAACAAACTGTTTGTTAACAAGTTGAGCTCGGCGTGTGTGATGAGGTTCTTATGCAGCGTCTTCGCTTTCCTTGTCGTCCTTGTCTTGACGGATGTATTGGCGGCGAGCCATACGGACCAACTTGGGAAGATCGCGGCGATCCACGTCGACCAACGTCGAGTCGACATACGAACGCAACGTGGGGTCTTCGTGGAAGGTGAAATGTGGCGCATATATGTAGACGGGGTGGGAGGGACGATGGTCACGGAAGGCGGCCATGTCACGTCGAGCTTCGGACGACTGCATGGTTGGTGAGTCTTCGGCCATGACGACGGCGGCAACAAGCGCAGACAAGATACAGGTCTTCATGGTAGACAGCGAATGTCGAAATGACCCATCGCAGACTTGGGTTGCCACGATGACAACCGTTGGGAAGAATCCCCATGACAGCCATGGACTACGCTTGTCAACCCAGCGGTGGCACCACGGAGTCGATCGCGTCGTCTCACGGCGATTGCTTCATGTGTCGGTCGAGTGGGCGGTGGTCTCGATGGAGACGACGATAGTAGGAAGGGTATGACTCACGTAGCAGGTTTGCCGACATACAGCGTCGGTAGTATGGACAGCAATCTTCGCTCGGTGGGACGTCTCCCATGGACTACCCTAACCGCGACACACACGACTCGACGGGAAGACCCAACCTCGGTGAACCCAACACAAAAACACATAGGATAACAAACTGTTTGTTAACAAGTTGAGCTCGGCGTGTGTGATGAGGTTCTTATGCAGCGTCTTCGCTTTCCTTGTCGTCCTTGTCTTGACGGATGTATTGGCGGCGAGCCATACGGACCAACTTGGGAAGATCGCGGCGATCCACGTCGACCAACGTCGAGTCGACATACGAACGCAACGTGGGGTCTTCGTGGAAGGTGAAATGTGGCGCATATATGTAGACGGGGTGGGAGGGACGATGGTCACGGAAGGCGGCCATGTCACGTCGAGCTTCGGACGACTGCATGGTTGGTGAGTCTTCGGCCATGACGACGGCGGCAACAAGCGCAGACAAGATACAGGTCTTCATGGTAGACAGCGAATGTCGAAATGACCCATCGCAGACTTGGGTTGCCACGATGACAACCGTTGGGAAGAATCCCCATGACAGCCATGGACTACGCTTGTCAACCCAGCGGTGGCACCACGGAGTCGATCGCGTCGTCTCACGGCGATTGCTTCATGTGTCGGTCGAGTGGGCGGTGGTCTCGATGGAGACGACGATAGTAGGAAGGGTATGACTCACGTAGCAGGTTTGCCGACATACAGCGTCGGTAGTATGGACAGCAATCTTCGCTCGGTGGGACGTCTCCCATGGACTACCCTAACCGCGACACACACGACTCGACGGGAAGACCCAACCTCGGTGAACCCAACACAAAAACACATAGGATAACAAACTGTTTGTTAACAAGTTGAGCTCGGCGTGTGTGATGAGGTTCTTATGCAGCGTCTTCGCTTTCCTTGTCGTCCTTGTCTTGACGGATGTATTGGCGGCGAGCCATACGGACCAACTTGGGAAGATCGCGGCGATCCACGTCGACCAACGTCGAGTCGACATACGAACGCAACGTGGGGTCTTCGTGGAAGGTGAAATGTGGCGCATAAATGTAGACGGGGTGGGAGGGACGATGGTCACGGAAGGCGGCCATGTCACGTCGAGCTTCGGACGACTGCATGGTTGGTGAGTCTTCGGCCATGACGACGGCGGCAACAAGCGCAGACAAGATACAGGTCTTCATGGTAGACAGCGAATGTCGAAATGACCCATCGCAGACTTGGGTTGCCACGATGACAACCGTTGGGAAGAATCCCCATGACAGCCATGGACTACGCTTGTCAACCCAGCGGTGGCACCACGGAGTCGATCGCGTCGTCTCACGGCGATTGCTTCATGTGTCGGTCGAGTGGGCGGTGGTCTCGATGGAGACGACGATAGTAGGAAGGGTATGACTCACGTAGCAGGTTTGCCGACATACAGCGTCGGTAGTATGGACAGCAATCTTCGCTCGGTGGGACGTCTCCCATGGACTACCCTAACCGCGACACACACGACTCGACGGGAAGACCCAACCTCGGTGAACCCAACACAAAAACACATAGGATAACAAACTGTTTGTTAACAAGTTGAGCTCGGCGTGTGTGATGAGGTTCTTATGCAGCGTCTTCGCTTTCCTTGTCGTCCTTGTCTTGACGGATGTATTGGCGGCGAGCCATACGGACCAACTTGGGAAGATCGCGGCGATCCACGTCGACCAACGTCGAGTCGACATACGAACGCAACGTGGGGTCTTCGTGGAAGGTGAAATGTGGCGCATATATGTAGACGGGGTGGGAGGGACGATGGTCACGGAAGGCGGCCATGTCACGTCGAGCTTCGGACGACTGCATGGTTGGTGAGTCTTCGGCCATGACGACGGCGGCAACAAGCGCAGACAAGATACAGGTCTTCATGGTAGACAGCGAATGTCGAAATGACCCATCGCAGACTTGGGTTGCCACGATGACAACCGTTGGGAAGAATCCCCATGACAGCCATGGACTACGCTTGTCAACCCAGCGGTGGCACCACGGAGTCGATCGCGTCGTCTCACGGCGATTGCTTCATGTGTCGGTCGAGTGGGCGGTGGTCTCGATGGAGACGACGATAGTAGGAAGGGTATGACTCACGTAGCAGGTTTGCCGACATACAGCGTCGGTAGTATGGACAGCAATCTTCGCTCGGTGGGACGTCTCCCATGGACTACCCTAACCGCGACACACACGACTCGACGGGAAGACCCAACCTCGGTGAACCCAACACAAAAACACATAGGATAACAAACTGTTTGTTAACAAGTTGAGCTCGGCGTGTGTGATGAGGTTCTTATGCAGCGTCTTCGCTTTCCTTGTCGTCCTTGTCTTGACGGATGTATTGGCGGCGAGCCATACGGACCAACTTGGGAAGATCGCGGCGATCCACGTCGACCAACGTCGAGTCGACATACGAACGCAACGTGGGGTCTTCGTGGAAGGTGAAATGTGGCGCATAAATGTAGACGGGGTGGGAGGGACGATGGTCACGGAAGGCGGCCATGTCACGTCGAGCTTCGGACGACTGCATGGTTGGTGAGTCTTCGGCCATGACGACGGCGGCAACAAGCGCAGACAAGATACAGGTCTTCATGGTAGACAGCGAATGTCGAAATGACCCATCGCAGACTTGGGTTGCCACGATGACAACCGTTGGGAAGAATCCCCATGACAGCCATGGACTACGCTTGTCAACCCAGCGGTGGCACCACGGAGTCGATCGCGTCGTCTCACGGCGATTGCTTCATGTGTCGGTCGAGTGGGCGGTGGTCTCGATGGAGACGACGATAGTAGGAAGGGTATGACTCACGTAGCAGGTTTGCCGACATACAGCGTCGGTAGTATGGACAGCAATCTTCGCTCGGTGGGACGTCTCCCATGGACTACCCTAACCGCGACACACACGACTCGACGGGAAGACCCAACCTCGGTGAACCCAACACAAAAACACATAGGATAACAAACTGTTTGTTAACAAGTTGAGCTCGGCGTGTGTGATGAGGTTCTTATGCAGCGTCTTCGCTTTCCTTGTCGTCCTTGTCTTGACGGATGTATTGGCGGCGAGCCATACGGACCAACTTGGGAAGATCGCGGCGATCCACGTCGACCAACGTCGAGTCGACATACGAACGCAACGTGGGGTCTTCGTGGAAGGTGAAATGTGGCGCATAAATGTAGACGGGGTGGGAGGGACGATGGTCACGGAAGGCGGCCATGTCACGTCGAGCTTCGGACGACTGCATGGTTGGTGAGTCTTCGGCCATGACGACGGCGGCAACAAGCGCAGACAAGATACAGGTCTTCATGGTAGACAGCGAATGTCGAAATGACCCATCGCAGACTTGGGTTGCCACGATGACAACCGTTGGGAAGAATCCCCATGACAGCCATGGACTACGCTTGTCAACCCAGCGGTGGCACCACGGAGTCGATCGCGTCGTCTCACGGCGATTGCTTCATGTGTCGGTCGAGTGGGCGGTGGTCTCGATGGAGACGACGATAGTAGGAAGGGTATGACTCACGTAGCAGGTTTGCCGACATACAGCGTCGGTAGTATGGACAGCAATCTTCGCTCGGTGGGACGTCTCCCATGGACTACCCTAACCGCGACACACACGACTCGACGGGAAGACCCAACCTCGGTGAACCCAACACAAAAACACATAGGATAACAAACTGTTTGTTAACAAGTTGAGCTCGGCGTGTGTGATGAGGTTCTTATGCAGCGTCTTCGCTTTCCTTGTCGTCCTTGTCTTGACGGATGTATTGGCGGCGAGCCATACGGACCAACTTGGGAAGATCGCGGCGATCCACGTCGACCAACGTCGAGTCGACATACGAACGCAACGTGGGGTCTTCGTGGAAGGTGAAATGTGGCGCATAAATGTAGACGGGGTGGGAGGGACGATGGTCATGGAAGGCGGCCATGTCACGTCGAGCTTCGGACGACTGCATGGTTGGTGAGTCTTCGGCCATGACGACGGCGGCAACAAGCGCAGACAAGATACAGGTCTTCATGGTAGACAGCGAATGTCGAAATGACCCATCGCAGACTTGACGATGACAACCGTTGGGAAGAATCCCCATGACAGCCATGGACTACGCTTGTCAACCCAGCGGTGGCACCACGGAGTCGATCGCGTCGTCTCACGGCGATTGCTTCATGTGTCGGTCGAGTGGGCGGTGGTCTCGATGGAGACGACGATAGTAGGAAGGGTATGACTCACGTAGCAGGTTTGCCGACATACAGCGTCGGTAGTATGGACAGCAATCTTCGCTCGGTGGGACGTCTCCCATGGACTACCCTAACCGCGACACACACGACTCGACGGGAAGACCCAACCTCGGTGAACCCAACACAAAAACACATAGGATAACAAACTGTTTGTTAACAAGTTGAGCTCGGCGTGTGTGATGAGGTTCTTATGCAGCGTCTTCGCTTTCCTTGTCGTCCTTGTCTTGACGGATGTATTGGCGGCGAGCCATACGGACCAACTTGGGAAGATCGCGGCGATCCACGTCGACCAACGTCGAGTCGACATACGAACGCAACGTGGGGTCTTCGTGGAAGGTGAAATGTGGCGCATAAATGTAGACGGGGTGGGAGGGACGATGGTCACGGAAGGCGGCCATGTCACGTCGAGCTTCGGACGACTGCATGGTTGGTGAGTCTTCGGCCATGACGACGGCGGCAACAAGCGCAGACAAGATACAGGTCTTCATGGTAGACAGCGAATGTCGAAATGACCCATCGCAGACTTGGGTTGCCACGATGACAACCGTTGGGAAGAATCCCCATGACAGCCATGGACTACGCTTGTCAACCCAGCGGTGGCACCACGGAGTCGATCGCGTCGTCTCACGGCGATTGCTTCATGTGTCGGTCGAGTGGGCGGTGGTCTCGATGGAGACGACGATAGTAGGAAGGGTATGACTCACGTAGCAGGTTTGCCGACATACAGCGTCGGTAGTATGGACAGCAATCTTCGCTCGGTGGGACGTCTCCCATGGACTACCCTAACCGCGACACACACGACTCGACGGGAAGACCCAACCTCGGTGAACCCAACACAAAAACACATAGGATAACAAACTGTTTGTTAACAAGTTGAGCTCGGCGTGTGTGATGAGGTTCTTATGCAGCGTCTTCGCTTTCCTTGTCGTCCTTGTCTTGACGGATGTATTGGCGGCGAGCCATACGGACCAACTTGGGAAGATCGCGGCGATCCACGTCGACCAACGTCGAGTCGACATACGAACGCAACGTGGGGTCTTCGTGGAAGGTGAAATGTGGCGCATAAATGTAGACGGGGTGGGAGGGACGATGGTCACGGAAGGCGGCCATGTCACGTCGAGCTTCGGACGACTGCATGGTTGGTGAGTCTTCGGCCATGACGACGGCGGCAACAAGCGCAGACAAGATACAGGTCTTCATGGTAGACAGCGAATGTCGAAATGACCCATCGCAGACTTGACGATGACAACCGTTGGGAAGAATCCCATGACAGCCATGGACTACGCTTGTCAACCCAGCGGTGGCACCACGGAGTCGATCGCGTCGTCTCACGGCGATTGCTTCATGTGTCGGTCGAGTGGGCGGTGGTCTCGATGGAGACGACGATAGTAGGAAGGGTATGACTCACGTAGCAGGTTTGCCGACATACAGCGTCGGTAGTATGGACAGCAATCTTCGCTCGGTGGGACGTCTCCCATGGACTACCCTAACCGCGACACACACGACTCGACGGGAAGACCCAACCTCGGTGAACCCAACACAAAAACACATAGGATAACAAACTGTTTGTTAACAAGTTGAGCTCGGCGTGTGTGATGAGGTTCTTATGCAGCGTCTTCGCTTTCCTTGTCGTCCTTGTCTTGACGGATGTATTGGCGGCGAGCCATACGGACCAACTTGGGAAGATCGCGGCGATCCACGTCGACCAACGTCGAGTCGACATACGAACGCAACGTGGGGTCTTCGTGGAAGGTGAAATGTGGCGCATAAATGTAGACGGGGTGGGAGGGACGATGGTCACGGAAGGCGGCCATGTCACGTCGAGCTTCGGACGACTGCATGGTTGGTGAGTCTTCGGCCATGACGACGGCGGCAACAAGCGCAGACAAGATACAGGTCTTCATGGTAGACAGCGAATGTCGAAATGACCCATCGCAGACTTGACGATGACAACCGTTGGAAGAATCCCCATGACAGCCATGGACTACGCTTGTCAACCCAGCGGTGGCACCACAGAGTCGATCGCGTCGTCTCACGGCGATTGCTTCATGTGTCGGTCGAGTGGGCGGTGGTCTCGATGGAGACGACGATAGTAGGAAGGGTATGACTCACGTAGCAGGTTTGCCGACATACAGCGTCGGTAGTATGGACAGCAATCTTCGCTCGGTGGGACGTCTCCCATGGACTACCCTAACCGCGACACACACGACTCGACGGGAAGACCCAACCTCGGTGAACCCAACACAAAAACACATAGGATAACAAACTGTTTGTTAACAAGTTGAGCTCGGCGTGTGTGATGAGGTTCTTATGCAGCGTCTTCGCTTTCCTTGTCGTCCTTGTCTTGACGGATGTATTGGCGGCGAGCCATACGGACCAACTTGGGAAGATCGCGGCGATCCACGTCGACCAACGTCGAGTCGACATACGAACGCAACGTGGGTCTTCGTGGAAGGTGAAATGTGGCGCATAAATGTAGACGGGGTGGGAGGGACGATGGTCACGGAAGGCGGCCATGTCACGTCGAGCTTCGGACGACTGCATGGTTGGTGAGTCTTCGGCCATGACGACGGCGGCAACAAGCGCAGACAAGATACAGGTCTTCATGGTAGACAGCGAATGTCGAAATGACCCATCGCAGACTTGACGATGACAACCGTTGGGAAGAATCCCCATGACAGCCATGGACTACGCTTGTCAACCCAGCGGTGGCACCACGGAGTCGATCGCGTCGTCTCACGGCGATTGCTTCATGTGTCGGTCGAGTGGGCGGTGGTCTCGATGGAGACGACGATAGTAGGAAGGGTATGACTCACGTAGCAGGTTTGCCGACATACAGCGTCGGTAGTATGGACAGCAATCTTCGCTCGGTGGGACGTCTCCCATGGACTACCCTAACCGCGACACACACGACTCGACGGGAAGACCCAACCTCGGTGAACCCAACACAAAAACACATAGGATAACAAACTGTTTGTTAACAAGTTGAGCTCGGCGTGTGTGATGAGGTTCTTATGCAGCGTCTTCGCTTTCCTTGTCGTCCTTGTCTTGACGGATGTATTGGCGGCGAGCCATACGGACCAACTTGGGAAGATCGCGGCGATCCACGTCGACCAACGTCGAGTCGACATACGAACGCAACGTGGGGTCTTCGTGGAAGGTGAAATGTGGCGCATAAATGTAGACGGGGTGGGAGGGACGATGGTCACGGAAGGCGGCCATGTCACGTCGAGCTTCGGACGACTGCATGGTTGGTGAGTCTTCGGCCATGACGACGGCGGCAACAAGCGCAGACAAGATACAGGTCTTCATGGTAGACAGCGAATGTCGAAATGACCCATCGCAGACTTGACGATGACAACCGTTGGGAAGAATCCCCATGACAGCCATGGACTACGCTTGTCAACCCAGCGGTGGCACCACGGAGTCGATCGCGTCGTCTCACGGCGATTGCTTCATGTGTCGGTCGAGTGGGCGGTGGTCTCGATGGAGACGACGATAGTAGGAAGGGTATGACTCACGTAGCAGGTTTGCCGACATACAGCGTCGGTAGTATGGACAGCAATCTTCGCTCGGTGGGACGTCTCCCATGGACTACCCTAACCGCGACACACACGACTCGACGGGAAGACCCAACCTCGGTGAACCCAACACAAAAACACATAGGATAACAAACTGTTTGTTAACAAGTTGAGCTCGGCGTGTGTGATGAGGTTCTTATGCAGCGTCTTCGCTTTCCTTGTCGTCCTTGTCTTGACGGATGTATTGGCGGCGAGCCATACGGACCAACTTGGGAAGATCGCGGCGATCCACGTCGACCAACGTCGAGTCGACATACGAACGCAACGTGGGTCTTCGTGGAAGGTGAAATGTGGCGCATAAATGTAGACGGGGTGGGAGGGACGATGGTCACGGAAGGCGGCCATGTCACGTCGAGCTTCGGACGACTGCATGGTTGGTGAGTCTTCGGCCATGACGACGGCGGCAACAAGCGCAGACAAGATACAGGTCTTCATGGTAGACAGCGAATGTCGAAATGACCCATCGCAGACTTGACGATGACAACCGTTGGGAAGAATCCCCATGACAGCCATGGACTACGCTTGTCAACCCAGCGGTGGCACCACGGAGTCGATCGCGTCGTCTCACGGCGATTGCTTCATGTGTCGGTCGAGTGGGCGGTGGTCTCGATGGAGACGACGATAGTAGGAAGGGTATGACTCACGTAGCAGGTTTGCCGACATACAGCGTCGGTAGTATGGACAGCAATCTTCGCTCGGTGGGACGTCTCCCATGGACTACCCTAACCGCGACACACACGACTCGACGGGAAGACCCAACCTCGGTGAACCCAACACAAAAACACATAGGATAACAAACTGTTTGTTAACAAGTTGAGCTCGGCGTGTGTGATGAGGTTCTTATGCAGCGTCTTCGCTTTCCTTGTCGTCCTTGTCTTGACGGATGTATTGGCGGCGAGCCATACGGACCAACTTGGGAAGATCGCGGCGATCCACGTCGACCAACGTCGAGTCGACATACGAACGCAACGTGGGGTCTTCGTGGAAGGTGAAATGTGGCGCATAAATGTAGACGGGGTGGGAGGGACGATGGTCACGGAAGGCGGCCATGTCACGTCGAGCTTCGGACGACTGCATGGTTGGTGAGTCTTCGGCCATGACGACGGCGGCAACAAGCGCAGACAAGATACAGGTCTTCATGGTAGACAGCGAATGTCGAAATGACCCATCGCAGACTTGACGATGACAACCGTTGGGAAGAATCCCCATGACAGCCATGGACTACGCTTGTCAACCCAGCGGTGGCACCACGGAGTCGATCGCGTCGTCTCACGGCGATTGCTTCATGTGTCGGTCGAGTGGGCGGTGGTCTCGATGGAGACGACGATAGTAGGAAGGGTATGACTCACGTAGCAGGTTTGCCGACATACAGCGTCGGTAGTATGGACAGCAATCTTCGCTCGGTGGGACGTCTCCCATGGACTACCCTAACCGCGACACACACGACTCGACGGGAAGACCCAACCTCGGTGAACCCAACACAAAAACACATAGGATAACAAACTGTTTGTTAACAAGTTGAGCTCGCGTGTGTGATGAGGTTCTTATGCAGCGTCTTCGCTTTCCTTGTCGTCCTTGTCTTGACGGATGTATTGGCGGCGAGCCATACGGACCAACTTGGGAAGATCGCGGCGATCCACGTCGACCAACGTCGAGTCGACATACGAACGCAACGTGGGGTCTTCGTGGAAGGTGAAATGTGGCGCATAAATGTAGACGGGGTGGGAGGGACGATGGTCACGGAAGGCGGCCATGTCACGTCGAGCTTCGGACGACTGCATGGTTGGTGAGTCTTCGGCCATGACGACGGCGGCAACAAGCGCAGACAAGATACAGGTCTTCATGGTAGACAGCGAATGTCGAAATGACCCATCGCAGACTTGACGATGACAACCGTTGGGAAGAATCCCATGACAGCCATGGACTACGCTTGTCAACCCAGCGGTGGCACCACGGAGTCGATCGCGTCGTCTCACGGCGATTGCTTCATGTGTCGGTCGAGTGGGCGGTGGTCTCGATGGAGACGACGATAGTAGGAAGGGTATGACTCACGTAGCAGGTTTGCCGACATACAGCGTCGGTAGTATGGACAGCAATCTTCGCTCGGTGGGACGTCTCCATGGACTACCCTAACCGCGACACACACGACTCGACGGGAAGACCCAACCTCGGTGAACCCAACACAAAAACACATAGGATAACAAACTGTTTGTTAACAAGTTGAGCTCGGCGTGTGTGATGAGGTTCTTATGCAGCGTCTTCGCTTTCCTTGTCGTCCTTGTCTTGACGGATGTATTGGCGGCGAGCCATACGGACCAACTTGGGAAGATCGCGGCGATCCACGTCGACCAACGTCGAGTCGACATACGAACGCAACGTGGGGTCTTCGTGGAAGGTGAAATGTGGCGCATAAATGTAGACGGGGTGGGAGGGACGATGGTCACGGAAGGCGGCCATGTCACGTCGAGCTTCGGACGACTGCATGGTTGGTGAGTCTTCGGCCATGACGACGGCGGCAACAAGCGCAGACAAGATACAGGTCTTCATGGTAGACAGCGAATGTCGAAATGACCCATCGCAGACTTGACGATGACAACCGTTGGGAAGAATCCCCATGACAGCCATGGACTACGCTTGTCAACCCAGCGGTGGCACCACGGAGTCGATCGCGTCGTCTCACGGCGATTGCTTCATGTGTCGGTCGAGTGGGCGGTGGTCTCGATGGAGACGACGATAGTAGGAAGGGTATGACTCACGTAGCAGGTTTGCCGACATACAGCGTCGGTAGTATGGACAGCAATCTTCGCTCGGTGGGACGTCTCCATGGACTACCCTAACCGCGACACACACGACTCGACGGGAAGACCCAACCTCGGTGAACCCAACACAAAAACACATAGGATAACAAACTGTTTGTTAACAAGTTGAGCTCGGCGTGTGTGATGAGGTTCTTATGCAGCGTCTTCGCTTTCCTTGTCGTCCTTGTCTTGACGGATGTATTGGCGGCGAGCCATACGGACCAACTTGGAAGATCGCGGCGATCCACGTCGACCAACGTCGAGTCGACATACGAACGCAACGTGGGGTCTTCGTGGAAGGTGAAATGTGGCGCATAAATGTAGACGGGGTGGGAGGGACGATGGTCACGGAAGGCGGCCATGTCACGTCGAGCTTCGGACGACTGCATGGTTGGTGAGTCTTCGGCCATGACGACGGCGGCAAACAAGCGCAGACAAGATACAGGTCTTCATGGTAGACAGCGAATGTCGAAATGACCCATCGCATACTTGGGTTGCCACGATGACAACCGTTGGGAAGAATCCCCATGACAGCCATGGACTACGCTTGTCAACCCAGCGGTGGCACCACGGAGTCGATCGCGTCGTCTCACGGCGATTGCTTCATGTGTCGGTCGAGTGGGCGGTGGTCTCGATGGAGACGACGATAGTAGGAAGGGTATGACTCACGTAGCAGGTTTGCCGACATACAGCGTCGGTAGTATGGACAGCAATCTTCGCTCGGTGGGACGTCTCCCATGGACTTACCCTAACCGCGACACACACGACTCGACGGGAAGACCCAACCTCGGTGAACCCAACACAAAAACACATAGGATAACAAACTGTTTGTTAACAAGTTGAGCTCGGCGTGTGTGATGAGGTTCTTATGCAGCGTCTTCGCTTTCCTTGTCGTCCTTGTCTTGACGGATGTATTGGCGGCGAGCCATACGGACCAACTTGGGAAGATCGCGGCGATCCACGTCGACCAACGTCGAGTCGACATACGAACGCAACGTGGGGTCTTCGTGGAAGGTGAAATGTGGCGCATAAATGTAGACGGGGTGGGAGGGACGATGGTCACGGAAGGCGGCCATGTCACGTCGAGCTTCGGACGACTGCATGGTTGGTGAGTCTTCGGCCATGACGACGGCGGCAACAAGCGCAGACAAGATACAGGTCTTCATGGTAGACAGCGAATGTCGAAATGACCCATCGCAGACTTGACGATGACAACCGTTGGGAAGAATCCCCATGACAGCCATGGACTACGCTTGTCAACCCAGCGGTGGCACCACGGAGTCGATCGCGTCGTCTCACGGCGATTGCTTCATGTGTCGGTCGAGTGGGGCGGTGGTCTCGATGGAGACGACGGATAGTAGGAAGGGTATGACTCACGTAGCAGGTTTGCCGACATACAGCGTCGGTAGTATGGACAGCAATCTTCGCTCGGTGGGACGTCTCCCATGGACTACCCTAACCGCGACACACACGACTCGACGGGAAGACCCAACCTCGGTGAACCCAACACAAAAACACATAGGATAACAAACTGTTTGTTAACAAGTTGAGCTCGGCGTGTGTGATGAGGTTCTTATGCAGCGTCTTCGCTTTCCTTGTCGTCCTTGTCTTGACGGATGTATTGGCGGCGAGCCATACGGACCAACTTGGGAAGATCGCGGCGATCCACGTCGACCAACGTCGAGTCGACATACGAACGCAACGTGGGGTCTTCGTGGAAGGTGAAATTGTGGCGCATAAATGTAGACGGGGTGGGAGGGACGATGGTCACGGAAGGCGGCCATGTCACGTTCGAGCTTCGGACGACTGCATGGTTGGTGAGTCTTCGGCCATGACGACGGCGGCAACAAGCGCAGACAAGATACAGGTCTTCATGGTAGACAGCGAATGTCGAAATGACCCATCGCAGACTTGGGTTGCCACGATGACAACCGTTGGGAAGAAATCCCCATGACAGCCATGGACTACGCTTGTCAACCCAGCGGTGGCACCACGGAGTCGATCGCGTCGTCTCACGGCGATTGCTTCATGTGTCGGTCGAGTGGGCGGTGGTCTCGATGGAGACGACGATAGTAGGGAAGGGTATGACTCACGTAGCAGGTTTGCCGACATACAGCGTCGGTAGTATGGACAGCAATCTTCGCTCGGTGGGACGTCTCCCATGGACTACCCTAACCGCGACACACACGACTCGACGGGAAGACCCAACCTCGGTGAACCCAACACAAAAACACATAGGATAACAAACTGTTTGTTAACAAGTTGAGCTCGGCGTGTGTGATGAGGTTTCTTATGCAGCGTCTTCGCTTTCCTTGTCGTCCTTGTCTTGACGGATGTATTGGCGGCGAGCCATACGGACCAACTTGGGAAGATCGCGGCGATCCACGTCGACCAACGTCGAGTCGACATACGAACGCAACGTGGGGTCTTCGTGGAAGGTGAAATGTGGCGCATAAATGTAGACGGGGTGGGAGGGACGATGGTCACGGAAGGCGGCCATGTCACGTCGAGCTTCGGACGACTGCATGGTTGGTGAGTCTTCGGCCATGACGACGGCGGCAACAAGCGCAGACAAGATACAGGTCTTCATGGTAGACAGCGAATGTCGAAATGACCCATTCGCAGACTTTTGACGATGACAACCGTTGGGAAGAAATCCCCATGACAGCCATGGACTACGGCTTGTCAACCCAGCGGGTGGCACCACGGAGTCGATCGCGTCGTCTCACGGCGATTGCTTCATTGTGTCGGTCGAGTGGGCGGTGGTCTCGATGGAGACGACGATAGTAGGAAGGGTATGACTCACGTAGCAGGTTTGCCGACATACAGCGTCGGTAGTATGGACAGCAATCTTCGCTCGGTGGGACGGTCTCCCATGGACTACCCTAACCGCGACACACACGACTCGACGGGAAGACCCAACCTCGGTGAACCCAACACAAAAACACATAGGATAACAAACTGTTTGTTAAACAAGTTGAGCTCGGCGTGTGTGATGAGGTTCTTATGCAGCGTCTTCGCTTTCCTTGTCGTCCTTGTCTTGACGGATGTATTGGCGGCGAGCCATACGGACCAACTTGGGAAGATCGCGGCGATCCACGTCGACCAACGTCGAGTCGACATACGAACGCAACGTGGGGTCTTTCGTGGAAGGTGAAATGTGGCGCATAAATGTAGACGGGGTGGGAGGGACGATGGTCACGGAAGGCGGCCATGTCACGTCGAGCTTCGGACGACTGCATGGTTGGTGAGTCTTCGGCCATGACGACGGCGGCAACAAGCGCAGACAAGATACAGGTCTTCATGG
Source organism: Aphanomyces euteiches (assembly GCA_021527685.1). Classification (NCBI taxonomy): domain Eukaryota; phylum Oomycota; class Saprolegniomycetes; order Saprolegniales; family Verrucalvaceae; genus Aphanomyces; species Aphanomyces euteiches. Next base: position 28,802 of record JAJGMV010000322.1, read on the forward strand.
TAGACAGCGAATGTCGAAATGACCCATCGCAGACTTGGGTTGCCACGATGACAACCGTTGGGAAGAATCCCCATGACAGCCATGGACTACGCTTGTCAACCCAGCGGTGGCACCACGGAGTCGATCGCGTCGTCTCACGCGATTGCTTCATGTGTCGGTCGAGTGGGCGGTGGTCTCGATGGAGACGACGATAGTAGGAAGGGTATGACTCACGTAGCAGGTTTGCCGACATACAGCGTCGGTAGTATGGACAGCAATCTTCGCTCGGTGGGACGTCTCCATGGACTACCCTAACCGCGACACACACGACTCGACGGGAAGACCCAACCTCGGTGAACCAACACAAAAACACATAGGATAACAAACTGTTTGTTAACAAGTTGAGCTCGGCGTGTGTGATGAGGTTCTTATGCAGCGTCTTCGCTTTCCTTGTCGTCCTTGTCTTGACGGATGTATTGGCGGCGAGCCATACGGACCAACTTGGGAAGATCGCGGCGATCCACGTCGACCAACGTCGAGTCGACATACGAACGCAACGTGGGGTCTTCGTGGAAGGTGAAATGTGGCGCATAAATGTAGACGGGGTGGGAGGGACGATGGTCACGGAAGGCGGCCATGTCACGTCGAGCTTCGGACGACTGCATGGTTGGTGAGTCTTCGGCCATGACGACGGCGGCAACAAGCGCAGACAAGATACAGGTCTTCATGGTAGACAGCGAATGTCGAAATGACCCATCGCAGACTTGGGTTGCCACGATGACAACCGTTGGGAAGAATCCCCATGACAGCCATGGACTACGCTTGTCAACCCAGCGGTGGCACCACGGAGTCGATCGCGTCGTCTCACGGCGATTGCTTCATGTGTCGGTCGAGTGGGCGGTGGTCTCGATGGAGACGACGATAGTAGGAAGGGTATGACTCACGTAGCAGGTTTGCCGACATACAGCGTCGGTAGTATGGACAGCAATCTTCGCTCGGTGGGACGTCTCCCATGGACTACCCTAACCGCGACACACACGACTCGACGGGAAGACCCAACCTCGGTGAACCCAACACAAAACACATAGGATAACAAACTGTTTGTTAACAAGTTGAGCTCGGCGTGTGTGATGAGGTTCTTATGCAGCGTCTTCGCTTTCCTTGTCGTCCTTGTCTTGACGGATGTATTGGCGGCGAGCCATACGGACCAACTTGGGAAGATCGCGGCGATCCACGTCGACCAACGTCGAGTCGACATACGAACGCAACGTGGGGTCTTCGTGGAAAGGTGAAATGTGGCGCATAAATGTAGACGGGGTGGGAGGGACGATGGTCACGGAAGGCGGCCATGTCACGTCGAGCTTCGGACGACTGCATGGTTGGTGAGTCTTCGGCCATGACGACGGCGGCAACAAGCGCAGACAAGATACAGGTCTTCATGGTAGACAGCGAATGTCGAAATGACCCATCGCAGACTTGGGTTGCCACGATGACAACCGTTGGGAAGAATCCCCATGACAGCCATGGACTACGCTTGTCAACCCAGCGGTGGCACCACGGAGTCGATCGCGTCGTCTCACGGCGATTGCTTCATGTGTCGGTCGAGTGGGCGGTGGTCTCGATGGAGACGACGATAGTAGGAAGGGTATGACTCACGTAGCAGGTTTGCCGACATACAGCGTCGGTAGTATGGACAGCAATCTTCGCTCGGTGGGAACGTCTTCCCATGGACTACCCTAACCGCGACACACACGACTCGACGGGAAGACCCAACCTCGGTGAACCCAAACACAAAACACATAGGATAACAAACTGTTTGTTAACAAGTTGAGCTCGGGCGTGTGTGATGAGGTTCTTATGCAGCGTCTTCGCTTTCCTTGTCGTCCTTGTCTTGACGGATGTATTGGCGGCGAGCCATACGGACCAACTTGGGAAGATCGCGGCGATCCACGTCGACCAACGTCGAAGTCGACATACGAACGCAACGTGGGGTCTTCGTGGAAGGTGAAATGTGGCGCATAAATGTTAGACGGGGTGGGAGGGACGATGGTCACGGAAGGCGGCCATGTCACGTCGAGCTTCGGACGACTGCATGGTTGGTGAGTCTTCGGCCATGACGACGGCAGGCAACAAGCGCAGACAAGATACAGGTCTTCATGGTAGACAGCGAATGTCGAAATGACCCATCGCAGACTTGGGTTGCCACGATTGACAACCGTTGGAAGAATCCCCATGACAGCCATGGACTACGCTTGTCAACCCAGCGGTGGCACCAACGGAGTCGATCGCGTCGTCTCACGGCGATTGCTTCATGTGTGTCGGTCGAGTGGGCGGTGGTCTCGATGGAGACGACGATAGTAGGAAGGGTATGACTCACGTAGCAGGTTTGCCGACATACAGCGTCGGTAGTATGGACAGCAATCTTCGCTCGGGTGGGACGTCTCCCATGGACTACCCTAACCGCGACACACACGACTCGACGGGGAAGACCCAACCTCGGTGAACCCAACACAAAAACACATAGGATAAACAAACTGTTTGTTAACAAGTTGAGCTCGGCGTGTGTGATGAGGTTCTTATGCAGCGTCTTCGCTTTCCTTGTCGTCCTTGTCTTGACGGATGTATTGGCGGCGAGCCATACGGACCAACTTGGGAAGATCGCGGCGATCCACGTCGACCAACGTCGAGTCGACATACGAACGCAAACGTGGGGTCTTCGTGGAAGGTGAAATTGTGGCGCATAAATGTAGACGGGGTGGGAGGGACGATGGTCACGGAAGGCGGCCATGTCACGTCGAGCTTCGGACGACTGCATGGTTGGTGAGTCTTCGGCCATGACGACGGCTGGCAACAAGCGCAGACAAGATACAGGTCTTCATGGTAGACAGCGAATGTCGAAATGACCCATCGCAGACTTGGGTTGCCACGATGACAACCGTTGGGAAGAATCCCCATGACAGCCATGGACTACGCTTGTCAACCCAGCGGTGGCACCACGGAGTCGATCGCGTCGTCTCACGGCGATTGCTTCATGTGTCGGTCGAGTGGGCGGTGGTCTCGATGGAGACGACGATAGTAGGAAGGGTATGACTCACGTAGCAGGTTTGCCGACATACAGCGTCGGTAGTATGGACAGCAATCTTCGCTCGGTGGGACGTCTCCCATGGACTACCCTAACCGCGACACACACGACTCGACGGGAAGACCCAACCTCGGTGAACCCAACACAAAAACACATAGGATAACAAACTGTTTGTTAACAAGTTGAGCTCGGCGTGTGTGATGAGGTTCTTATGCAGCGTCTTCGCTTTCCTTGTCGTCCTTGTCTTGACGGATGTATTGGCGGCGAGCCATACGGACCAACTTGGGAAGATCGCGGCGATCCACGTCGACCAACGTCGAGTCGACATACGAACGCAACGTGGGGTCTTCGTGGAAGGTGAAATGTGGCGCATAATGTAGACGGGGTGGGAGGGACGATGGTCACGGAAGGCGGCCATGTCACGTCGAGCTTCGGACGACTGCATGGTTGGTGAGTCTTCGGCCATGACGACGGCGGCAACAAGCGCAGACAAGATACAGGTCTTCATGGTAGACAGCGAATGTCGAAATGACCCATCGCAGACTTGGGTTGCCACGATGACAACCGTTGGGAAGAATCCCCATGACAGCCATGGACTACGCTTGTCAACCCAGCGGTGGCACCACGGAGTCGATCGCGTCGTCTCACGGCGATTGCTTCATGTGTCGGTCGAGTGGGCGGTGGTCTCGATGGAGACGACGATAGTAGGAAGGGTATGACTCACGTAGCAGGTTTGCCGACATACAGCGTCGGTAGTATGGACAGCAATCTTCGCTCGGTGGGACGTCTCCCATGGACTACCCTAACCGCGACACACACACGACTCGACGGGAAGACCCAACCTCGGTGAACCCAACACAAAAACACATAGGAAACAAACTGTTTGTTAACAAGTTGAGCTCGGCGTGTGTGATGAGGTTCTTATGCAGCGTCTTCGCTTTCCTTGTCGTCCTTGTCTTGACGGATGTATTGGCGGCGAGCCATACGGACCAACTTGGGAAGATCGCGGCGATCCACGTCGACCAACGTCGAGTCGACATACGAACGCAACGTGGGGTCTTCGTGGAAGGTGAAATGTGGCGCATAAATGTAGACGGGGTGGGAGGGACGATGGTCACGGAAGGCGGCCATGTCACGTCGAGCTTCGGACGACTGCATGGTTGGTGAGTCTTCGGCCATGACGACGGCGGCAACAAGCGCAGACAAGATACAGGTCTTCATGGTAGACAGCGAATGTCGAAATGACCCATCGCAGACTTGACGATGACAACCGTTGGGAAGAATCCCCATGACAGCCATGGACTACGCTTGTCAACCCAGCGGTGGCACCACGGAGTCGATCGCGTCGTCTCACGGCGATTGCTTCATGTGTCGGTCGAGTGGCGGTGGTCTCGATGGAGACGACGATAGTAGGAAGGGTATGACTCACGTAGCAGGTTTGCCGACATACAGCGTCGGTAGTATGGACAGCAATCTTCGCTCGGTGGGACGTCTCCCATGGACTACCCTAACCGCGACACACACGACTCGACGGGAAGACCCAACCTCGGTGAACCCAACACAAAAACACATAGGATAACAAACTGTTTGTTAACAAGTTGAGCTCGGCGTGTGTGATGAGGTTCTTATGCAGCGTCTTCGCTTTCCTTGTCGTCCTTGTCTTGACGGATGTATTGGCGGCGAGCCATACGGACCAACTTGGGAAGATCGCGGCGATCCACGTCGACCAACGTCGAGTCGACATACGAACGCAACGTGGGGTCTTCGTGGAAGGTGAAATGTGGCGCATAAATGTAGACGGGGTGGGAGGGACGATGGTCACGGAAGGCGGCCATGTCACGTCGAGCTTCGGACGACTGCATGGTTGGTGAGTCTTCGGCCATGACGACGGCGGCAACAAGCGCAGACAAGATACAGGTCTTCATGGTAGACAGCGAATGTCGAAATGACCCATCGCAGACTTGACGATGACAACCGTTGGGAAGAATCCCCATGACAGCCATGGACTACGCTTGTCAACCCAGCGGTGGCACCACGGAGTCGATCGCGTCGTCTCACGGCGATTGCTTCATGTGTCGGTCGAGTGGGCGGTGGTCTCGATGGAGACGACGATAGTAGGAAGGGTATGACTCACGTAGCAGGTTTGCCGACATACAGCGTCGGTAGTATGGACAGCAATCTTCGCTCGGTGGGACGTCTCCCATGGACTACCCTAACCGCGACACACACGACTCGACGGGAAGACCCAACCTCGGTGAACCCCAACACAAAAACACATAGGATAACAAACTGTTTGTTAACAAGTTGAGCTCGGCGTGTGTGATGAGGTTCTTATGCAGCGTCTTCGCTTTCCTTGTCGTCCTTGTCTTGACGGATGTATTGGCGGCGAGCCATACGGACCAACTTGGGAAGATCGCGGCGATCCACGTCGACCAACGTCGAGTCGACATACGAACGCAACGTGGGGTCTTCGTGGAAGGTGAAATGTGGCGCATAAATGTAGACGGGGTGGGAGGGACGATGGTCACGGAAGGCGGCCATGTCACGTCGAGCTTCGGACGACTGCATGGTTGGTGAGTCTTCGGCCATGACGACGGCGGCAACAAGCGCAGACAAGATACAGGTCTTCATGGTAGACAGCGAATGTCGAAATGACCCATCGCACTTGGGTTGCCACGATGACAACCGTTGGGAAGAATCCCCATGACAGCCATGGACTACGCTTGTCAACCCAGCGGTGGCACCACGGAGTCGATCGCGTCGTCTCACGGCGATTGCTTCATGTGTCGGTCGAGTGGGCGGTGGTCTCGATGGAGACGACGATAGTAGGAAGGGTATGACTCACGTAGCAGGTTTGCCGACATACAGCGTCGGTAGTATGGACAGCAATCTTCGCTCGGTGGGACGTCTCCCATGGACTACCCTAACCGCGACACACACGACTCGACGGGAAGACCCAACCTCGGTGAACCCAACACAAAAACACATAGGATAACAAACTGTTTGTTAACAAGTTGAGCTCGGCGTGTGTGATGAGGTTCTTATGCAGCGTCTTCGCTTTCCTTGTCGTCCTTGTCTTGACGGATGTATTGGCGGCGAGCCATACGGACCAACTTGGGAAGATCGCGGCGATCCACGTCGACCAACGTCGAGTCGACATACGAACGCAACGTGGGGTCTTCGTGGAAGGTGAAATGTGGCGCATAAATGTAGACGGGGTGGGAGGGACGATGGTCACGGAAGGCGGCCATGTCACGTCGAGCTTCGGACGACTGCATGGTTGGTGAGTCTTCGGCCATGACGACGGCGGCAACAAGCGCAGACAAGATACAGGTCTTCATGGTAGACAGCGAATGTCGAAATGACCCATCGCAGACTTGGGTTGCCACGATGACAACCGTTGGGAAGAATCCCCATGACAGCCATGGACTACGCTTGTCAACCCAGCGGTGGCACCACGGAGTCGATCGCGTCGTCTCACGGCGATTGCTTCATGTGTCGGTCGAGTGGGCGGTGGTCTCGATGGAGACGACGATAGTAGGAAGGGTATGACTCACGTAGCAGGTTTGCCGACATACAGCGTCGGTAGTATGGACAGCAATCTTCGCTCGGTGGGACGTCTCCCATGGACTACCCTAACCGCGACACACACGACTCGACGGAAGACCCAACCTCGGTGAACCCAACACAAAACACATAGGATAAAAACTGTTTGTTAACAAGTTGAGCTCGGCGTGTGTGATGAGGTTCTTATGCAGCGTCTTCGCTTTCCTTGTCGTCCTTGTCTTGACGGATGTATTGGCGGCGAGCCATACGGACCAACTTGGGAAGATCGCGGCGATCCACGTCGACCAACGTCGAGTCGACATACGAACGCAACGTGGGGTCTTCGTGGAAGGTGAAATGTGGCGCATAAATGTAGACGGGTGGGAGGGACGATGGTCACGGAAGGCGGCCATGTCACGTCGAGCTTCGGACGACTGCATGGTTGGTGAGTCTTCGGCCATGACGACGGCGGCAACAAGCGCAGACAAGATACAGGTCTTCATGGTAGACAGCGAATGTCGAAATGACCCATCGCAGACTTGGGTTGCCACGATGACAACCGTTGGGAAGAATCCCCATGACAGCCATGGACTACGCTTGTCAACCCAGCGGTGCACCACGGAGTCGATCGCGTCGTCTCACGGCGATTGCTTCATGTGTCGGTCGAGTGGGCGGTGGTCTCGATGGAGACGACGATAGTAGGAAGGGTATGACTCACGTAGCAGGTTTGCCGACATACAGCGTCGGTAGTATGGACAGCAATCTTCGCTCGGTGGGACGTCTCCCATGGACTACCCTAACCGCGACACACACGACTCGACGGGAAGACCCAACCTCGGTGAACCCAACACAAAAACACATAGGATAACAAACTGTTTGTTAACAAGTTGAGCTCGGCGTGTGTGATGAGGTTCTTATGCAGCGTCTTCGCTTTCCTTGTCGTCCTTGTCTTGACGGATGTATTGGCGGCGAGCCATACGGACCAACTTGGGAAGATCGCGGCGATCCACGTCGACCAACGTCGAGTCGACATACGAACGCAACGTGGGGTCTTCGTGGAAGGTGAAATGTGGCGCATAAATGTAGACGGGGTGGGAGGGACGATGGTCACGGAAGGCGGCCATGTCACGTCGAGCTTCGGACGACTGCATGGTTGGTGAGTCTTCGGCCATGACGACGGCGGCAACAAGCGCAGACAAGATACAGGTCTTCATGGTAGACAGCGAATGTCGAAATGACCCATCGCAGACTTGGGTTGCCACGATGACAACCGTTGGGAAGAATCCCCATGACAGCCATGGACTACGCTTGTCAACCCAGCGGTGGCACCACGGAGTCGATCGCGTCGTCTCACGGCGATTGCTTCATGTGTCGGTCGAGTGGGCGGTGGTCTCGATGGAGACGACGATAGTAGGAAGGGTATGACTCACGTAGCAGGTTTGCCGACATACAGCGTCGGTAGTATGGACAGCAATCTTCGCTCGGTGGGACGTCTCCCATGGACTACCCTAACCGCGACACACACGACTCGACGGGAAGACCCAACCTCGGTGAACCCAACACAAAAACACATAGGATAACAAACTGTTTGTTAACAAGTTGAGCTCGGCGTGTGTGATGAGGTTCTTATGCAGCGTCTTCGCTTTCCTTGTCGTCCTTGTCTTGACGGATGTATTGGCGGCGAGCCATACGGACCAACTTGGGAAGATCGCGGCGATCCACGTCGACCAACGTCGAGTCGACATACGAACGCAACGTGGGGTCTTCGTGGAAGGTGAAATGTGGCGCATAAATGTAGACGGGGTGGGAGGGACGATGGTCACGGAAGGCGCCCATGTCACGTCGAGCTTCGGACGACTGCATGGTTGGTGAGTCTTCGGCCATGACGACGGCGGCAACAAGCGCAGACAAGATACAGGTCTTCATGGTAGACAGCGAATGTCGAAATGACCCATCGCAGACTTGGGTTGCCACGATGACAACCGTTGGGAAGAATCCCCATGACAGCCATGGACTACGCTTGTCAACCCAGCGGTGGCACCACGGAGTCGATCGCGTCGTCTCACGGCGATTGCTTCATGTGTCGGTCGAGTGGGCGGTGGTCTCGATGGAGACGACGATAGTAGGAAGGGTATGACTCACGTAGCAGGTTTGCCGACATACAGCGTCGGTAGTATGGACAGCAATCTTCGCTCGGTGGGACGTCTCCCATGGACTACCCTAACCGCGACACACACGACTCGACGGGAAGACCCAACCTCGGTGAACCCAACACAAAAACACATAGGATAACAAACTGTTTGTTAACAAGTTGAGCTCGGCGTGTGTGATGAGGTTCTTATGCAGCGTCTTCGCTTTCCTTGTCGTCCTTGTCTTGACGGATGTATTGGCGGCGAGCCATACGGACCAACTTGGGAAGATCGCGGCGATCCACGTCGACCAACGTCGAGTCGACATACGAACGCAACGTGGGGTCTTCGTGGAAGGTGAAATGTGGCGCATAAATGTAGACGGGGTGGGAGGGACGATGGTCACGGAAGGCGGCCATGTCACGTCGAGCTTCGGACGACGACTGCATGGTTGTGAGTCTTCGGCCATGACGACGGCGGCAACAAGCGCAGACAAGATACAGGTCTTCATGGTAGACAGCGAATGTCGAAATGACCCATCGCAGACTTGGGTTGCGATGACAACCGTTGGGAAGAATCCCCATGACAGCCATGGACTACGCTTGTCAACCCAGCGGTGGCACCACGGAGTCGATCGCGTCGTCTCACGGCGATTGCTTCATGTGTCGGTCGAGTGGGCGGTGGTCTCGATGGAGACGACGATAGTAGGAAGGGTATGACTCACGTAGCAGGTTTGCCGACATACAGCGTCGGTAGTATGGACAGCAATCTTCGCTCGGTGGGACGTCTCCCATGGACTACCCTAACCGCGACACACACGACTCGACGGGAAGACCCAACCTCGGTGAACCCAACACAAAAACACATAGGATAAAAACTGTTTGTTAACAAGTTGAGCTCGGCGTGTGTGATGAGGTTCTTATGCAGCGTCTTCGCTTTCCTTGTCGTCCTTGTCTTGACGGATGTATTGGCGGCGAGCCATACGGACCAACTTGGGAAGATCGCGGCGATCCACGTCGACCAACGTCGAGTCGACATACGAACGCAACGTGGGGTCTTCGTGGAAGGTGAAATGTGGCGCATAAATGTAGACGGGGTGGAGGGACGATGGTCACGGAAGGCGGCCATGTCACGTCGAGCTTCGGACGACTGCATGGTTGGTGAGTCTTCGGCCATGACGACGGCGGCAACAAGCGCAGACAAGATACAGGTCTTCATGGTAGACAGCGAATGTCGAAATGACCCATCGCAGACTTGGGTTGCCACGATGACAACCGTTGGGAAGAATCCCCATGACAGCCATGGACTACGCTTGTCAACCCAGCGGTGGCACCACGGAGTCGATCGCGTCGTCTCACGGCGATTGCTTCATGTGTCGGTCGAGTGGGCGGTGGTCTCGATGGAGACGACGATAGTAGGAAGGGTATGACTCACGTAGCAGGTTTGCCGACATACAGCGTCGGTAGTATGGACAGCAATCTTCGCTCGGTGGGACGTCTCCCATGGACTACCCTAACCGCGACACACACGACTCGACGGGAAGACCCAACCTCGGTGAACCCAACACAAAAAACACATAGGATAACAAACTGTTTGTTAACAAGTTGAGCTCGGCGTGTGTGATGAGGTTCTTATGCAGCGTCTTCGCTTTCCTTGTCGTCCTTGTCTTGACGGATGTATTGGCGGCGAGCCATACGGACCAACTTGGGAAGATCGCGGCGATCCACGTCGACCAACGTCGAGTCGACATACGAACGCAACGTGGGGTCTTCGTGGAAGGTGAAATGTGGCGCATAAATGTAGACGGGGTGGGAGGGACGATGGTCACGGAAGGCGGCCATGTCACGTCGAGCTTCGGACGACTGCATGGTTGGTGAGTCTTCGGCCATGACGACGGCGGCAACAAGCGCAGACAAGATACAGGTCTTCATGGTAGACAGCGAATGTCGAAATGACCCATCGCAGACTTGGGTTGCCACGATGACAACCGTTGGGAAGAATCCCCATGACAGCCATGGACTACGCTTGTCAACCCAGCGGTGGCACCACGGAGTCGATCGCGTCGTCTCACGGCGATTGCTTCATGTGTCGGTCGAGTGGGCGGTGGTCTCGATGGAGACGACGATAGTAGGAAGGGTATGACTCACGTAGCAGGTTTGCCGACATACAGCGTCGGTAGTATGGACAGCAATCTTCGCTCGGTGGACGTCTCCCATGGACTACCCTAACCGCGACACACACGACTCGACGGGAAGACCCAACCTCGGTGAACCCAACACAAAAACACATAGGATAACAAACTGTTTGTTAACAAGTTGAGCTCGGCGTGTGTGATGAGGTTCTTATGCAGCGTCTTCGCTTTCCTTGTCGTCCTTGTCTTGACGGATGTATTGGCGGCGAGCCATACGGACCAACTTGGGAAGATCGCGGCGATCCACGTCGACCAACGTCGAGTCGACATACGAACGCAACGTGGGGTCTTCGTGGAAGGTGAAATGTGGCGCATAAATGTAGACGGGGTGGGAGGGACGATGGTCACGGAAGGCGGCCATGTCACGTCGAGCTTCGGACGACTGCATGGTTGGTGAGTCTTCGGCCATGACGACGGCGGCAACAAGCGCAGACAAGATACAGGTCTTCATGGTAGACAGCGAATGTCGAAATGACCCATCGCAGACTTGACGATGACAACCGTTGGGAAGAATCCCCATGACAGCCATGGACTACGCTTGTCAACCCAGCGGTGGCACCACGGAGTCGATCGCGTCGTCTCACGGCGATTGCTTCATGTGTCGGTCGAGTGGGCGGTGGTCTCGATGGAGACGACGATAGTAGGAAGGGTATGACTCACGTAGCAGGTTTGCCGACATACAGCGTCGGTAGTATGGACAGCAATCTTCGCTCGGTGGGACGTCTCCCATGGACTACCCTAACCGCGACACACACGACTCGACGGGAAGACCCAACCTCGGTGAACCCAACACAAAAACACATAGGATAACAAACTGTTTGTTAACAAGTTGAGCTCGGCGTGTGTGATGAGGGTTCTTATGCAGCGTCTTCGCTTTCCTTGTCGTCCTTGTCTTGACGGATGTATTGGCGGCGAGCCATACGGACCAACTTGGGAAGATCGCGGCGATCCACGTCGACCAACGTCGAGTCGACATACGAACGCAACGTGGGGTCTTCGTGGAAGGTGAAATGTGGCGCATAAATGTAGACGGGGTGGGAGGGACGATGGTCACGGAAGGCGGCCATGTCACGTCGAGCTTCGGACGACTGCATGGTTGGTGAGTCTTCGGCCATGACGACGGCGGCAACAAGCGCAGACAAGATACAGGTCTTCATGGTAGACAGCGAATGTCGAAATGACCCATCGCAGACTTGGGTTGCCACGATGACAACCGTTGGGAAGAATCCCCATGACAGCCATGGACTACGCTTGTCAACCCAGCGGTGGCACCACGGAGTCGATCGCGTCGTCTCACGGCGATTGCTTCATGTGTCGGTCGAGTGGGCGGTGGTCTCGATGGAGACGACGATAGTAGGAAGGGTATGACTCACGTAGCAGGTTTGCCGACATACAGCGTCGGTAGTATGGACAGCAATCTTCGCTCGGTGGGACGTCTCCCATGGACTACCCTAACCGCGACACACACGACTCGACGGGAAGACCCAACCTCGGTGAACCCAACACAAAAACACATAGGATAACAAACTGTTTGTTAACAAGTTGAGCTCGGCGTGTGTGATGAGGTTCTTATGCAGCGTCTTCGCTTTCCTTGTCGTCCTTGTCTTGACGGATGTATTGGCGGCGAGCCATACGGACCAACTTGGGAAGATCGCGGCGATCCACGTCGACCAACGTCGAGTCGACATACGAACGCAACGTGGGGTCTTCGTGGAAGGTGAAATGTGGCGCATAAATGTAGACGGGGTGGGAGGGACGATGGTCACGGAAGGCGGCCATGTCACGTCGAGCTTCGGACGACTGCATGGTTGGTGAGTCTTCGGCCATGACGACGGCGGCAACAAGCGCAGACAAGATACAGGTCTTCATGGTAGACAGCGAATGTCGAAATGACCCATCGCAGACTTGACGATGACAACCGTTGGGAAGAATCCCCATGACAGCCATGGACTACGCTTGTCAACCCAGCGGTGGCACCACGGAGTCGATCGCGTCGTCTCACGGCGATTGCTTCATGTGTCGGTCGAGTGGGCGGTGGTCTCGATGGAGACGACGATAGTAGGAAGGGTATGACTCACGTAGCAGGTTTGCCGACATACAGCGTCGGTAGTATGGACAGCAATCTTCGCTCGGTGGGACGTCTCCCATGGACTACCTAACCGCGACACACACGACTCGACGGGAAGACCCAACCTCGGTGAACCCAACACAAAAACACATAGGATAACAAACTGTTTGTTAACAAGTTGAGCTCGGCGTGTGTGATGAGGTTCTTATGCAGCGTCTTCGCTTTCCTTGTCGTCCTTGTCTTGACGGATGTATTGGCGGCGAGCCATACGGACCAACTTGGGAAGATCGCGGCGATCCACGTCGACCAACGTCGAGTCGACATACGAACGCAACGTGGGGTCTTCGTGGAAGGTGAAATGTGGCGCATAAATGTAGACGGGGTGGGAGGGACGATGGTCACGGAAGGCGGCCATGTCACGTCGAGCTTCGGACGACTGCATGGTTGGTGAGTCTTCGGCCATGACGACGGCGGCAACAAGCGCAGACAAGATACAGGTCTTCATGGTAGACAGCGAATGTCGAAATGACCCATCGCAGACTTGACGATGACAACCGTTGGGAAGAATCCCCATGACAGCCATGGACTACGCTTGTCAACCCAGCGGTGGCACCACGGAGTCGATCGCGTCGTCTCACGGCGATTGCTTCATGTGTCGGTCGAGTGGGCGGTGGTCTCGATGGAGACGACGATAGTAGGAAGGGTATGACTCACGTAGCAGGTTTGCCGACATACAGCGTCGGTAGTATGGACAGCAATCTTCGCTCGGTGGGACGTCTCCCATGGACTACCCTAACCGCGACACACACGACTCGACGGGAAGACCCAACCTCGGTGAACCCAACACAAAAACACATAGGATAACAAACTGTTTGTTAACAAGTTGAGCTCGGCGTGTGTGATGAGGTTCTTATGCAGCGTCTTCGCTTTCCTTGTCGTCCTTGTCTTGACGGATGTATTGGCGGCGAGCCATACGGACCAACTTGGGAAGATCGCGGCGATCCACGTCGACCAACGTCGAGTCGACATACGAACGCAACGTGGGGTCTTCGTGGAAGGTGAAATGTGGCGCATAAATGTAGACGGGGTGGGAGGGACGATGGTCACGGAAGGCGGCCATGTCACGTCGAGCTTCGGACGACTGCATGGTTGGTGAGTCTTCGGCCATGACGACGGCGGCAACAAGCGCAGACAAGATACAGGTCTTCATGGTAGACAGCGAATGTCGAAATGACCCATCGCAGACTTGGGTTGCCACGATGACAACCGTTGGGAAGAATCCCCATGACAGCCATGGACTACGCTTGTCAACCCAGCGGTGGCACCACGGAGTCGATCGCGTCGTCTCACGGCGATTGCTTCATGTGTCGGTCGAGTGGGCGGTGGTCTCGATGGAGACGACGATAGTAGGAAGGGTATGACTCACGTAGCAGGTTTGCCGACATACAGCGTCGGTAGTATGGACAGCAATCTTCGCTCGGTGGGACGTCTCCCATGGACTACCCTAACCGCGACACACACGACTCGACGGGAAGACCCAACCTCGGTGAACCCAACACAAAAACACATAGGATAACAAACTGTTTGTTAACAAGTTGAGCTCGGCGTGTGTGATGAGGTTCTTATGCAGCGTCTTCGCTTTCCTTGTCGTCCTTGTCTTGACGGATGTATTGGCGGCGAGCCATACGGACCAACTTGGGAAGATCGCGGCGATCCACGTCGACCAACGTCGAGTCGACATACGAACGCAACGTGGGGTCTTCGTGGAAGGTGAAATGTGGCGCATAAATGTAGACGGGGTGGGAGGGACGATGGTCACGGAAGGCGGCCATGTCACGTCGAGCTTCGGACGACTGCATGGTTGGTGAGTCTTCGGCCATGACGACGGCGGCAACAAGCGCAGACAAGATACAGGTCTTCATGGTAGACAGCGAATGTCGAAATGACCCATCGCAGACTTGGGTTGCCACGATGACAACCGTTGGGAAGAATCCCCATGACAGCCATGGACTACGCTTGTCAACCCAGCGGTGGCACCACGGAGTCGATCGCGTCGTCTCACGGCGATTGCTTCATGTGTCGGTCGAGTGGGCGGTGGTCTCGATGGAGACGACGATAGTAGGAAGGGTATGACTCACGTAGCAGGTTTGCCGACATACAGCGTCGGTAGTATGGACAGCAATCTTCGCTCGGTGGGACGTCTCCCATGGACTACCCTAACCGCGACACACACGACTCGACGGGGAAGACCCAACCTCGGTGAACCCAACACAAAAACACATAGGATAACAAACTGTTTGTTAACAAGTTGAGCTCGGCGTGTGTGATGAGGTTCTTATGCAGCGTCTTCGCTTTCCTTGTCGTCCTTGTCTTGACGGATGTATTGGCGGCGAGCCATACGGACCAACTTGGGAAGATCGCGGCGATCCACGTCGACCAACGTCGAGTCGACATACGAACGCAACGTGGGGTCTTCGTGGAAGGTGAAATGTGGCGCATAAATGTAGACGGGGTGGGAGGGACGATGGTCACGGAAGGCGGCCATGTCACGTCGAGCTTCGGACGACTGCATGGTTGGTGAGTCTTCGGCCATGACGACGGCGGCAACAAGCGCAGACAAGATACAGGTCTTCATGGTAGACAGCGAATGTCGAAAATGACCCATCGCAGACTTGACGATGACAACCGTTGGGAAGAATCCCCATGACAGCCATGGACTACGCTTGTCAACCCAGCGGGCACCACGGAGTCGATCGCGTCGTCTCACGATTGCTTCATGTGTCGGTCGAGTGGGCGGTGGTCTCGATGGAGACGACGATAGTAGGAAGGGTATGACTCACGTAGCAGGTTTGCCGACATACAGCGTCGGTAGTATGGACAGCAATCTTCGCTCGGTGGGGTCTCCCATGGACTACCCTAACCGCGACACACACGACTCGACGGGAAGACCCAACCTCGGTGAACCCAACACAAAAACACATAGGATAACAAACTGTTTGTTAACAAGTTGAGCTCGGCGTGTGTGATGAGGTTCTATGCAGCGTCTTCGCTTTCCTTGTCGTCCTTGTCTTGACGGATGTATTGGCGGCGAGCCATACGGACCAACTTGGGAAGATCGCGGCGATCCACGTCGACCAACGTCGAGTCGACATACGAACGCAACGTGGGGTCTTCGTGGAAGGTGAAATGTGGCGCATAATGTAGACGGGTGGGAGGGACGATGGTCACGGAAGGCGGCCATGTCACGTCGAGCTTCGGACGACTGCATGGTTGGTGAGTCTTCGGCCATGACGACGGCGGCAACAAGCGCAGACAAGATACAGGTCTTCATGGTAGACAGAATGTCGAAATGACCCATCGCAGACTTGCCACGATGACAACCGTTGGGAAGAATCCCCATGACAGCCATGGACTACGCTTGTCAACCCAGCGGTGGCACCACGGAGTCGATCGCGTCGTCTCACGGCGATTGCTTCATGTGTCGGTCGAGTGGGCGGTGGTCTCGATGGAGACGACGATAGTAGGAAGGGTATGACTCACGTAGCAGGTTTGCCGACATACAGCGTCGGTAGTATGGACAGCAATCTTCGCTCATCTCCCAACTACCCTAACCGCGACACACACGACTCGACGGGAAGACCCAACCTCGGTGAACCCAACAACAAAAACACATAGGATAACAAACTGTTTGTTAACAAGTTGAGCTCGGCGTGTGTGATGAGGTTCTTATGCAGCGTCTTCGCTTTCCTTGTCGTCCTTGTCTTGACGGATGTATTGGCGGCGAGCCATACGGACCAACTTGGGAAGATCGCGGCGATCCACGTCGACCAACGTCGAGTCGACATACGAACGCAACGTGGGGTCTTCGTGGAAGGTGAAATGTGGCGCATAAATGTAGACGGGGTGGGAGGGACGATGGTCACGGAAGGCGGCCATGTCACGTCGAGCTTCGGACGACTGCATGGTTGGTGAGTCTTCGGCCATGACGACGGCGGCAACAAGCGCAGACAAGATACAGGTCTTCATGGTAGACAGCGAATGTCGAAATGACCCATCGCAGACTTGACGATGACAACCGTTGGGAAGAATCCCCATGACAGCCATGGACTACGCTTGTCAACCCAGCGGTGGCACCACGGAGTCGATCGCGTCGTCTCACGGCGATTGCTTCATGTGTCGGTCGAGTGGGCGGTGGTCTCGATGGAGACGACGATAGTAGGAAGGGTATGACTCACGTAGCAGGTTTGCCGACATACAGCGTCGGTAGTATGGACAGCAATCTTCGCTCGGTGGGACGTCTCCCATGGACTACCCTAACCGCGACACACACACGACTCGACGGGAAGACCCAACCTCGGTGAACCCAACACAAAACACATAGGATAACAAACTGTTTGTTAACAAGTTGAGCTCGGCGTGTGTGATGAGGTTCTTATGCAGCGTCTTCGCTTTCCTTGTCGTCCTTGTCTTGACGGATGTATTGGCGGCGAGCCATACGGACCAACTTGGGAAGATCGCGGCGATCCACGTCGACCAACGTCGAGTCGACATACGAACGCAACGTGGGGTCTTCGTGGAAGGTGAAATGTGGCGCATAAATGTAGACGGGGTGGGAGGGACGATGGTCACGGAAGGCGGCCATGTCACGTCGAGCTTCGGACGACTGCATGGTTGGTGAGTCTTCGGCCATGACGACGGCGGCAACAAGCGCAGACAAGATACAGGTCTTCATGGTAGACAGCGAATGTCGAAATGACCCATCGCAGACTTGGGTTGCCACGATGACAACCGTTGGGAAGAATCCCCATGACAGCCATGGACTACGCTTGTCAACCCAGCGGTGGCACCACGGAGTCGATCGCGTCGTCTCACGGCGATTGCTTCATGTGTCGGTCGAGTGGGCGGTGGTCTCGATGGAGACGACGATAGTAGGAAGGGTATGACTCACGTAGCAGGTTTGCCGACATACAGCGTCGGTAGTATGGACAGCAATCTTCGCTCGGTGGGACGTCTCCCATGGACTACCCTAACCGCGACACACACGACTCGACGGGAAGACCCAACCTCGGTGAACCCAACACAAAAACACATAGGATAACAAACTGTTTGTTAACAAGTTGAGCTCGGCGTGTGTGATGAGGTTCTTATGCAGCGTCTTCGCTTTCCTTGTCGTCCTTGTCTTGACGGATGTATTGGCGGCGAGCCATACGGACCAACTTGGGAAGATCGCGGCGATCCACGTCGACCAACGTCGAGTCGACATACGAACGCAACGTGGGGTCTTCGTGGAAGGTGAAATGTGGCGCATAAATGTAGACGGGGTGGGAGGGACGATGGTCACGGAAGGCGGCCATGTCACGTCGAGCTTCGGACGACTGCATGGTTGGTGAGTCTTCGGCCATGACGACGGCGGCAACAAGCGCAGACAAGATACAGGTCTTCATGGTAGACAGCGAATGTCGAAATGACCCATCGCAGACTTGGGTTGCCACGATGACAACCGTTGGGAAGAATCCCCATGACAGCCATGGACTACGCTTGTCAACCCAGGTGGCACCACGGAGTCGATCGCGTCGTCTCACGGCGATTGCTTCATGTGTCGGTCGAGTGGGCGGTGGTCTCGATGGAGACGACGATAGTAGGAAGGGTATGACTCACGTAGCAGGTTTGCCGACATACAGCGTCGGTAGTATGGACAGCAATCTTCGCTCGGTGGGACGTCTCCCATGGACTACCCTAACCGCGACACACACGACTCGACGGGAAGACCCAACCTCGGTGAACCCAACACAAAAACACATAGGATAACAAACTGTTTGTTAACAGTTGAGCTCGGCGTGTGTGATGAGGTTCTTATGCAGCGTCTTCGCTTTCCTTGTCGTCCTTGTCTTGACGGATGTATTGGCGGCGAGCCATACGGACCAACTTGGGAAGATCGCGGCGATCCACGTCGACCAACGTCGAGTCGACATACGAACGCAACGTGGGGTCTTCGTGGAAGGTGAAATGTGGCGCATAAATGTAGACGGGGTGGGAGGGACGATGGTCACGGAAGGCGGCCATGTCACGTCGAGCTTCGGACGACTGCATGGTTGGTGAGTCTTCGGCCATGACGACGGCGGCAACAAGCGCAGACAAGATACAGGTCTTCATGGTAGACAGCGAATGTCGAAATGACCCATCGCAGACTTGACGATGACAACCGTTGGGAAGAATCCCCATGACAGCCATGGACTACGCTTGTCAACCCAGCGGTGGCACCACGGAGTCGATCGCGTCGTCTCACGGCGATTGCTTCATGTGTCGGTCGAGTGGGCGGTGGTCTCGATGGAGACGACGATAGTAGGAAGGGTATGACTCACGTAGCAGGTTTGCCGACATACAGCGTCGGTAGTATGGACAGCAATCTTCGCTCGGTGGGACGTCTCCCATGGACTACCCTAACCGCGACACACACGACTCGACGGGAAGACCCAACCTCGGTGAACCCAACACAAAAACACATAGGATACAAACTGTTTGTTAACAAGTTGAGCTCGGCGTGTGTGATGAGGTTCTTATGCAGCGTCTTCGCTTTCCTTGTCGTCCTTGTCTTGACGGATGTATTGGCGGCGAGCCATACGGACCAACTTGGGAAGATCGCGGCGATCCACGTCGACCAACGTCGAGTCGACATACGAACGCAACGTGGGGTCTTCGTGGAAGGTGAAATGTGGCGCATAAATGTAGACGGGGTGGGAGGGACGATGGTCACGGAAGCGGCCATGTCACGTCGAGCTTCGGACGACTGCATGGTTGGTGAGTCTTCGCCATGACGACGGCGGCAACAAGCGCAGACAAGATACAGGTCTTCATGGTAGACACAGCGAATGTCGAAATGACCCATCGCAGACTTGGGTTGCCACGATGACAACCGTTGGGAAGAATCCCCATGACAGCCATGGACTACGCTTGTCAACCCAGCGGTGGCACCACGGAGTCGATCGCGTCGTCTCACGGCGATTGCTTCATGTGTCGGTCGAGTGGGCGGTGGTCTCGATGGAGACGACGATAGTAGGAAGGGTATGACTCACGTAGCAGGTTTGCCGACATACAGCGTCGGTAGTATGGACAGCAATCTTCGCTCGGTGGGACGTCTCCCATGGACTACCCTAACCGCGACACACACGACTCGACGGGAAGACCCAACCTCGGTGAACCCAACACAAAAACACATAGGATAACAAACTGTTTGTTAACAAGTTGAGCTCGGCGTGTGTGATGAGGTTCTTATGCAGCGTCTTCGCTTTCCTTGTCGTCCTTGTCTTGACGGATGTATTGGCGGCGAGCCATACGGACCAACTTGGGAAGATCGCGGCGATCCACGTCGACCAACGTCGAGTCGACATACGAACGCAACGTGGG